>JBBCBC010000026.1:25810365-26222568 GCA_037126765.1 Stenogyne calaminthoides | reverse complement strand
GTGTCAAGAATTTATCCTCACAGAGGGTCCTATTCAAAAGCATCACCATGCACTAGTGTAATCTCTTGGTCAAGACAAGTCATCCAGCCTTTACACTTCAACCTTTTCACGCATGGATTGTTCATTTCATCTAGGTCGCGGAACAACGACTTTTTAGTTACACAAGGACCTGCTAATTTAATCTTTCCGTGATCTAGTATCACTAAATTAACTACAATGTAATACGACTATTTATTGAACAGCTATGCAAGGAAATATATGTAACATTCAATGATATTTAAAGCATCAATAAATAACTTATTTCAAAGAAATAAGACAAATCCAGCTTTGATTATACAAAGTAAAGATACCTTCCAAGATAACCCCAATCAGATCACATCACGCCAACAACGCAATCAACATGCCGCCACTAACACATCGACACACACGTACCACCACTTGTGGTTGCAACTTCCCCCACTGATGACGAAGACATTCGTTGCGATTTAGATGCCCTATCTAGCAACACAGGCTGCACTCCACAGTTGACCTCAAAGTACAGTTTGGGCTCTTTAGTTGGGAGGATTGCCTGGCGGATGAAATTCAGGATAATTTTTGTGGCCTGATATTTGTTTGGAAAAATTTAATTGTGGGCTTGCATTATTTTTACAGATTTGAATTTTTGGCCCAAATTTAATAGCTATTATTTTTTATAGCTATTTTGCCACATCCTCGGGACCTCCAAGACTTTGGGCAATGTACGCATCAGCAGATATTTTTTAGTAAAATGTTTTGATGGCGCTGATTTATCCCTTCCGTCGGCCGGCGAGATCACTTTCAAATTGAGGTCTAATCTTTTCAAAGAGGGGGAGAATGATGGAGATGAAGCCAAGATAGTATTAATGGATAAGGTCAAAAGTCATCTACCAATTAATTCATGTTTGACTCAATTCATAGGTCTTAGATCCTTTTTATTTATTAGTTATTTAATTTAGTCTTTTCGCTTATCATGTTAATTAATTGCAAAACCGTGATAAATAGTCCATTTCGTATTGTAATGTACGCGCTTTGAATGAAATTGAAAATATATTAGTTTTATCCTTCTTCGTGTTTTTATCGTTTCTCCTTTTCAAAGATTTGTTCGAATCAACTAATTAAAATCTAATCACGCTTTTTGTATTCATCCGTATTCTAAGAATCGTACTGTAATACTAATAAATGATTTCACTATCCGCATCACCTTCTAATGCCATAGAGAAGCTGAACAATAACAAACAATCTTCTCAATCTCCGCTGATTCCATCGAATACGCATAAAAGAGGAAAAAAACAAGAGAAACTCTTCAATAATTTAATTCATAATCAATAGCATAGTACGCTCACATGACTCGCTCAAATAGACTTGAAACTCTAATTAAAGAATTGTTATGCATCAAAATATCGAGGTTAGAATTTGAATGGCTTAGATCTGATGACACAAACAAGTAATTATGAGTTAAGAGTTGTATTAATTGTTCATGATTGCAGAGAATATGTGTTGGATTTAAATGCAAGAAGTAGGATTTTGGTGCGGATATGGTATGGTATGAATTCTTCAACCATTTGGGTCATAAACGAGTCCCGATTATGTGTTCGTGAGAGCGGTTACAAGTTACAATACAATGGTCGAAAGTTACCGCAAAATATTAAATGCTACAAGACCGGACGCGGATTTGCTTCGGTGACATGGAAGTCGCCTCGAGGAAGAATCCACTGGCACCTTATCGACTTCCCCCGCCAAGACAATCGGACGGATTTGGTGCGAATTAGCCTGGCCTAAGTACTTCGACCAATATTCAAATCGCCCTTGTCGCTTATTTTAGGAAGGTTCTTCGGTGTCGCCCATCCCACACCCATCCGCCTAATTTAATGCTCTATATTTGTGTCACCGAGATCCGAGTCACTCGTCGCATATCCTCCAACTTGATCCCGCTGTTCTCACAGCGACTACAGGTGTTATCCTTGGTAAAACCCATTTATTGTTCCATCGGATACTTTAGGTTTGGCCGACCAAGCGCTTATCAAATTATTAAACAATAGCCCCTAGCTCATCTTCCTATGCTCGCAAGGACCTAACTAATCCTATGTCTTTTGTCCTTATATCGCAATGTGCCAGGTCCCAGGCTTCTTTAGCACGCTAGTGGCTATCATTCTGAACTCCTAGTGATGACGGCTAACTTGCTCGATCGCTGGAGTCTACTAGGGGTAGGGTAATGATGGCACGGAGTCCACGCTACGGATGTGCTGGTCACACCAGATCACGCCTCTAATTTCTTCTATAAATAGGTCTTCTCCCCATTTCTTCACTTCTTCTTCTTCTTCCGAAATTTTCGCGACTCTTTTTTCGACGATTGCTTGCAAATATCCCGTGTCCGCTCGATTCTTCTTGCATTCGCCCGCCGGTCCATTCCAAAAATTCAAGTCTTTTCCCTTCGCTTTGTTATTTCCTCAAAAAAATGGCATCCGGGGATCATGGTGTTTCGAAGCGTATGGAGAGTTCCGCCTCCATAGAATCGCCACCACTCGGGCCGTAGAGATTGAGGCATCGGCGGTTGATGTTTCTTTTGAGACTGTTAGTGAAGTGCCCATGCCGATTCGGGAGAAGTCACATCTCTGAGGCGTAGCCTACACCGCTGCAGTGAACGAGCCACCGACACGTAATCAATGCTTCGGCCGAGCCGGATGTTCAAATTTTAGAGGAGCATGAGAAGGCGCGCCCCACGATCTCGATCCATTGACTCGGGCCGAAGTTCAATTTTATATTTTATTTCGAGGTCATTCCTATTGACACCTGGATACTATATGTGATTCATCTATGATGAACTTATAAACAAAAAATTTAAATTAACAATTATTACTAAGATTTAATCAACCTAAGGAATTCAAATAATAATTAATCCAACAACAACATGCAAACAATAATTCACGAAAAGATCCTAGCATGCTGAAATTCTAGAGTTTACGAAACATTCCTGCTTGAGAGACAACTCTAGCTGAGACTACAAGATCAAGTAACCGCTTCTTGAAAAGATTTTATGGAAAGGAGATAAGTATTCTTGCAATACAAGATTATCCCATAAATTCAAGAAATCTCCCACTTGGCCTCTTTAATGGGTAATTTTCGAAAATCATAGAAAAATAAAAGGGAAGAAAGATTTTTTTGATTTTCTTGAAAAGATTTTATGGAAAAAAGATATGTATTCTTGGAATACAAGAATATCTCATAAATTCAAGAAATATCCAATCTTGAGGATCTCCCTATTATTTTAAAAAATAAGGCATAATAAGGGGTGTGAGATTTTTGTGGAAAAATACAAATGGAAAGAAGAATATATGAGATATATTCAAGATTTCTTGGAGATCAAGAAAATATATTTCCTAACTCTATTTTGAGCCTAATTTTCGTCCAACCCCCTCTATATAAATAGGGGGTGAATTTTTCATCCCCTACACAATTCCATGAGTTGAAAAAATTAGAAATCCACAAAGGTGGTGCAACAATTTTTCCTTCGTTTTATAAATTGTTCATTAGAGAACCTTCCACCGGGGTTATTGAACGAGGACTTTGGAATACTTTTTTCTTTAATTAATTTTGAAAAATAAGGAAAAAATAATGCGACAAATATTTGATTTATTTTAAGCATCTTTTATTAATGGACTTTAATTGGGCTACTTGAGGGACCTGTAGGAGAATTAAGATGGACCTCCCAATGGGCTTCTGAATTTCAATATTGAGCCACAGTACAATTCAGTCTATTAATATTAATTAATTCCACTATATAATTAATATTGCACTATCCATCTCAATCCATATTATGGTAATATGACTCCCGGTTTTTATTTCCCGTGTTTAAGATTATTTAGTCCATTAATTAATTAGGCCATTGAAATTTTTTATATTAATTAATATATTTATCCTTGGAGTAAGGACAACTCAGCTTTATTATCTATACTGAAAATTAATTCCACTTGCAAGATTTGGTATGATAAAGGTTCCGAGCCCACCAAGGGGACCAATCATGCAAGACATTGCTAGCACACGATTCTCTGTATTAATTTAGAAATTGTCATGTAGTTAGTACCATTGCCCAAGATATAGGGTATCGAAGTATCAGTGATTCTCTTCCCATTTATAAGTCAAAGCAATAATTATTAATCACACACAGTCCTTATTAAGTGACAGAGATTAAGAAATCAACAACCACTGAGGTCTAACTCTTCATCCCATAATTCAGTGCAAATGAGTTTATCCTCTCTGTAGGTCCGCTTCAGTGCATCAAATACACTAGTGTAATCTTTTGGTCAAGACAAGTCAATCTGAACCTTACACATCAACTTCTACTAATAGACTGTTCAGATCTATCTAAGTTGTGAAAGACGCACTTGTTTACAAGATTCTGTTAACATGATCTTCTGTGATCTGGTATCACCACGTTAACTATAGTGTAACACGTGCTACGTAGAAAGCAAAATAATATTGCTATTCAAGTAAAAATATTTACTTCAAAAATAATTATGCAATGCTTTTAAAACAATTTCATTTAAAAAAAAAGTATTGAGTATCATTTTTTTTTCAACATCTCACAGCACAATAAGTTGTGTTTTAAAAATGGTTCTAAAAAAATATGGAACTACTTTTATAAACAAACTTACATAATTATTTTGTCAACTTTCCTTTCTGTATTTTTATAATAAAGGCCACCAGTTGTTCACCTTCTCCTCTCTCTCATCTTGGGTATTCCATTAATGCTCGTTAATAACTTATTGCAACTTGAAACATTGCGTTATAAAATAAATGAAGAATACAGTTTTTTTTTTCATCTACTCTCATCTTGACTATTCTAATGCTCGTTAATAATTAATGTTCAACTTGTTGAGTAAATTAATTGATCTCATTTTTTTTAAAAGATAAAAATGAAATCTCGAATCACGAGTACAAGGGGTGCTCGAATCCCACGGATATAAGTCCAGATAATACAACCCTCAAAGCGCATTACAATTTAATCGGGATACACTTAAGATGTTGAAAATTCCATAAACAAAAAGGATAACAAAAAGATACCGGGTAAAGGGCACGTATCCACTCCCACTGAAATGGCAAATATATAATTAAAAGAAGTGGTGTTTGTTAAGTAATAATAATATTTCGACTGTTTTTTACCAGGAAACACTTCAATTTGATTTTCACTTTTTCCCGTAATTGATGGCTTCAAACTTGAAATTAAGGCCGATCGCAAATTGTGCATTTTTTTTTAAACACAGAGAAAAACATCATAAATAGTCCTGCAATTTTGCCCGAATCCATAAATGGTTCTTTATATTTTTATTTTATCAATTTTGGTCATTTTAGTTTCAATTCTAGTCAATTTCGCCGGAAAATTGAAAAATTTGACCGAAAAATGACCGGAAATATTATGTAGCACACAAAATAATGCGAAAAAAAATATATTAAAATGACGGGTTCAATGAAAGGAAAAGATTAGTATAAGTTTCGACAATCTCCTCAACGTAAATCACTCGAAATTATCCACGATAATGAATGAAATTCGTGATTAATTTTGAAGTTGCGATTCACGGGGGAGGTGTAAACAAAACATGAAATTGATTGAGGGTTTTTCTTCCTTGATAAAAGACAATTCAAATGAGAGTGGTGACGACCGTCAATGTGACCAGAATAAAAAGTTAGGTCAATTTTTCGATCAAATTTTAAATTATCCGGCGAAAAGGACTACAATTGAAACCAAAAGAACCACAATTGATAAAATAAAAAGTTACTGGACTATTTCTGAATTCGGCCAAAGTTACATGATCATTTGTGATATTTTCTCTAAAACACATTTTTTTTAGTGGGTGGAGTATTATTTTTCTCTTTCTACCATCTCACTTTACAAGTTCTTGTGTTTAAAAAAATGGAATAACTTGCTCGAAAAAAAACATTGAGTAGTCTGTGCACTGGCCCATCGTAAGATTCATAAAATATTTTGTAAATATGTAATCATATTGCCAAAATAGAAACGCGCACTTATCCCAAACGTAAAGATGCAACTATGTTCTCATATTAATGGGGCTTTTTTCTCAGATAAATAAGTCGACTTTTCAAAGATAACAAATTGCATACTTCTAAAATACATTATAAGTGCACAGTGCACCCGGGTGCATACAAGACTTGGCCAACAACATTTTTTTAGAAAAAAATTACAAATTCTTTCATATATAAACAAACTTACACAATTATTTTCTCAACTTCCCCTTGTGTATATTTAATTATGCCGACAGTTTTTCACCTAATTTTAGCATAACTATATATTCCAATGCTAATTAATAAATTAATGCAACTGGAAACGTTATTTGAATTTAATTAAGGTTGTCATATTTTGTTTTCGAAACTACCAATTGCTTAATCATATCCTGCCAAAGTTTTGTTTTGTTTTAGAGAAAATTGTTTGAATGGAAGTAGACACGAATGATGCTTTCCGTGTTGTGGATGATCTCAAGATCAAAATTGAGCAACTTCTAAAACCTGGCGAGAATTCGCTTAGTTCCCTTTCTCAAGAAATCTTAAAACTTGTATACGAGCAAGTTGATTCTTTTGAAGAAACTGCCAAAACAACTATTCGATCCGATTTACAAAGAGCAATCAGTTCGGAAGTACGTAGATTACGAGACATAGTAGCTGAGACAATGGAGGAAATTAGAAGATGATGACTATGATGATGATGATGGCGATGATGATGATGAAGACGACGACGAAGAAGAAGATGATATATTCAACACACAAGACGTGGAGGAAATTAAGCAATACTTTGATTCCTTCAACCGTGAGCTGCAGATGGAGAAGCAAAGGTGCGTCGATGGATTATACAACTCCTTTTCTGACGAAGAAGAAGAAGAAGATGATATATTCAACACACAAGACGTGGAGGAAATTAAGCAATACTTTGATTCCTTCAACCGTGAGCTGCAGATGGAGAAGCAAAGGTGCGTCGATGGATTATACAACTCCTTTTCTGACGAAGAAGAAGAAGAAGATGACCACGACGACCGTAACACTGTTTCATCAAAGATGGTAGGAGCGTGTGATGTGTACGAGGAAGTCAAAGATAAGTTACTAAGGAGTGGAGACGATCAAGAAGTTGTTATTTCACTAGATGGTATGCCAGGTATCGGTAAAACTACTCTTGCTAACAAGATTTTCCACGATCCAACGATAGTGGAACACTTTGACCATCGTGTGTGGGTCGCATTCTAGCGGAGATAGATCCCGACATGCTCCATGGACTAGATGATGAGAAAGCAGTTCATGAGTACTTGAAAGCAAGTTTAGAGAGTCAGAGATACCTCATTGTCTTGGATCATGTATGACATTTCAAATGAACTGGTTTGAAGGCCAAAAGATTTTAAAAGTAAGTGATTTAGTCCCCCTTGCACTTGAGTTTATAGACACCCTTTAAAGACCTTAAAGAGGGAGACAATGAAAGGGAACAAGTCTAAATACTGATATCAAGGCACAACTTTTTTTGTCTGTAAATCAGGTTTAGAATCTACAAAGAAAAAACAAACTTATATAATTAATGTGGTTTTTGAGAAACAAACAAAATGACTCGGTTTTATTGAAGGTAAAACGGAAGACAAATACTTCCGTGTACCCTAGTTGCACCATCCAATTCAAGTCAAATTTAAATGTTAGTTGTTTACTAAAAAGTATTATATCAGTGTAATATTTTTTCACTCACTACTACACATTTGAGTTTGCACAACAGACTTGACGCTTTTAACAGCTCCAAGCTATAGCTTGAGAGCGGTTTTAATTAAAAAAGAATAGACAGCGAGCGCTAAACGCTGTCCAAGTTTAACACTTTAGATATGGCTGGTGACAAATCACAGTAAGGGGTTGATTGGTTTGAACCGCTGTCCAAGGTAATAGTTTCGATACGTTTGGAAGTGTTCGGAAAATTTTAATTCAAGGCCAAATCATGGGAACTGCATCTTCAATTTTTTCCCCTAAATTAAATCAAGCGCCTCCTTCCTCTACCCTAATCAACTCGGCCGTTGCCCCATTCCGCCGCCGCCGCTTTCCCATTACCTTATATTTCCAAATCATGTAACCATGCCCCTAACCTCCTCCTCCCCTCTTCCCCCAAATCGAACCAAAGCCCTAGCCGCTGCCTTCCCCTCATTGGGCTTTTTCTCCTTCTCCCCATCAAGGCTATCGTAAGAGCCATAATTTCCTTCAAACCAAACCACTAGTATAAGTTAACGAAGGAATATAAAGATAACTTTTTGTTTGATAGTATTAACGAGAAGTTGAGGTTGAGGTTGGTGTTTGATAGAAACCACTAGCATAGTATTAACGCGGAAGTTGATAGCATAACTTGGTGTTTGATAGCATAACTTTCCCATCATTTGAGAATTGAGGTCGACTAAATTGGTAGATAAAATTAACGTGAAGTTTGATTAATCAAGGCACTGGTAATTTCTAATAATTCAAATCAAATTTGATCTTTAAAATATTGGTGCATATATATTGCGTTTCATGCACTCAAGGTGTTTGATAGTACGCCAGCGAGAGGATTTAAGCATAAATTAGTGTTAATTTATTAGGATTAATGTTGTTAAGCATGTAGATGAACAACTTGTTGTAGATGAATATATATACATATTGTGTGGCTTTGACTTGATTTTTATGCTAACTTAGATATGAACAATTGAACTCACAGTTTGATAATACGCTTGAAAGGTGATTTAAGCATAAATTGTAATTAATACATTATGATATATTTTGGTATATTAATTTGATGATTTGGTGAATGGATAGTACATGTTGTTTAGATGATTAATGATGGTACATTAGGTTATATACATTGTTTTGAGATGCAACAAATCCTTAGATACATGCAATATACAAACCTTAGGTACTACCACATTCTATATATGCAAGTTTTATGTTTTGTGATTGTAATATTTTTAGGTTTAATACATTAGATATATACATTATCTTGAGAAACACTTCATATTGCCTTGTCTATAGGTATTCTAGTTCTATATGGATCGAAAAGGGTTCTCGAGCGATCGATTATAAGATGAGTATAGTAACGGGCAGAAAGAATTTTTGTAATCATGCAATAGACACCGCACTTCCACCGCACATTCCATGTCCGTGTTGAAATCGGCGAATGGGAAAATCAAGGGTCGCAGAAAGTCCGCTCGACCACTTGATGATTCACGATATTGATAAAAACATACACCGCTTGGACATATCATGGTGAGGGAAGGGATGGATGTAGCTCAAGCAACCCCCGAAACCACTTTTAGGTTGAAGATACAAAGGATGCGATATTTTCGATGATGTAAAATCAATCGCTGGATACATCAAGTGGGGATGACGATGATCCGCGAGACGCACCCTTATAAGCGTCGAGAAGTTAAGGGATTCTCGGCCGATTACCACCGGCCCCGGGTGTAAGAAGGCAACAAACCGGCCAAATGTGTTGATATTGTTCAACCCTAAAAGCAGCCACCGCTTGTCCGACGAAGTGCTTCACAAGTATGCCGGAAACAAGCAAAGGCCCATCGCCCGATGAAATGTAATCATTTAAGAGAGCATATGATCTTGTATCAAATGTTGTTATTTTTTCTATTAGCTTTGTCCCAGGGTGATTAGATAAAACCATTAACTCAATTTTTTATATATAGAGAAAACTCGTTTGATTTAATAACCACAAAATTAGAAGTTTCATGGAATTTCAAAATTACAAGATGTATTTCCTTTGATAGAAGACATTCATGTGGGATGAGGCATTCAAACTTATTTGAAAAAGAGAGTTTCAATGGCTGCAAATTATCCCCATAATTTTGATTAAATACATTAAGGGATTATTGTCTATAGGGACATTGGCCAATGTTGTAATGTTGATATCACACCTATGAAAAAGATGTATATCTGGCTCCTTTGATAGATACTTGAAGGGTATGTATTGTGTCGAGATGAAGAATACCACAATTTCAGAGTTGAAGGCCATCTTTGTAATTTTCTTTCAATTGAATCTATCATATAGTTGTATGTTAGGGGCGATATTTGTCCGTGATATACAAAAGATGTCAAAATTCATATCGGTTATATGGGAATATTTGATTGGATAAAGAGCATAATATATGCCGAAACGATAATTTTCGATGTCGAGAATTAAAAAGGTTAAAATCATATAAAGTACGGTTGGTTATTCCTATTGAATTGTGAAGAATGAAAATTTCGCATATATCTGTCATCAAATTTTCTTTATTGTACATACCTAATTAATGATATACCTTTATGTTTGGTTCTATAAAATTAAAATTGCTTGGTTTTGGAGCATTCTCGTTGAGAAGCTTTGTGATGTATTTCCCTCCACCTAATTATTTATTTAAAAACCTATATTTTATGAATAATAAAACATCTTAACACTAATACACATTTATTCGAAATGTATTGAATGATTGGACTTCGGATTGAAAAATATGACATTGGAGAGAGATGTTAAAACCATATGTGATGAATTATCCAAACATCACTTTAAGCTTGATTAATGTGATGAAAAACCGATGTCCAATGAAAAGCACTTGACAACGGTTTTTGGAAAAATGCTTCTTAACAAAAGTTTATTGTTAGTTCTTCTTCAATGATGAGTAAATTATCAGAAAATTGATTGAAGTTTGAAGTCAAAAAAATGGTTTTTATTTTGTCCGTCATTTTTTGATTAATTTTACATAGATTCATTTGGTTGAAAAAGATGTGTGGTCATACAAGTCGTTATCAATATATTTTTGTAATTATTAATTTATATTTTGAAAAAGTCCTATAATGCAAAACTTATTTAAACCAAAACTTATATATTCAATGTCGATCTGAATTGGACCATAAACCATAAATGGTGAAAAATCCTATAATTTAAAAACCATAAACCAAAACTTATACCATCATATATATGGTCCATTGAACATCAAATAAATGGTTAATAAAATACACATCAAAATTCCAATGAAATAAATAAACATACAATCATAAAATATTATATATCTTGTTAACATTTTATACACCAAAAAAAAAAATGAAATATATATCATCACAAATTTATATATAAAAGAAATTGGGTTTATTTGAAATTATTATGGGATCTGATCACACTGTTAATTTTGCAATCAAGTTTTCTTAATCCAAAAAGAGACAATAGATAATGAAAATGGTCATTGTTTGAAAACGTCTTTGAATTTCTTTTATGGAATTTCAAACAACGCTTTATTTAATTTATTATTAATTGAATGTTGTTCACCGTATATTGTTTGATTATCTCAATTTATTACGATGAATATAAGAATGTGGGATCGAATTTATGGTTTTAAAATGGTTCTTATTCAACAAGTTTTCTATGTCAATCACATTTTTCCATTTCTTACTTTAATATTTTGATTTTTTTCCAGTTATTGGACCATATGTGAAGAATTTGATGATCTTTTTCACGCTTTATTTATTTGATCTTTTTGAAATCCGGTTTAAAAAACGAAAGAATAAATCAATATAATATGTATGAATTTTTAACATTTATTCAATTAATAAAATATCAATTAAAAATAAAAAAAAAAAAAACAAGTCTTTATAAAATGTAAGATTTAAATGTTGTTTAAAAAAATATTAAATGTTGTTTCTTTTGATTTATTAAATAAGGAATGTTAATCAACGTTTAGTTCTTTCTTTGAACAGATAATGAACATTTTCAATTTTTGTCTTTGCAATAGAGCAACACACAAAATGTCCAAGTAATTTATTTATTATCTTAATTGAATAAAAATTCATCCTATATTGAACCCCATAATGATTAACAATTCAATTTATTTAATAAATCAAAAGAAAAACTTGAACATTTAATATTTTATATTCATTTTATATAAACAACATTGTTTAAAGTTTTACATTTTTCTTTTTATTATATTTGTTTTTTTTTTTTTTTTTTTTTATGGATTGACCTTTAAATTATTTCATGACCATAAATTTAACAATTTATCCGGATTGCCATATTCATTATCATCTCTAATTATTCTTATTACATGGTATGGGTATGGATTTTAAATTATCATTTTGATGGTATGGTTTGAAGTTTTGAAAATGATCATCAATTATGTATTTAATTTTTTAACTTCAAAATATATGGTCGCTAATTTTTAACTATTGTTAAATTTTTGTTTGATATGAAAAATGATATTTGATGGACCATTTATTTATTTTAAAATATTAAATTATTTTATGAATAATAATAGAAAACTTATCAACCCAGCTTTGAACAACGGTTTTTTAAACTATCCATTATGTAAGGGTTTTCATAAAACAATAATCATCCACATTCTTCAAATCAACGATTGGGAAAAAAACATTCCATTTTAAGTCGTTAAAAAACATAATACCAAAAACCATTTTTTTTTTTAATTATTAATTTAAATTTTAAAAATTTTAATTCAAATTTAAACCACCCATAAACGGTTAAAATCTAAATAAAACCATAAACCAAAATCTTATTTTCAACTAAAACATTTCTAATAGATTGGTTACATCATAAAACCAAATAAACATAGTCGAGAAAACCCAAATGTAAAAGAAATTGCATCTTCATGGAATTTCAAAATTAAATCGTTAAAAATTTCAGTAAAAATCAAAGTCACTTGTATGAATACACATGTCTATCGTGCATTCCGGATAACCAATTTAACTCTTTTCATTCATTCGATTTTGCTTTCCGTGACAACATATTTGCTACATAACCATTGAACCAACCAACAAAATGCGACAGCAAACTTCAATCCATGATCTATCTCTCGTGGTATTTCTCTCGCCAAGGATCGCGATGTGCAAAAAATAAAAACAAAGACGTTGACGATGTTGTGAAGTACGACAAGTGCATCCGTTTAAGCATCCTCCTACCGACTTATTCATCACATATCCTTTGAGCACTTTCATATATCTCTCTACACCATACATCCATCGCGATACGAAAGGACCACACATCCTTGTCTCGTGTACCAAATGAACTGTTAGGTGAACCATTATATCAAAAAATGATGGTGGGAAATACATCTCAAGCTCACAGAGAGTCCCCATAATCTGCCTCTGAAAACCAAGCAATTTTCTAGGATCTATGACCTTGCTACTCATTGCCTTGAAGAACCAACATAACTTTGTTATTGTTATCGCACATTTTTTCGTGCAAGATAGAACGTATTGCAATGGGCAAGAAAGTCTCCATGATGACATGATAGTCATGCGATTTCAGATTCATCGATCTCACGCCATCATCGATCACAAAGTCTCTCGTATGTTGGAGGAATAACCCTCTGGTACTTTCACATCCTTTAGCAGCTGAAGTAACTCTTTTCTCTCATTCTTGGACAAGGTGTGTGCAGCAGGAGGTAAGAACGGTTAACCCCTTTCTCTAGGCATAGGTTTTAATTCTGCTCTTATTCCCATATCAATCATATCCATTCTTTCATTGTAACCATCCTCGACTTCTTATCGCCTAGGAGAGTGTTGAGCAAGCGGGCACAAACGCTTCTTCTCAACATGCATTAGATCAATGAAGTGTCTAACATACAACTCTTTCCAATAGGGCAATTGAAAGAAAATTGATTCCTTCTTCCAACCGCTAGTGGGGACACTCTTTGCGATGATCTTTCCGTACTGTGTGTCGATATTCTTCATCTCATTCAATACATCCGAACCTGACAATATACGTGGTGCTTCACCTGCCTCAATTGTGCCATCGAATGCATCGGCCATTGTTCTGTACTTATGGGTTGGGTCCAACCACCTCCTATGTCCCTTATAAACGGTCTTCCTACAATGTCTCAAGCGAATGTGATGTGTCTTCTTGGTACAACAAGGACATGAATCGCCCCTTTCACACTATATATCGAGATAGATTCCGTAGCGGGAAAATGCATTGATAGTTCCAAACGAAATGGCGTTCAACTTGAAATTCTCCTTTCTACAAGCATCATACACATCGACACCCTCATCCTACATGAGCTTCAAGTCCTCTATCAAAGGAGCCAGATATACATCTATGTCGTTACCAGGTTGTTTGGGTCCTGATATCAACGTAGACAACATCATGTAAGTGCGCTTCATGCACAACTCGTGTGAAAGATTATAAACCAATGTAATCATCGGCCATATAATGTGGTTGGTACTTTGGATACCGAATGGATTCATTACATCGAGAGAGTGCAAGACGCCTTAAGTGTCGGTGGCTCGGTGCCAAATTTTGGATGCCTGACATCGAATGTCTTCCACTGGGGTGAATCAGCAGGGTGTCTTAGCATTCCATCTTTGATCCTATCATCATGATGTCGTCTTAAATTTCTAACATCCACAGCGCTGCTATACATTCTCCTGAATCTTGGTATTATTGGAAAGTACCACATCACCTTCGCGGGAGATTTATTTTTCTTATATCGCTTTAGTCCACACTTGGGACATTCCTCGAGGTCTGCATACTCCTTTCGAAATAAGATACAATCACCCGGACAAGCATGAATTTTCTGATGTGTTAACCCGATGGACTTGAGCATTTGTTTAGCATCATATGCTCTCTTAAAGATACATTTCCATCGAGCAATAGACCACTAACTGTTTCCGAGATACTTGTGAAGCACTCATCGGACAACCGGTGAGTCGCTTTTAAGTTGAACAATATCAACACGGTGACAGATTTTTGTTGCCTTCTTACACCCGCCCATAAATGGTAATCCAAACAGAATCCCTTAACTTCTCTGACATATAAGGGTGATCTCGCAGATCATCGTCATCCCCACTTGATGTATCAACAGTCGGTACATCATCGAAAATATCCGCATCCACTGTATCTTCAAACCTAAAGTCAGTTTCTAGGTTGCTTGAGCTACATCCATCTCTTCCCTCACCATGATATGTCCAAACGGTGTATGTTTTATCAATATCGTGAATCATCAAGTGGTCAAACAGACTTTCTCGACCACTAACGATTTTTCCATTCATACATTTTCAACACGGACATGGAATGTACCGAGGGTCGGTGCAGTGTCTAATTGCATGATTACAAAATTCTTTCACCCCATTACTATACTCATTTAATAATCGATCTGCTCGAACCCACTTTCGATCCATATAGAACTAGAGATGCCTATAGAAAAGGCAATATGAAGTGTTTCTCAAGATAATGTATATATCCTAATGTATTAAACCTAAAAGTATTACAATCCTAATGCATAAAACTTGCATATAGAATGTGGTAGTACCTAAGGTTTGTATATTGCATGTATCTAAGGATTTGTTGCATCTCAAAACAATGTATATAACCTAATGTACCATCATTACTCATCTAAAGCAACACACTACTATCCATTCACCAAATCATCAAATTAATATAACCAAAATATATCATAATGTATTAATTCTAATTTATGCTTAAATCATCACACAAGCATATTATCCAACACCTTGAGTGCATCAATTGTTCATATCTAAGTTAGCATAAAAAATCAAGTCAAGCCACACAATATATATATATATTCATCTCTAACAAGTTGTTCATCTCTAACACTAACAACATTAATCCTAATAAATTAACACTAATTTATGCTTAAATCCTCACACAAGCATACTATCAAACACCTTGAGTGCATCAAACACCAATATATATACACCAATATTTTAAGATCAAATTTGATTTCGAATTAATTACAAGTACACTGCCAATTAATCAAACTTCTACGTTAATTTATCACCAATTTAGTCCAACCTCAATTCTCAAATGAATCGGAAAGTTATGCTATCAAACACCAAGTTATGCTATCAACTTCTACGTTAATACTATGCTAGTGGTTTGTATCAAACACCAACCTCATCCTCAACTTCTACGTTAATACTATCAAACACCAAGTTATGCTATATCAACTTCTACGTTAATACTATGCTAGTGGTTTGGTTTGAAGGAAATTAGGGCTCTTACCTGATGACGCAGTGGGAGAAGGAGAAAGACGACGGCGGGAAGACGACGGCTAGGGCTTCTGGTTCGATTTGGGGAAGAGGGAGGAGGAGGCTAGGGCATGGTTCGCGATTTGGGGAAATATAAGAGGTAATGGGAAGACGACGGCGGCGGCGGAATAGGAGGACGAGCGACGGAGTTCGATTAGGGTAGAGGAAGGAGACGCTTGATTTAATTTGGGGAAAAATTGAAGTCTGGTTCGCGATTTGGCCTTGAATTAAAATTTTCCGAACACTTCCAAACCGCTGTCCAAACTATTACCTTGGACAGCGGTTCAAAACCGATGTCTAACCCCTTGCACAGCGGTTGTCAACCGCTGTCTAAGTGTTAAACTTGGACAGCGGTTGTCTATTCTTTTTTTTTTTAATTAAAATCGCTCTCCAAGCTATAGCTTGGAAAAAAAAAAAATGTCCAAGTCTTGGTTTGTGCAAGCTCAAATGTGTAGTAGTGTAACAACATATATCTCCCTTAAAGACTGATTTTTTAACTATGGGAACACTTAAAAAAATTCTACGAATTTTAATTTCTAGCTTGAATCAGGAAACCCACATAGACAATACAAAATAAAAGGATAAATTTCCAATGTACGATATATATCCAATGTATTAATTAAATAAAAAAAATATATTATATATTTTTCTAAATATGGTACGGTATATATTCAATGTATCGGTATACCGAAAATATTTTTCGGTATACCGGTATATATTCGGTATAACATGACTTTTGAAAACTTATACCATTACCGTACCGAAAATTCTGGTACGGTACCATACCGTACTGAAAATTCCGATATACTGAAAATTACGATAAATTTGGTATACTTCCGGTACGGTAAGCCGGTATACCGGTATTTTCGTTAAATTTTCCACCCCTAGCTTTACCCTCTTCTATTTTTCAGCACATATACGAATATACTAGCAATATGGTGTCTTTACTAAATAACAATATTTCTGTTAAGCGGTTAATTAGTTGAAGGTTTAGTTATGTAATTAAATGACGTTCGTAGCTGAGATACATCAAATTAATAAGCGGATTCACGCTTCTTCTCCTTCGATAATAATGATGTTTGATTTTGTTTCAATATTATTTTTGTAATTAATTTTAATAAAAAAAAAATCGATCTAAGCAGTAAGGTGGAGCGTCACAATTTTCGAATTATTTCATAAAATATTAGAAAAAGAAAATGACGAATAAAAGTTAATTAAACCTGAAAAAAGTTTAAATTAAAAAATTTGAATTATTTGGGTAGGAAAAAAGAAGCGGTGCGGGTGAGGCCCAGCTAGGTTAGGCCCAAAACGAGCCGTCAAGCCCAACTGATGTGAAAACAATAGATACACGCCCACTATATATATCCCCATATGTGATTAATCTTATAAACTAGAGCGAAAGTGAGAAAAGGCAGTTAAAGAAATTAGATCAATATCTTGTCAAAAAGAGAAAAATTAGATCCAATATGGAGGGTTCGACGGAGACGACGGCGGCGAAGGGCGGCGGAGGAGGAGATGAGGGCGGCAGAGATAAGAGAAAATTGGCGGAGGGTGAATCATCAACACCTAAAAAGAAGTAAGTATATATAATATAGAGTAACTGCATGCATGCATCCATGCATTATTATTATATATTATTAACTACTTCCTTCTCTCTCTCTCTCTCTCTAAATGTCAGAAAAGAAGTGGATGTGGGTGGGCCCTCGGAGGCGCCAGCCGCACCACCTTTAGGTGGAGGGGGGCGGCCACCACTACCAGTACCAGTACCACCACGCGCTGCTGTTGCGGAGGCGCGTGTGCAAGAAGCACGCGGTGCTGCTGATGTCATATCGTCGTGTTCGTCGTCATCAACAACGTCGGAGAACACTACTGCTACTGATGATGATGCAGCTACCGATTCTGATGTCACAAACAAGACCCAAAAAGAACATTAAACATCCATTCACCAAATTCTGCCTTCCTTGTAATCAATTTCTTGCTGAATTTTTCCGTAATTTCTTTCTTTCTTTTTGTTTCTTGCTATATTTTTGCACTCAACCAAATTGACAAGTACCACTGTTTCAATATTCTTACTTACGTAGTTAGGTTGATTGCATGCTGTGATACTTATCATGAATAATTGGGATGGATCATTAATTTCTAGATATATCTGTATGTAATCCATATTAATTGAATTACATTCATGGACATGCAAGTTTTAATATTCCCTACCTTTCCTTCATTTCAATCTCATCCTAGCCTCTTTTAATTTCCACATTCTTTAATATATGATGTTACGTACCCCGTCATTTTAATTTTAATTTTACATTTTATCAATTATTATTGTGGCGTAAGTATATATGAGTAGTGGAAAATATGTAGAAATTGAAACTAGAGGATGCATGACCAAGAAACGGTTATCCATCCAGACGGTTAATTTCTAATGTATATCAGTTGAGTACAATCTGAGTTGTTGAGGTTAGTTGACTCTCTCGTTGACTCTAATTGGACCCCTTTCGACAACTTCTTTAGTTTCTTTGATTTCTTATGCATTTAACCGGACTGTAAATGTTTCAAGGTGATGAAATTCAGCATTAATTATTAATTTGGCTTCTTTATACCTTTTCTCAAACCATTCAAAAAAAAAAAGTGTTTTATCAATGTAGTCCGGCTCGGCTTACGGCCTTTTCTGATAGTCACATCAGTTATCATTTTTCTTTTGAACGTTGACTATCTCAGTTTTTTTGGGCTGTTGACCGACTCTCTTTTGATCCTACTTGCACCGATTTGGAAAAGTAAAATTTCTTGCTTCAGCCCTTTTCGGGTTGCGGCCCATCGATTAATTTTCAAGGCCCGATGTATTTTAAATTATTTGGATTTTTTCTAAAAAGAATAATTAGGGTCACTTTTTGGGTTTTTTTTTCAATTTTTTTTGGTGGGTCTCATGTGGACCAGATGCACTGTGCATTTTAAAGTGTATTTTAAAATTATATAATTTATTTATACTGAATTATGTAACTTGTTTCCCATATTAAGAGTTGCATGATTCAGTGTAAATAAGTTATATATTTTAGTACAACATGTTATATGATTTCAAAATACACTATGAAGTGTTCGGTGCACTTGATAAATACAAGATTTAACCAATTTTTTTGGGATCTGGTGTAATGTTATATCTCAATAATAACAATAACTTGCATGATGAAATTAGTAGTTAAGGTAATTTGCATTTATCAATTACTATATTAGCTTTAATTCTTGATTTCTTTTGCGACGGTAAATGTTTTTTTTTTTTGAGCATTAATTAAATTGATTTCCCTTTCCTTTTCCTGGAAGGTTCTACAAATTATTTTTTATTAATTTAGTTTCAAATTTTAGAAAATTGATCGATTTTGATTTCGAAATTGCTGAAATTCAAAATGATATCGTTTTAAAGCACATATTGCCCCATGACAATTAACCGATTGGGCAAATTTGCTTTAGGTTTTTTGATATGGACCTTGGTCAACTTTTTTTGTTTGATCATTTGATGGGCTTGGGCCTTTTCCGGTAAATACATTTATTTAATATCTTTGTTATATTAATGTAATTGTGAAAATATAATACCATCCTTGAAAATTTAACACTCAATTTCAAAAACTAATACCGCCACTTCTCTCCCTCCACATCTTTTACCCTTTTTTTCAGCCACTACACCAAAATATATTTTCAATGTTCGTCCTAAAATGATCAAACAAAACCAAAAAACTTTCGATAAAATTGATTTAAATAAAATACATTTTTTGCCAAAATAAACGAAAATCAGTACTTGTTTCGACCAAAATAGCCTAACAACATGAAAAATAACTTAAATAAGACAACAATTACAGTACGTTGGCCTGAAATGATCAAAGAAAATCATTTTTTGGATCAAATCGATCGATTAGAAAGCACATTTTCCTGCCAAAATAAACGAACACCACATTATGTAGCCAATATATATAATTAAAAAAATCAATACATTTTTCAAATAAAACGACTGAACAACAGAAAAAATGATAATCTCCCCGCCTCCTCGTAACACTTTGCACCAACTTTTGAGGGTGTTTGAAAGGTACTCTTGTAAAAAAGACATACTTATAAAAAAAAAATATAATGAGTGGAGTGTTGGAAGGTAATTTTGTAAACTTATATATGATTCAGGAAAAAATTGGATGATTTTTGAGTTGGGATTTTGTTTTCAGAATTGAGAAGGAGGGTTTGCAATTTATAGAGGGGAAAACAAATTGTACCCAACAGGTAAGTGGAATGGTCTTTACTTGAATGGATTTACACGCTTTTCTTATCCAATCGTCAAGCCCCAATGTGTGGTGTTTCAACGATATATTATGAGTAGACAAAAAGATAAGTGGAATCGTGTGTATGCAATTCCAAGCGATCAATGCGATGAATATGGTCTTTGCTTTTTTTGCCCTAATGGCAATTGCAGAGTTGATATGCCTGTGAGATGTGAGTGTTTGAAGGGATTTGCCCCTAAATTCGCGGATGCACTTGAATTAGAATTTCCAGATTGGAGATGGTTTTTTAGAGGTTAAATATCCAGATATGTTGTCGTTTTGGTTGAACATTAGCATGAGCATCGATGAATGCAAAAATCCATACATAAGTAAAGGAGAATCTCATTGAAATCAGAGACCAGATAGTAAGCAGAATGTCTTTATTGTACAATAAGCAGAATTCAGTCTTTATATTCCGTTCTAACTCTAACTGGTGTTTTTCCTTGCAGGTTCTAATACTGAGATAAACAAAGAGAAGAAGAAAAGGCCAACATGGCTAATACTGATGTCAATTGCTTTTGGAGCTGTTGTTTCAAGCTTTATTAATCTAACTATTTTTATGATGACTAGTGAGAAAGGAAAGGTAATGATTCTCAACTTTTGTGATATATTGCTAAAAAATCTATGGTATATAAAGAATTATTTTCTGTTTTGCCCATTCACAGCAACCGAAAAGTCGAATGAGGATTTAGAGTTACCGTTATTCGAGCTTTCGAAACTATTGTGGCTGCAACTAACAATTTGTCCATATAAAACATGATTGGAGAAGGTGGTTTTCTCCCGTTTATAAGGTACATGGGGATTTTGAACAAAAAGTGGATATTCTGACTCCTAAAAATTGGCATGCATAAGCAGGGTCTTGAAGAGTTCAAAAATTAAGTTATGACTTTTGGATGTTGAATTGAAGGAGGAGGATGCTAAAATATGAGAATAAAAGCTTGGATTATTTATTTATTAGTAAAGACTACACATATCTTCGTCGTTCTATTTTGTTTGTGAAATCTCTTTCGATTTTAGTTTACAAATTTAAGTGTGGATCAGTGTCTTAACAAGTCATTTTATGCACAAATCAAAATCTAAGGAAACTTTTGACATTGCCTAACTGCTTCGACATTATTATGGAAATTTCTAGAGGATTACTTTATCTTCATCACGATTCCAGATTAGTGATTATCCATTGGATCTGAAAACAAGCATCATTGTACTTGAATTTTTATAGAGGATCAACCTGTTGTAAGAACAAAGAGAGTTATTAGGACTTAGTGAGCTTTTCTCTTTATTTGAGAAACATGAAGTCTCTAAAAGTGCAGACCTTATAAGTTTATAATTTATGACCAACGATTGCTGGAGTGATAATTTTCATAGACACTTGGGAGATGTATTTTTTCCAAATCTACAAGTAATCCGTACTATGTCTTTGATAAGTCAATATTCAAGTGACAAAATATAGTTAAATGAGTGAAATAGCGAATAATTTGTTTTGTGGGAATTGCTACAGGCATGAATGTTTGAAGAATACATTTCCGGAATCTGAAGTGAGAAGATGAAATCATGTGGGTTTATTATGGGTTCAGAATTTTGCAGAAGATGGGCCAGTAATGTCATCAGTGCTTTTCATGATGGAGCTATTCTGCATGAACCCAGAGAACCTTGGTTTTTCATTGGAAGAAGTTCTGATGCCTGAGAGAAACACCATCACAATAACTGATTTGGAGGCCAGATGAAGAGGTTAAACGTCTCAAACATCCTTTAAGCATTTTAATAGTAGAAAGTTCTTGAGGTAAAACTCAAATAACTTTTGATATGTTAATAAACTGAATTTCTGGTGACTTGGAATAGCAGCCATCATTATTTTATGTTAGTAATAAATTGGATAGAATAGTAGTCATATTTAACAATTTCTTGTCTTATGATAATTAGGAAAATATATGCACAGACCACACACAAGGGTCAAAGTCTTCTTTTTTTTTTTATTGGTAAAAGTCTTATTTTTTTAAAAATGAGGCTCCCCAAATTAATAGACAACTGTTAAATGCGGACTTGTAAAGAGATGGAAACAAACAATAGGGTCTCCAAATTAAATCCTTGCAGTAAATTAATGAAGCAATATAGATTTTTTTTTTTTAAAGGATATAGGAAATATTTGTCAAGTGAAGAGAATAGTACTATATTAGACAATATTGTATTAGTTCCATGAAAGCGAAGCCGACATATTAGTTTCTTGAATATTCAACACATTAAATTCACGGTGGCCTCCAGCGAACTTTCATACCATTTTGAGGCCAAAATTTCCACAAGACTAGTCTTGTTGGTTTACTTTACGTATGAATTTTTTTTAAGTAACACTCAGCTTCTTATACCTTTCATTAACACTTAAATAGCACAACCTATTTCCCTCTTATAATCAGATTTGAAAATGGCGCTCACACTTTTATGCACTCTGCTTCTTTCCATTAACTTTCTCAGATTTTCCTTTGCAACACTAGATACACTCCTACCAAACCAAGTAATTTCCATTCGCCAAACTTTAATTTCTCATAACCAAGATTTTGAGATGGGCTTTTTCTCTCCCGGAAAATCACAAAACAGATTTTTGGGGATATGGTACAAAAACACCCAGATGTTGTAGTTTGGGTTGCTAATAGGAACAATCCCGTCTACGAATCACATGGTGTTACCTTTGTTGAGTTATGGAGCCTGAGTTAAACGGGATGTAGGACGCAGGAGGCGCTCGACCAGCGCTCGAGGTCGAGCAGGTGTGCTCGGTCGAGCGCCCCCCCTATCCAGCGCCATGAGGGCGCTCGAGCAATGTATGTGATCGAGCAGAACCGCTCGACCAATGGCTGAGGTTGAGCGGTTCTGGAGGCCTGGATGCGGAAATAGGGTTTCGGCCAGGATGGGCCAAATCTAGGGTTTTGGCCCAGTTTCCCAGTTCGGGTTTTTTGTATAAATAACCCCCTGACCCCCCATTGTATCTTGCACTACTTGCACTACTTACACTGTCTTATACGATAAAGTAGATCTCTCTTGGCTTGGTAGTGCCCCCAGACATAGTCATTCCTGACGAACTGGGTAACCAAATCGTTTGTCTCTAAATTCCTAGTTCTATTATTTTCTCCATAATTGCTTGTTTAAATCCTAACAACTGTCCTCCTTGGACTCATTCCGAACGTCTTGTCCTCCCTGGACTCATTCCGCAACTCAGACTCCAACAATCCCAACAACCTTTTCTGTTTCCGAATACAGAACTCTTATGATAAGCAATTCTGGAAGCATAATTTGGTCTGCAAATCCATCAGGGGCGGCATCAAATCCAATTTTACAGCTCCTGGATACAGGGAACCTGGTTCTCATAAACGAGACTACAGAACAAAGTGATTACATATGGCAGAGTTTCGATTACCCAACTGATACCGTATTACCAGGAATGAAGCTGTTTAATGACATAACGGAGAATGAGCTGAATTTCACATCATGGAGAAGTTATGATGATCCTTCACACGGAAATTACGCTATCAAGTTTGAAAACCAGAAGCTGCCAGAGATAGTCTTGTCTCAGAGGAAAACGGAAAACGCATCGAACTGGCAAGTGGAATGGCCTTCACTTCAGTGGGCATCCAAGCTTTCCCAATGAAATCGTCAAACTAAAAATTGTTTTCAGGGGAGAGAGGTTGATATCCGTCTCCAGGCCTCTTGATAGATTGATTTTGAGTAGATCGATGCTAGACGACTCTGGTGTAGTCCACCGCTACACCATGAACTCAAGAAAAGATAAGTGGAATCTTGTCTACTCATTTCCAGGAGATCAATGCGACGAATATGGTCTGTGTGGTCCTAATGGTATTTGCAGCTTTGACAAGCCGGTGAAATGCCAGTGTTTTAAGGGATTTGCCCCTAAATTTCCGAAAGAGTGGGATCTTCAAGATTGGTCCGGCGGATGCACTAGAATTGCGCCGTTGAGTTGCAAGAGTGGAGATGGTTTTGAAAAGGTTTGAGGGGTGAAGTATCCGAATATGTTGGAGTTTCGGTTGAATGCTAGCATGAGCCTCGACGAATGCAAAAGTGAGTGCTTAAAGAAGTGTAACTGCACCGCTTTTGCTAATCCGTACATAACTAATGGAGGAAGTGGCTGCGTTATGTGGTTTGGAGATCTCGTTGATACCAGAGACCTCCCTGGGGCAGATAGTAAGCAGAACATGTATATTCGTGTGCAGGCTTCGGAACTAGTTCATTGTAAGTGCTTCTATTTTATTTAAAATAAAACACGACCGCGCACACACAGTGTTTCTTTCTCACATGTAGTGTTTTTCCTTGTAGATTCTAGCCCTGACTTGGAGAACGAAAAGAAAAGGCCTACAAGGCTAATAATTGTGATATCAATTGCTGCTGGAACTATTGTCTCGGGATTTATTAATGTAGCGATTATTGTGATGAGAAGATCAAAGAAGCAAGGTAACAAATTTCAACTCTTGCAATTAACTGATCAACTTTTGAAATAATGCAGTGAAGCAAATCTTGAGCTTTTATGTTATGTTTTGTCCTCATAGTCATAGGAAAGAGCAATGAGGATATAGAATTACCTTTATTGAAGTTTACAACAATTGCGGCGGCAACAAAAAAACTTCTCCAAGGTAAACATGATTGGAGAACGTGGGTTTGGTCCCGTTTACAAGGTAACTCATTGATTCAGAGTGCCTAAGGTGAAAGAAGAAAACATAATCATTCTGGTTCTAAATTTTGACATGCTTAAACAGGGTACTTTACCATCAGGAGAAGAAATAGCTATTAAAAGATTGTCAATAGCATCGGGACAGGGACTTGAAGAGTTCAACAATGAAGCCATCTTAATTGCCAAACTTCAACATACAAACCTTGTAAGACTTTTGGGATGCTGCATCGAAGGGGAAGAAAGGATGTTGATCTATGAATACCTGAAGAATAAAAGCTTGGATTATTTTGTTTTTGGTACAACATAAGATTATCTTTTTCTTTTCTGTTTTGTTTTGAATAAATCCTTATGTGTTTTGAATCTCTTTTTCGTTTTACCAAATTTAAGTAAGAGCTTCAATGTGGTAACAATTCATTTTTGTGCAGATCAAAATCAAAAGAAACATTTGACATGGCCTAACCGCTTCAACGTTGTCATGGGAATTGCTAGAGGACTGCTCTATCTCCATCACGATTCTAGATTAAAGATTATCCACCGGGATATCAAAACAAGCAACATTTTACTAGACCGAAATTTAAATCCAAAAATCTCAGACTTCGGGTTAGCCAGAACTTTTGAAGAGGATCAACATGTTGTCAAAACAAGGAGAGTTGTTGGGACCTTGTAAGCTTTTTCTTCATTTTCTATTATAAAACTCTACAAAAGCACTTCAAATTTTTCTGGTCGGATCTTACAACCAATATCTTTTTATATAGCGGCTATATGTCTCCAGAATACGCAATTGCTGGAAATTATTCTGTAAAGTCCGACGTTTTTAGCATGGGAGTGGTATTGCTAGAGATAGTGAGTGGAAAAAGGAACAGGGGATTCGAATGCAAAGGCGATCATTATCATAGCCTCTTGGGACATGTAATTTTTCCTGGCTACAGATACATACATTTACATTAAGTCTTTTTGTTCGTAATAGAGAAACTAACAATCTTGTTGCAATTTTGATGCAGGCATGGTTGTTATGGAAAGAAAACAGGGCTATTGAGCAGATGGATGAATGTTTTAACGATAAATGTATCGAAAGTGAAGTGAAGAGATGCATACATGTTGGATTGTTATGCGTTCAAAAATTTGCAGAAGATATACCAGTGATGTCATCGGTGCTTTTCATGTTGGGAACTGATGGAGCTATTCTGCCCGAACCCAAAGAGCCTGGATTTTTTGTCAAAAGTGGTTCTGGCCCTTTAAGTAGTAGCAGATCACCAAGTCCGATGTCTGAGAGAAACACAATCACCATAACTGATTTGGTGGCCAGATGAAGGTCTTAACATACGTTAAAGTGAAATCCAAATGTACTGATTTCCAATTCGTTATATCCCGCAATTGGATATTAAAATTTACTGATTTTCAAGTGATAATAAATCCAGCTTTACAGCTCCTCAATTTTGGAAACCTGGTTCTTTTAAATGAGAGGTTCATCAATAGAAGAGCTGCTAAATTGGATGATTATGAAAATAGAATAATATGATTATTGGATAATGAATTAAATGAATCAGATAAACAATTATAACACATTAATTGTATTATTTTTAGAAATAAGTACTTAGAGGTCCAAAAAGTCCCATAAGAGTACTAGGAGGTCCAAGATTAAAATTAAAATATTAGGAAGTCCAAAAGTGAATTTGAAAAGCCCATTATACCCCCTTCCCTAATATTAACCGTCTTCCACCCTCAATCAGGCATCCATCCTCTCGTTTCTCCTCACACACTTTCTCTCTCTAAATTTTGTTCTCCACCCAAAAAAAAATCACACGCTACCCGCAACCCAGAAGATCTCCGCCGCCGTCGTGACCACCTATTACTACCCGCAACCCCCAAAATCAGAAGATCTCCACCGTGGCCCGTCCCTAGATCCGTGATGGCAGCGGAAACCCTAGATCTCAGCCAAAAATCACGACATTACCGCCACAACACCTCCACCTTCCGCAATCATTCTCCCTGCACCACCATCCTCACGAGCTCGACGCCACCACCGCAAGATTTACAGCAAAAAAATAGAGAATCTGGCGGAGGTTGGTAGTGGTGGTGGTGGGGAAGACGACAGATCTAGTTTCGGCTGAGATAGTGGGGGGTTTTTGGAGGCGGCGGATGTAGGGTTTTTGGGGTCTGCGGCGGAGATGAGGCGGCGGAGACAGAGCCTCCGAGTGTTTATTGTCCGATTCACACGGTGAGTTTTTGTTTGTTGATTTTTTTTAAAGATGAATCTGTTTGATTTTTTTTTTTATGAAATTGTTTGAAAATTTTTAAAAAAAAGATTATTTTGTTTTTGGATTTGGATGATGATGAGGAATCTGTTGGGTTGAGATTTTTTTTTTTTTGAATCTAGGAGAATATGGATCTGTTTAGTCGTGATTTTTTTTAATTTGGGTTGTAATTTGGATCAAAATATGAACATGTGCGATTTTGTTTGAAGTTTTTTGATTTATGTGATTTTGTTGCGAAAGGTGGAGATGGTTGATTTGTACAAATTTGTGTGATTTTGTTTGAAGTTTTTTAATTTGTTTGATGAATTTTGTTGTGAAGGCTGAAGACGAAGCGAAGGCTGTGTAACTCGGCGTTGACGAAGAAAAGACGAAGAATCTGAGTTGTAGATGAATTTTGTTTGATTTTATTTTTAAATTTGTTTGATGAATTTTGTTTGATTTTATTTTTAAATTTGTTTGATGAATTTTGTTTGATTTTTTTTTTGAATCTGAGTTGTTAACCCTATTATATGTAGGGTTAGAAATTTGAAAGAATGATAAAGCCTTTTTAAAACAGGTCTTTTTGGCTCAAGGGGTTAGCTTCAAGGGTCTAAATTAAGCTGCTAGCAAAGTTAACCGAAAACCAACCCGCCAAATTTGCCGTCTACTTATATATAATATATATTTTATATATATTATAATTGTATTATTAACTTAAATAAATAGAAACAAATTAGGGCATAATATTATGTTATGTTTTGATGTGATTTTGACTATATTAACAATGTTTGGATTATTAAGTTTGAAAAATATCATAGTATGATTACCACTTTTTAATTTATAAACAATGTTTGGAGTATTTAATATGGAAAATTCTTTTCTTTTTAAAATTTTTTGGAAGCCCGTTAGTGGCCCGTTTATCCCGTGAGCCCCATTGCCAGTAGGTTTAGGTTTAACTCTCAACTATTAGTCATTTAAAAGAGTGAATCGGTTAAGGCCCTAAACTTTTTAGCATCATGGGCTATAGTATTTGGCCCTAACCCATTAGGGTCAACCCGTTTAACATCTCTAGATGTCAATATTAGGCTTGTAGGCCTTTTTTTTTTCTCTCTAACTTAGGGCAGAAAAACCATCTAATATAATTAAATTTGGAAATCCACCAAAATGAATCCCATTCCACTTTCCAACTCGGTGGAGGCAAAAGTAAAAAAGTCAACAAAATCGTTTATTTAACGTCTTGAATATTCAACACACTAATATGTCACATGCACACTTTATTCACTTGACAAATATTTCTACATTGCTTCACTAATTTATTGCTACAATTTCATTTTACCGTTGTCCCAATTTGGGGAGCCTCATTTTCATCTTTTCTCAAATTTCAATATATTAAAATTTTATGTGAATCAATGAACAAAGAAAGGTAGGAAGTGGAATCGATGATAGTCCAATTTGGGGGGGCTGGCTCCTATTCATCTTTCGTCAATCATGGATAGGGATTGTTTTGTTCCATTTGTTGAATATTAGAAAAAAAGTTTCTCGTGCGTGTTGAGACTTTTACAACATATCAAGATTTTTCGTCTAAAAAAAACGAACATATCAATATCCGATAATATTATTAAATTGTGACTAATTTTGAGACAACCTTGAAATGCATTGTGACAATTCAACGATCGATCATAAAAGTCATATTGCATTCTTCAAAATATAATTTTGTTACGACATGAAGCACTCTTATTTTTTATCAGGCAAAAGAGGATTTATATAAATGGCTGGTATAAGAGTACCCAAAAAAATACAATGATATTTACAATATACTCTTAATAATTATTTTTGGGTTTGAGATTCAATCACTAAAAGAGAATTTAGAAGTCGTCGAATCTTTCATAATTAATTAACTCTAAGTCCTAGCTTTGAATTCATCAACCAATTTAGCACTAGAGAATTCAATACTCCTAAAAATAATATTGTTCCTCCATTTTCAAAGTAGCCACACGACTCCCAGCCCAAAAATTTGTTGCAATTTGTTTACCTCTTTTCCCTTTGAAGGTTTGTACAAAGGATGTGAGGTTCGAGGCTAAATTGAAGTTGAAAGTTGTTGAGACGTTGAACCACCGAGAAATATCCATCCAAATAGAGTAAGAGCAAGAGCAGTAGAGCACTCAAAGAAGACATGTTGTGTTGATTCTTCCACGGATAAGCACAACACACACCTTAAGTCATCATGCCGTTGAAAAAATTTGCGCCTAAAGAGGTTGGCCTTTGTCGGAAGGCGATCTCGGAGCAACCTCCACGCATGGTCAACAACTTTGAGGGGGACGAGCTTGTTCCAAATGACTCTGAAACCGGTCTCCAGATCTTCTGGAATATGTTCCACTCCATAGCTCACCATGATAAAGTCATATGCTTCTTTAGTGGTATACCTTCCGCTTGAAGATGAGTTCCACTTCCAGTTATCTAATACTCTGAACTATGTGCACTTGTTTAAAACAGAGATAAGAGAGCTCCACTTCCCTCTTTTTCTAGACTCAAATTATACAAACAAGGAAATTTCGTCCTAAGAATTTCTCTTTAGAGTATGTTAGAGACCTTCATCTGGCCACCAAATCAGTTATGGTGATTGTGTTTCTCTCAGATATCGGACTTTGTGATGTGCTAGATCTTACAGTGCCAGAACTTCTTTCGGCGAAAAATCCAGGCTCTTTGGGTTCAGGCAGAATAGCTCCATCAGTTCCCAACATGAAAATCACCGATGACATCACTGGCCTATCTTTAGCAAGTTTTTGAACGCATAACAATCCAACATGCATGCATCTCTTCACTTGACTTTCGATACATGTATCATTTAAACATTCATCCATCAGCTCAATAGCCTTGTTTTCTTTCCATAGCAACCATGCCTGCATCAAAATTGCAACAACATTGTTAGTTTCTCTATTACCAACAAAAAGACTTAGTGCAAAAGTATGTGTCTGTAGCCAGGAAAAAATACGTGTCCCAAGAGGCTATGATATTGATCGCCTTTGCATTCGAATCCCCTGTTCCTTTTTCCACTCACTATCTCTAGCAATACCACTCCCATGCTAAAGACGTCGGACTTTACAGAATAATTTCCACCAATCGCGTATTCTGGAGACATATAGCCACTATATAAAAAGATATTTGTTGTAAGATCGGACCAGAAAAATTCGAAGCGCTTTTGTCGAGTTTTAAAATAGGAAATGAAGGAAAAACTTACAAAGTCCCAACAACTCTCCTTGTTTTGACAACTTGTTGATCCTCTTCAAAAGTTCTAGCTAAGCCGAAGTCCGAGATTTTTGGATTTAAATTTCCGTCAAGCAAAATGTTGCTTGTTTTGATGTCCCGATGGATGATCTTTAATCTGGAATCGTGATGGAGATATAGTAGTCCTCTAGCCATTCCCATGGCAATGTTGAAGCGGTTAGGCCATGTCAAATGTTTCTTTTGATTTTGATCTGCATATAAATGAATTGTTACCAAACTGAAGCACTCTTAAATTTGGTAGAACGAAAAAGAGATTTCCCAAACAAAACAGAAAAGAAAAAGATAATCTTATGTTGTACCAAAAACAAAATAATCCAAGCTTTTATTCTTCAGGTATTCATAGATCAACATCCTTTCTTCCCCTTCGATGCAGCATCCCAAAAGTCTAACAAGGTTTGTATGTTGAAGTTTGGCAATTAAGATGGCTTCATTGTTGAACTCTTCAAGTCCCTGTCCCGATGCTATTGACAATCTTTTAATGGCTATTTCTTCTCCTGAAGGTAAAACACCCTGTTTAAGCATGTCAAATTTAGAATCCGAATGATTAATTATCTTTTCTTTTCTTTTTTTCACCTTAGGCAATCTGAATCAGTGTGTTACCTTGTAAACGGGGCCAAAACCACCTTCTCCAATCATGTTTACATTGGAGAAGTTGTTTGTTGCAGCCACAATTGTTGCAAACTTTAGTAAAGGTAGTTCTATATCCTCATTGCTCTTTTCTATGACTGTGAGAACAAAAAACAGAACATAAAAGCTCAAGATTTGCTTCACTGCATTATTTCAAAAGTTGATCAGTTAATTGCAGAAGTTGAAATTTGTTACCTTGCTTCTTTTGTCTTCTCATCACAATAATCGCTACATTAATAAATCCCGAGACAATAGCTCCAGCAGCAATTGATATCACAATTATTAGCCTTGTAGGCCTTTTCTTTTCTTTCTCCAAGTCAGGGCTAGTAGCTACAAGGAAAAACACTAGATGTGAGAAAGGAACATACACTCTTTTCCTTAATGTTATTTTAAATAAAATAGAAGCACTTACAATGAACTAGTTCCGAAGCTGGCACACGAATATACATCATGTTATCTGCCCCAGTGAGGTCTCTGGTATCGACGAGATCTCCAAACCACATCAAGCAGCCGCTGCCTCCATTGGTTACGTAAGGATTAGCATACGCCGTGCAGCTACAGTTTTTAAGACACTCTACTTTGCATTCGTCGAGGCTCATGCTAGCGTTCAACCAAAACTCCAACATATCCGGATACTTCACCCCTCTAACCTCTTCAAAACCATCTCCACTCTTGCAACTGAACGGCGCAATTCTAGTGCATCCACCGGACCAATCTTGAAGGTCCCACTCTTTCCGTAACTTAGGGGTAAATCCCTTTAAACACTGGCATTTAACCGGCTTGTCAAAGCTGCAAATACCATTAGGACCACACAGACCATATTCATCGCATTGATCTCCTGGAAACGAGTTAACAAGATTCCACTTATCTTTCCTTGCATTCATTTTATAGCGGTGGGTTACACCAGACGCGTCTATGTTTGATCTACTCAAAACCGTTCTTTCAAGAGGCTTCGAGATGGATATCAAGCTCTCTCCTCTGAAAACAATTTCTAATTTGTAGACTTCATTGGGAAAGCCTGGATGCCCACTGAAGTAAAGGCCATTCCACCTGCCAGATCGATGCATTTTCCGTTTCCCTCTGAGACAGGCTATCTCCGGCAGCCCCTGGTTTTCAATCCTGATAGCGTAATCTCCGTGTGAAGGATCATCAGAACTTCTCCATGATATGAAATTCAGCTTATTCTCTATTATATCATTAAACAGCTCCATTCCTGGTAATAAGGTATCAGTTGGGTAATCAAAACTCTGCCATAAGTACCTCTTTGAAGAACTTTCTTCCATAGTCTCGTTTACGAGAACCAGGTTCCCTGTATCCAGGAGCCGTAAAACTGGATTTGATGCCGCCCCTGATGGATTTGCAGACCAGATAATGCTTCTAGAATTACTTATAATAAGAGTTCCATGTCTGGAAATAGAAAAAGTAACACCATGTGAGACGGAGATGGGATTGTTTCGATTCGCAACCCAAACTACAACATTTGGGGTGTTTTTGTACCATATCCCCAAAAATCTATTTTGGGATTTTCCAGGGGAGAAAAAGCCCATCTCAAAATCTTGGTTATGAGAAATCAAGGTTTGGCCAATGGAAATTGTTTGGTTTGGTAGGAGTGTATCTAGTGTTGCAAAGGATAATCTGAGAAAGTTAATGGAAAGAAGCAGAGTGCATAAAATTGTGAGCGCCATTTTCAAATCAGATTATAAGAGGGAAATAGGTTCTGCTACATAAGTGGTGGTTCAAGTGTTAATGAAAGGTATAAGAAGCAGAGTGTTACTTTCTAATTTTTCATACGTAAAGTAAACCAACAAGACTAGTCTTGTGGAATTTTTGCCCTTAAAATTCTATGAAAGTTCGCTAATTTAATGTGTTGAATATTCAAGAAACTAATATGTCAATATTGTCTAATGTAATACTATTCTCTTCACTTGACAAATATATTAATATTCCTTCATCAATTTACTGCAAGGATTTCATTTGGAGACCCTACTGTATGTTTCTATCTCTTAACGAGTCCGCATTTAACAGCTGTCTAATTAATTTTGGGGGCCTCATTTTTTAAAATTAAAAAAAAAAATTGGGGAACCTCATTTTTTTCTTTTCTCAAATTTAAGTATATTTCAAGACAAAAACTCGTATGAGACAGTCTCATGCATGAGACATAGTACAACTTAGTACAATTAACACCCACCCCTCTATTACGATCTCATATCGGTTCCACATGAAAGAGTAGAAGGGTCTATAAGTGGGAGTCAATCCTTAACCTTTGACTATGGTTTTGGGTTAAGTTAGGGCTCCCTAACTTATATTCCTAACAATTGGCGCCGTCTGTGGGAAAACTCGGGCGGGCTGCGAATGGGGCTACCAGATGGTGGGCCCAAGGGGGTTGCCACCTCTGGAAGTGGGCCTTGGCATATGGGTTGCCACCCAGAGTGTGTCATTCGTGGACGTCCGGCTTTAAGGGGGGTTAATTATTACGATCCCACATCAGTTCCACACGAAAGTGTGGAAGGGTATATAAGTGGGAGTCAATCCTTAACCTTTGACCATGATTTTGGGTTAAGTTAGGGCTCCCTAGCTTATATTCCTAACAGCTTCTTCATCGAATGTTTTTCTCACTTGACTAATCTTGCAGTCTCCATCAATATTTTCTTTTTCGGGTGCTCGAGTGTAATTCATCTTGGGGTACTTATACTCCTCCTCTTCATCATCATGAAATTTCAAAGCTCTATAGATATTGAAGGAAACTTTCTCCCCATTGACGTTTAACTCAAGCTCCCCGTTTCTCACATTTATCATTGCCCCGCCGGTGGCCAAGAAATATCTTCCCAAGATCAAGGGAATTGATTTGTCTTCCTCCATGCCCGTCAAAAAAAAAAAAAAAAGATTTGTCTTCCTCCATGTCTACAATGAAGAAGATTACCGGAAAGATAAACTTGTCAACCTTGACAAGGACATCCTCGATTATCCCTCTAGGATAGGCCATGTTACAATCCACTAATCGAAGATTGATGTTGATAGGCTTCAATTCTCCTAGCCCAAGAGTCTTAAAGATAGAGAGAGGCATGAGATTAATACTTGCACCAAGATCACACAAAGCCTGATAGTTTCCCCCTTTGCCAATTGTACAAGGAAGTGTGAATGAACCGGGGTCCTTGAGCTTTTGAGGAAGCTTAGCTTGCAAGATGACACTACACTTTTCTGTGAGATTCACAGTCTCATAATTGGTCATCTTTCTTTTGTTGGACATGATGTCTTTCAAGAACTTACCATAGTGAGGCATTTGCTCCAAAGCTTCCGTAAATGGGATATTAATATCAATATTCTTGAACACCTCCAAGAATTTGACAAATTTTTCATCCAAATGATTTTTCTTCGACCTTTGTGGAAAGGAAAGTAGGATCACTTTCTTGCTTTGACTCAATGGCGGGTTAAAGACAACCTTCCCTTGTTCACTCATGTAGCTCTTTTCTTTATCATCTTGTTCACTATCTTCTTTCTCAACTACCTTGGGTACCGTTTCTTTCTCATCTTCATTTGGCATCTTTGGACCCTCATAAGTAGTACCGTTTCTCAAATTGATAGCCTTGCAATGCTTCTTGGGACTCAATTCCGTGTTAGAGAGGAATTGACTCGAATTTTGTTGACTTTCGGCAATGTTGGCTAGTTGTCCCACTTGCACTTCAATCACCTTCACGTTATCCTTGATTTCTTTAATCTCTTGAGCCATTAGATCAAGCCTCTCATCAATCCTTCCAAATTTTTGCCTTGTATCTCTCATGAAATTTTTGGTTCTCCCATGAAAATAGTAAACATCTCCTCCATAGTTAGCTTCTTGAAAGGCTCTTCAATGACTTCATCTCTCACTTTTCTAGACATCATGGAGGTCAACTTGCTGATTTGGGTGGACAACCTTGCAAGAACTTCCAACTCTTGAGTGGTTATCCTTCGATGTTTTCTCTTCTCCGAAGGCCATTGAGTACCATTTCGTGCCATGTCATCCAAAAGTTTATAGGCATTTTCCGCTTCCCTTCCTAAGAAATCTCCTCCAACCGAGGCATCCACTATTACTCTCGTGTTATCCTCCATCCCATTGTAAAAATAGCCTAATTGTTGATCTCGTGAGAGTCCATGTTGAGGTCAACTTCTTAACAAATCCTTAAACCTTTCCCAAGCTTCATACATAAATTCATCACCACCTTGCACAATTGAGGAGATTTCCCTCCTAATTTGGATAGTTTTGATCGGAGGGAAGTTTTTCATGAGGAATTAATGCATCTACAAATCATCCCAAATGGCAATAGTACTTGGCTCTAGAGAATGGTACCATTGTTTGGATCCTCCTCGGATAGCCCTTCAAACTGATGATTTTGCAACATTAAAATCAAATCCGGGTTGATCTCAAAAGTATGAGCATCAACTGGTTCTCTCCCTACTCCTCCATTTGATCCCTCAACACTCGTGGTCTTGGTGCACCTTCTCCAACTTGAACCCTTTGTAGTGGCACCTCAAAATATGGCACATTATCATGATGATTTGGCCCATTGTTCTCATTTTCACTCATTTTCTGAACCAGGTCTACACAAATTTTTGTCTTATTTTTGGACCACTCTTGCATTTTATTCTTCCTCTAGCCACCAAAAAAAACACACATACACACATTCATAGGTGCTTCGACTACTACACATTTAAGCTTGGAGAGCCCCACTTGGACAACCTTTATTTCAAATTGCTCTCCAAGCTAAGCTTGGAGAGCCGTTTTATTTAAAATAAAATAAAAAAAATTAGACAGCGGTTTGTAACCGCTGTCCAAGAAAATCACTTAGACAGCGGTTACAAACTGATTTGCAAGTTCACTTACACAGCGGTTCATAATGGCTCTCCAAGCTTTAGCTTGGAGAGCGGTTATGAACCACACTCCAAGTGAAAAACCCAATTTAAACGGGTTCAGCCCCCTGAACCCCTTCAACCATTTCGAATGACTTCCAGGCGATTTTCCCCTCCTCCTCCCTCCGTCGACGCTGCCGTCCCCTGCCGCCGCCGCCCTCCTCCCCTGCCGCCGCCGCCTCCCTCCGCCTCTACAAGGTAGTGCTTTATCTTTTTTTCCTTTTTGTTAATTAATTATAGTTAGGGTTAATTTATGTATTGTTATATATATGTTGTGTATATATATATATATGTCTTTATGTATATATATATATATATATATATATATATATATATATATGTGTTGTGTGGCTTGATTGTTGTTGGTAATTTGTGGATAAATTGTTAGTTTGGAATGGTGATTTTTATGTTTATTTAGAGATGAATATATGATATGCACACCAAGTGTTTGATCAAATGCATGTGTAGGAATTTAAGCATAAATTAGGATTGGGATATATTTTTGAGTTGGTTGGTGATTTTTCATGTCAATTTAGAGATGAATATATGAAGCACACCAAGTGTTTGATCAAATGCATGTGTAGGATTTAAGCATAATTTAAGATTGTGATATATTTTTGAGTTGGTTGGTGATTGTTTATGTCAATTTAGAGATGAATATATGATGCATATATATGCCAAGTGTTTGATCAAATCCATGTGTAGGATTTAAGCATAATTAGGATTGTGATATATTTTTGAGTTGATTGGTGATTTTTTATATCAATTTAGAGATGAATATAAGATGCACACCAAGTGTTTGATCAAATGCATGTATTTTTAATGTCTTGAGAAGAAACAAAACCTTAGGTACGTTAGGATTGTGATATAGCTTTTAATAAGAAAATGATTAGGAAGATACATTAGGATAAAAGTTGAGATCAAGTATGGTTAGGTATATATACATTAATGTCTTGAGAAGCGCTTCATACTGTCTTTCCTATAGGCATCTCTTTTTCTATATGAATCGAAAGTGGGTTCGAGCAGATCGATTATCAGATGAGTATAGGAATGGGGTGGAAGAGTTTTGTAATCATGCAATTAGACACTGCACCGACCATTGGTACATTCCATGTCCTTGTTGGAAATGTATGAATGGAAAAACTGTTAGTGGTCGAGAAAATTTGTTCGTCCACTTGATGATTCACGGTATTGATAAAGCATATACTGTTTGTACATCTCATGGTGAGACAAGAGATAGATGTAGCTCAAGCAACCTAGTAACTGACTTTAGGTTTGAAGATACAGTGGATGCGGATATTTTCGATGATGTACCGACTGTTGATACATCGAGTGGGGATGACGGTGATCTATGAGATCACCCTTATATGTCAAAGAAGTTAAGGAATTCTGCTGGATTACCACTGTGGCCCGGGTGTGAGAAGGCAACAAAACTGTCAGTTGTGTTGATATTGTTCAACCTAAAAGCAGCTCACCAGTTGTCCGATCAGTGCTTCACAAGTATGCTGGAAGCAGTTAGTGGTCTATTGCCTGATGGAAATGTACTGCCTACGAGAGCATATGATGCTAAACAAATGCTCAAGTCCATCAGATTAACACATCATAAAATTCATGCTTGTCCGGGTGATTGTATCTTATTTCGGAAGGAGTATGCAGAACTCGATGAATGTCCCAAGTGTGGGGAGAAGCGATATAAGAAAAATAAATCTCCCGCGAAGGTGATGTGGTACTTTCCGATAATACCAACATTCAGGAGAATGTATAGTAGAGTTGTGGATGCTAGAAATTTAACTTGGCATCATGATGATAGGATCAAAGATGGAATGCTAAGACACCCTGCTGATTCAACCCAGTGGAAGACATTCGATATCAGACATCCAGAATTTGGCAACGAGCCACGACACTTACGTCTTGCACTCTCAACTGACGGAATGAATCCATTCGGTATCCAAAGTACCAACCACAGTACATGGCCAGTGTTACTGTTAGTTTATAATCTTTCACCCGAGTTGTGCATGAAGCGCACTTACATGATGTTGTCTATATTGATATCAGGACCCAAACAACCTGGCAACGACATGGATGTATATCTGGCTCCTTTGATAGAGGACTTGAAGCTCCTGTGGGATGAGGGTGTCGATGTGTACGATGCTTGTAGAAAGGAGAATTTCAAGTTGAAGGTTATGCTGTTTGGAACTATCAATGACTTTCCAGCTTACGGGAATCTATCTGGATATAATGTTAAGGGGGACGATGCATGTCCTTGTTGTACCAAGCAGACACATCACATTCGCTTGAGTCACTGTAGGAAGACTGTTTATATGGGACATAGGAGGTTGTTGGACCTAACAAATAAGTACAGAACAATGGCAGATGCATTCGATGGCACAATCGAAAAAGGTGAAGCACCACGTTTATTGTCAGGTTCGGATGTATTGAATGAGATGAAGAATATCGACACACAGTACGGAAAGAACTTCGCAAAGAGTGTCCCCACTAGCGGTTGGAAGAAGGAATCAATTTTCTTTCAATTACCCTATTGGAAAGAGTTGTATGTTAGACACTTCATTGATCTAATGCACGTTGAGAAGCCAGCTTGTTCAATATTCTCCTAGCTGATAAGAAGTCCAAGGATGGTTACAATGCAAGAATGGATATGATTGATATGGGAATAAGAGCAGAACTAAAACCTGTGCCTAGAGAAATGGGTCAACCGTTCTTACCTCCTGCTGCACACACCTTGTCCAAGAATGAGAGAAAAGAGTTACTTCAGAATCTAAAGGATGTGAAAGTTCCAAAGGGTTATTCGTCCAACCTACAGAGACTTGTATCAGATGATGGCGTGAGACTAATGAATCTGAAATCGCATGACTATCATGTCATCATGGAGACTTTCTTTCCCATTGCAATACGTTCTATCTTGCCTGAAAATGTGTGCATAACCATAACAAAGTTATGTTGGTTCTTCAAGGCAATGGGTAGCAAGGTCATAGATCCTAGAAAATTGCTTGGTTTTCAGAGACAGATTGTGGGGACGCTCTGTGAGCTTGAGATGTATTTTCCTCCACCATTTTTCGATATAATGGTTCACCTAACCGTTCATTTGGTACACGAGACAAGGATGTGTGGTCCTGCTCATATGCGATGGATGTATGGTGTAGAGAGATATATGAAAGTGCTCAAAGGATATGCTGATGATCGACATGATACTGATGACTTGATACAGAGTGACACTTCTGCTCCCACCACTAGCAGCTCTGGGGATAAGCGCAATAGAGGTATAGTCACGATGGCTTCTATTATGAGGGCTCGTAGCAAGGGGAAACAAGTGCAGGTAATTTTATTACAATTGAACAGTTGAAATTGTAATTATATTTATTGATCGTTGAATCTAATTAAATAATATGTTATTGCAGTTATCATTCAATGAGTATGGGCAGGCAATCGGTAAACAGAGTGAGACGTTGTCTTTCTACCTTGGAGCTGCAGTCAGGCGTATAATCCCTATCGTGCTACCATCCAAGGACTGGAGTAGCGACAAACTGACTTCTTTGAAGGAAAGATTATGGGATTAACTTTTGGTATGTTAATTATATATATGCTTATTGAAAGTTGTTGTATGATTACTAAATTTACTACATTATTATGTTATATGCGTACAGAGTACATTTCTCGGCCTTGATTATTCAAAGAAGAAGCAAATACTGTCGCAAGCTGGAGTATTGGCCAAGAATTTTTGGGCTTGGCTGAGAAGTCAAGCACGAGATCCGGATACTGGTCTTTACTCGGCTAGTCCGCCTGAGGCGTATCAGAATTGCCCTACGGTGGCCCCATACTGGGAGGAGTTTGTGCGACGATCTTTGGAGGATGAGTTCCAGGTAAAATTGATCAATATCATTTAATGCCCTATGCTTTTTAGTGTTTATCGTATTTCTATTACACTGTAGTCACGAAATGAGAAAAATAGCAAACAAGCTAAGTCGATGGAGGCGCGATATCGTGGATCGAACAAAGGTTATGCACGCATAAGAGAAAATCTGGTGAGATTTAAATCCTAACATTTAATTTTGTTTATATATTCACTTTTAATATATCTAATAAGGGGACACGATAATGACTATCGTAGAAAGATGAAAAAAAGAAAGCTGGAGAGTGTGAGCCTGTTGTTACCCGTTTTGAGTTATTTCAAACTACTAGAAAGACTCGATTCGGGGATATTCCCAATTCCAGTGCACAGCATATCATCGAAGAAGGGGTAAGCTATCCATTAATTTGTCTTTGAATTACAAACTATTATTTCTAAACAAATGATTAAATAATAATCTTTTGTAATTCAGGAGCGTATGTCTCAGACCATGACGTCCGAAGACATCCGCTTGTCGGTCCCGATGATCTACTTGGACGGGCTATAGGTCATCAGGAGCATCCCGGCCGCTTACGGAGTGTTGGATATGGCGTGACGAAGTCATCATTGGCCATGTTACCTGCTCTTCAAACCATGAATATGGTGGGTATACTTTCGGAACAGGTTGCCCAGATGGCTAAAGAGTTGGAACAGATGAGGTCCGAGAGACGGTCGCATCACGGAATGTCCTCGAGTGGAGCAAGCTGTGAAAATAGTGTCGTTGATGCTATGTTTTTGGCTAATGCTAGGGACGATTTTATTGAGGCACTTCTAAACGACGTCCCGCAGGTATCAGATGTGTCTCACATTTATTTTAATTAAAGACTAGTATATATATTAAAATTTTCTAACTAAATATCTTATTCGAACAGTCATCGACCCCATGCTTCCTTTATTTGGAGGATCCTACTCGGTTGGTGGCTACAGGAACGTTGCTCAATAACTCCGATGGAGTTATTCATGGTAGTCCCATCACTCCTGGTTTCGTGAGGGTCACGCTCGATGTACCCGTAATCGGAGAAGATGATTCACCAGTGCCTAAACCAATTGATGATGCTGTCACAGTCGGAACAGCTGTTGCACACTTCATCGAATGGCCGACCAACTTGGTCTCTCTCACCATGAAGGTAAATTTAATATATGTTATTAAAGTTCATTATCTTATTTATCGTTCTAAATAATGTTGCAAATTGATTGTAGAAACTGCCGACACCACAAAAGCCTATACAGAAATCAAAGGGTGTCGCAGCCAGTCAGAGGGAGATACCGAGGGACTCCACTATTGGTGGTCGCAGACTAATTGGTTATCCATTGCCTGGAGACTTAGATCACGACTACGCCATATAGCATACGGTGCAAGTGATAGTGGAGTCCTCTAATTTCGATATGGTCTCAGTTCCGATGAATGCCTACTTTCATCGGAATTCTATTGAAGAATACATCGCTCTGGAGCATGTGATTGAAGTCGTGAACGACCATAGTGCAACGAGCATAGCCTTTTATCTCAGGTATGTGTTTACTAATTAATTCTCAGTATTTACTTTCTATATATAGTTTAATTTTCAAATTAAATATTAATTAGCGTATATCTATTGGTTAAAGATATTTGGGTGAGATATATCTCTCCAGAGATCCTCGAGCAGGTGGAATGTATTCCTTCGTCTCCCCCCAAGTGTCTTGCTTAATGGCTGATAGGCCACAGACCATGGAGTGGTTAGTTTCTCATATGCTGAGTTATACTGACAGAGATCATCTCATTTTTTGGCCAACAAATGTGGGGTGAGTACAATAAACATTTCGTTAAAATTTATATTAATAATATATATGATATTTGCACATATGCTAAATTTACAGTTAATTTTAATATTCTTAATATAATATAGGAATCATTGGGTGCTGGTCGCCATAAATATGAGCACATTAAGTGTATATTTTATGGATCCAGTTGCGAATGTGTTGGCTTCAAATCGGCCTGATCTCACTTCGTACATGGAAGCGTAAGTTCATTTTTAATATTATAATATAATGATTTGTTTTACTTATTAAAATTATGCATATTTAATCTAACTTTATTTTTTAATTCTAATAATAATAGTGTGATGACGATGTATCGGAGTCGCCTTCCTAATCAAGGCTCAAGAGCTAACTTCAATAAAGTGAACTGGAATAATGTTAAGGTAAATTTAATTTATTAAGTTATCAAATTAATATAACATAATTATAATTGTAATATGTGATTATAAATGTTAATCAACAGGTACCGAGACAACGAGATAGCGATCACTGTGGATATTTTGTGTGTTGTTATATTGAAGATATAATATGCGCTTCTCAAACGTCGATTCCTATCAACGTAAGTCAATTTATCGATTTATTTAAATTATTATTAATTGAATAAAAATTCATACTATATATATATCTAACTATATTGATTAATTGATCGTTGTTTGTAGTTTGTCTATGATCGTCCGGTCAAGTCTTACTCCAAACAAGAATGAAAAAATGGAAAATGGATTGGACAGGGTACCTTTACAATCTATTCTTGTATAATTATAGATAGAGTGGGATAACTTTTGGTAGCATATTATTATATATATATATATATATATATATATATATATATATATATATATATTTGCATTGATATACTTCATGCATGTTTTAATTTGTTGTATTGGACGGATATTTATTTCATGATATGTGTATGCGTTTATTAATTTATTTGATGTTTTGGTATTAATTGGACGTACGTATATATATTATCGTGTGGTATAAAATTTGGTTTTTAGTTTTGATTTTGGTTTTATATAAACAGGATTTTAAAAATATAAATTAAAATTAAAAATATATATATATTGGACAACGGTTTTTAACCGCTGTCCAAGTGTATTAATACATATATAAAAAAAAGGGGTAAGAGAGCGGTTTGTAACTGCTGTCCAAGTGAATATTCTTGGATAGCGGTTACAAACCGCTGTCTAAGGTATTAATTTGCAATGCGGTTAAAAACCGCTGTCCAAGTGCATATCTTGGACAACGGTTTTTTATCAGTTGTCCAAGCTTGGACAGCTGTTACTTGGAGAGTTGTTATAACCGCTCTTCAAGGTCATTTTTAACAGCTCTCCAAGCCCAAATCTGTATTAGCTTTCACCTATTTTTTTTCGTTTTGTTTTGAGATTTTAGAAAGATGAAAACTTTATGTTAAATCAATATTTAATAATGACTGGTGTTGTATTATATTATGGTGAGAGTGAGAAAAGTAGTAATATGATTATATTGAATTTTGTGAAAATTAGGTGTATAGATATATTTTATAGGTAGTTAAAAAATCCCAAAATAAACATAACTAGTAATTTGCGCTTGAATTTTCATCATCTTCAATCTACAAGAGACAAAATTTTCATTTTTCATTCAATTTATTTAATTTTTTGTTATTTAATTTCTTAATAGCTAAGATATGATGGTATTTGGATAAATTATTTTTGTACTAAGGGTTTACAATTAAATATTTTTTATTTGGGTTGACAATCTAAACTTCCAACTGCCACAGTTAAGATAATTAATTTTAGATAAAAATTCATATGAGACGGTCTCATGCATGAGACGGGGTACAACTTAGCACAAATCATACTCACCTCTCTCAAAGATTTAAAGCGTCAATGGTCAAATTATGTCCCGTCTCACCGTGATACCGTCTTATACGAGTGTGTCTCTTAATTTTAAACAGTTGAATTAACAAACTCAACTACTTGTCTATCGCCCAAGGGATATGACCCTTAATCTGGAATCATGATGGAGAATAGTCCTCGAGCAATTCCTATGACAATGTCCAGTTCGATTCTCCCGTTTCATTTTTCGTATCTTAACGGTATTTCATTTTTTTGAATATTTAACATATGAACCCAGAGTATGGTGATTTATTAGATATTTTTTATTATTCCACGTGTCATCTACTTATATGAAAGAATACAAAATGAAATACCAATTATAACGTGTCAAGTTTCTTTCGATTTTGATCTCATCATAAATGATTTGTTAAGTACTCTTAACTCTGCTAAAACAAAAATGCATATCAAGTTATTAAGCAATTGAGTAATTAAGCAAGTAAGGTTTTATGATATGTTTTCTGTTGTAGAAATAATTTTTGGAAAAATTATTAATAGGTACAAATTTTTTAATACAAATTATTAAGACGTACAAACGAGATTGCATATATAGTCACAATTGCACGAGAAAGTGCAAATGAACCTATATATATGTAACTATTTTGTATTTATTAGTAATTTTTCTTTAGATCATGAAAATTTTACTTCAACGTGATACTCGACCTGTCAATTGGAAATGAAAGATAGAAAATAAAGATCAAAAGCTAGGGACTTTAAAAATATACAATTAATATGTTATACCCCATCCATCCCGTGATCGTTCGCACATTTACTAAAAAGGTTCGTCTCAGATTTGTTGGCACATTTTAAAAATGAAATAAAGTCATTACATCACTTTAAACTCTACCCTCAAAACATCTAAACAATTACACACAATGTCATTATTTTTTTCATACTAAAGTCAATTTTATTCCATTTTATTTACACCATAAGTCATTACTTTACCATTTAATCCTCACCAAAAAATAATTTATAATAATAAATAATTCTTTAAATTACGCTTAAACAGTAAATGTCCCAACGATTCTGGGACGGAGAGAGTAATTATTTATCTGATTCAATTTACACATTATCCAATAATCATTATTATTCAATTTTCACAATTGATAAACCTCCATTATTCGTTTCATTTACAAGAATCATGTTTCAAATATCGAGGAGCTGCTGCTAGAAATTTGCTCTATAATGACAAAAAAATATACGAAGAGGTAAAAACTGTCAATTAAAACTCACACTTCAGGCCCATTTTCCCCTATGATTTTGAAAAAGAAATTGAATTAAGGAAAATGAAATACACTTTTTTACAAAGACTTTTCTGTTTAGAGTATGTCATCACTCCGAAATCAGTACATTTCAATATCTAATTTGTGGGATGTAATCACGTTGAAATTGTTACATTTGGATTTTTCTTCAGAGTAAGTTAGAGACCTTCATCTGGCAACCAAATCAGTTATGGTGATCGTGTTTCTCTCGGACACCGGACTTGGTGATGTGCTACTACTTACAGGGTCAGAACTTTCGACGAAAAATCCAGGCTCTTTGGGCTCGGGAAGAATAGCTCCATCAGTTCCTAACATGAAAAGCACCGATGACATCACTGGTCTATCATCTGCATATTTTTGAACGCATAACAATCCAACATGTATGCATCTCTTCACTTCACTTTCGATACATTTATCGTTCAAACATTCGTCCATCAGCTCAATACCCCTGTTTTCTTTCCATAGCAACCATGCCTGCATCAATATTGCAACAAAAATGTTAGTTTCTCTATTACAAACAAAAAGGCATAGTGCAAAAGTATGTGTCTTTAGCCAGAAAAAAATACATGTCCCAAGAGGCTATGATAATGGTCGCCTTTGCATTCGAATCTCCTGTTCCTTTTTCCACTCACTATCTCTAGCAATACCACTCCCATGCTAAAGACGTCGGACTTTACAGAATAATTTCCAGCAATTGCGTATTCTGGAGACATATAGCCACTGCATAAAAAAATATTGGTTGCAAGATCCGATAAGAAAAATTTGAAGTGCTTTTGTCGAGTTTTATAATAGAAAATGAAGAAAGAACTTACAATGTCCCAACAACTCTTCTTGTTTTGACCAAAGGTTGATCATCACCAAAAGTTCTTGCTAAGCCGAAATCTGAAATTTTTGGATTTAAATTTTCGTCTAGTAATATGTTGCTTGTTTTGATATCCCGATGGATAATCTTTAATCTGGAATCATGATGGAGATAAAGTAGTCCTCTAGCAATTCCTATGACAATGTTGAAGCGATTAGGCCATGTCAACTGCTTCTTTTGATTTTGATCTGCACATAAATGAATTGTTACCACACTGAAGCACTCTTAAAACGAAAAAGAGATTTCCCAAACAAAATAGAAAAACAAAAGACTGCACCAAAAATAAAATAATCCAGGCTTTTATTCTGCAGGTATTCATAGATTAGTATCTTTTCTTCTCCTTCAATGCAACATCCCAGAAGTCTAACAAGGTTGGTATGTTGAAGTTTGGCAATCAAGATGGCTTCATTTTTGAACTCTTCAAGACCCTGTCCCGAAGTTGTCGACATTCTTTTAATAGCTATTTCTTCGCCTAGTGGCAAAATACCCTGCTTATGCATGTCAAATTAAGAGTCAGAATGTTTTTCCGTTACACCTTAGGCATTCTTATGCAGTATATTACCTTGTAAACGGAACCAAAACCACCTTTTCCAATCATGTTTTCCTCGGAGAAGTTGTTTGTTGCATCCACTATAGTTGCAAACTTTAATAAAGGTAACTCTAGATCCTCATTGTTCATTTTTTTGGCTGTGAGAACAAAAGCAGAACATAAAAGCTAAGAATTTGCTTCATTGCATTATTTCAAAAGTTGATCAATAAATTATGGCAGAAATTGAGATTTGTTACCTTGCTTATTTGGTCTTCTCATCATAAAAATACCACCATTAATAAACCCTGACGCAATTACCCCAGTAGCAATTGATATCACTACTATTAGTCTTATAGGCCTTTTCTTCTCTTTCTCCAAGTCGGAGCTAGAATCTACAAGGAAAAACACTAGAGATAAGAGAGGAACATACAAATCTTTGCATCGTTTTTTATCTTTTGATTTTGGTCCTGTAAACTTTCAATTTTTTTAAAATTGGTCTTTTAACATGCTACAACAGATTACCAAGTAGTTAACCGCCTCACGTGTAATTGTTTTGTTTTTTTCTTTAATTTTGAAGCACAACTTCAACTTATTTAATTCTAATAATTTTGATCGAATTTTGAGTCGGTCTAAAAATAATTTATATATATTAAAAGACAAAGTAAAATACGCAGTCTAAACTGACCGAAAAATTCTACAATAAACCAAAATACGCAGAAAACCACTCATTTTTCCCAAAAAAATACACAGAAAAATCCCGACCCAAAATTATTATGATTAAAAAAGTCTAGGCGGCATATCGAATTTAAAGAAAATAATAAAATAATCACATAGATGGCGGTTAGCTGTTCGATGACCTGTTATAGCAGGTTAAAAGATCAATTTCAAAAATTTTGATAACTTACCGGACCAAAATAAAAATTTTGATAACTTATGATACGAAACACTTACAGTCAACTAGTTCCGAAACTGGTAAGCGAATGTAGGCGTTCTGCATACCATCCGCCACAGGAAGGTTGCTTGGTATCAATGAGATCCCCAAACCACATCACGCATCCCCTGCCTCCGTTCGTTATGTACGGATTAGCGTACGCCGTGCAGCTGCAGTTTTTTAGGCACTCGTCTCTGCATTCGTCGAGGCTCATGCTAGTGTTCAACCAATACTCCAACATATCCGGATACTTCACCCCTCTAACCTCTTCAAAACCATCCCCACCCCTGCAATTCAACGGCGCGATTCTAGTGCACCCTCCGGACCAATCCTGAAGCTCCCACTCCTTCGGAAACTTAGGGGCGAACCCCTTCAAACACTGGCATTTAATCGGCTTGTCGAAACTGCAAATACCATTGGGACCACACAGACCATACTCGTCGCACCTCTGTACTGGAAATGAGTAGACGAGATTCCACCTATCTTTTCTTGAGTTCATGGTGTAGCGGTTGACTACACCGGACGTGTCCAGTGTTGATCTTCTCAAAATCGATTTATCATGAGGCCTGGAGATGGATACCAGCCTCTCTTCTCTGAAAACCATTTCCAATTTGAAAACTTCATTCGGGAAACCCGGATCTCCCCCGAAGTAAAGCCCATTCCACCTCCCGGTTCGATGCATTTTCCGCTTTCCTCTGAGGCAGACCAACTCTGGCAGCAGCCGCTGGTTTTCAATCTTGATGACGTAATCTCCGTGTGAAGGATCATCATAATTTTTCCATGATATGAAATACAGCTTCTCTATAATATCACCATCCATCTTCATTCCTGGTAACCAAGTGTTAGTTGGGTAATCGAAACTCTGCCATATGTAACCACCTTGTTCCGTGGTCTCGTTTACAAGAACCAGGTTCCCTGTATCCAAGAGCTGTAGAATCGGGCTTGATGCGAATACTGATGGATTTGCGGACCAGATAATGCTTCTAGAATTGCTTATCATGAGAGTTCCATTTCCGGAAACGGAAAAAGTAACACCATGGGAGTTGGAGATGGGATTGTTTCTATTAGCAACCCAGACTACAACATCTGGGGTGTTCTTGTACCATATACCAAAATATGATCTGTTTTGGGATTTTCCAGGGGAGAAAAACCCCATCTCGAAACTTGGTTATGAGAAATCAAAGTTTGGCCATTTGAAATCGTTTGGTTTGGTAGGAGTGTATGATCTAATCCAAAGGATAATCTGGGAAAGTTAATGGAAAGAATTAGCAGTGCGCATAAAATTGCAAGCGCCATTTTCAAATCCGATTATAAGAGGGAAATAAGTTCTGCTATTAGATTCAAGGTATAAGAAGCAGAGTGGAGGCAAACGTAAAGAAAATCAAGAAAACTCTTGTTGAATTTTTGGCCTTATATTGAATTGAATATTCAACAAAGTGATAAGTGTTGGCTTCGCTTTCATGGAACTACTGCATCATAATTGTCTTATATATTGTACAGTTCTCTTCCGTTGACGTTTATTTTCTATATTATTTCATTAATTTATTACCTATGGCAGTGCTTTTATAATCGAATTGAACCGAAAATCGGCAGAGAACAATGAACGTGAAATATGTTAATTAGGCTCTGAGTATGAATTTTTTTTCCTTGAGCTCCATCATTATGATGTAATTTGAAATAATGAGTCAACTAATCAAAATAATATTGAATGGGCCTATAAGACCCCAAAATATATCTACGACTTCATCAATGTATAACTCATTTAAAAAATACTTGATCCATTGAATAAAATAGACATATTCTCATGAATACATTACGGTATGTTTGAAATTGGACGGATTTTAAATTCAATCATCGATCAAATTATACGTAGTTTTGTCAATAATATTTTTTTATATAAAATTGGATGATGTCATTCTTAAAGAAAATTAAACCAAATTAATTGAGTTGGATGATTCAATAAGCCACCGATTAAAGAGAAAAACCATTGACCGGTAACTGTAAGCAAATAAAATATAAGAATGACTTTTATGTAAGTCCAACATTAAAGTCAACATATTTGATTAAAATTAACCATCAATCGGTGACAACCTTTATATATGGAAATAGTGAATGCACCTTGTATTTTATAATGTATATTAAAATTATAAAATTTGTTGTATTAAAATATATAATTTGTTTACATCGAATCGTGCAACTTATATATATTTATAGACAATCACACATAATTTTCTTATTTTAAATGCACATTATAAGATCTGTTTCTCTCTGTAGTCTGTATAACATACACATACCCAACTTATGGAAAAGATCTCAATAAATAGTATAATCTGAAAAATCTGAACAATTTTATTAAACGCAAAAATTGCACTTTCTTGATTCTTTTAAATTAAAAAAAATAAAAAAAATGAAACAAGACTTTATGATTTATATATATGGAAGAATAATAATTTAAAAAAGATTGCGGCTAATCACACATGAGTTATTGCTCTACACTCATTACTTTACCGTTTACACACTCATCTTAATTTTTACATTTTATTTAACTCATACATTGTGAATGATCTTTTTATTCCTCCTACAAAATATCGACCACGCTGATCAAATTTTAGAAAGATTAGACCAATCTTGCAAATTTTTTAAAATATCAATTATTTTTATCGATTTTAAAAAATTTCAATCATAGTCAACTTTGATCAATCAATATTTTTATAATTTTCAATTAAGATTTTTTAACACTGAGCATGCAAAAACTTTATAGGATGCGCTGCATGATGGATAAACTGGAAAATGAACTTGTGGTTAAATAATGCTCTAGTCTGGGACCCTACTGTTCTAAAAAAATATCCCAACAATCAGCAAAATTTTCATAAATTCCAAACTCGGTCATAATTCTTTCGCCATACCAGAGAGATGGCAGCTTATGCATCCGTAGTTTCTCTTCTGAATACTTTGGATCAGATCAACACTCATCCTCGCTTTTCCAATTCTCTTAACAAACACCAAATTGAATCTTTCGGCGAAAAGCTTGATTTCTTTCTTGATTTTGTTGAGAATTATAACTCTGATGGAAGCATAAGCAAAGAAACGCTAGAGAGTGAAATTGCATCTGCAGCTCATGAGGCTGAAGATGTGATCGAATCCCATATTGTGGATCACATTTTCTCTGGGTCCCCTGAAATTATCACGCACTCCACCTGTTTGATGAAAGTACTAAGAGACATGGATTATGTCAAGGGAAAAATTATGGAGTTTAAAGAGAAGAGGGAATTCAACTACGAGAAGCCCATAAATTCCGTGCCTGCTGCTGCTTCTTCAACGCCTCTTACCAGTGCAAAAATGGTGGGATTTGATGATGAGTTGATGCAGCTTATGGATGTGCTCACTGGACAGCAATCCAGTCGACAGATCATCTCAATTGTTGGGATGGGTGGTATGGGTAAGACTACTCTAACTAGAAATGTTTATGAAAATCGTCTTATTATGGATCACTTTGACATTCGTGAATGGGTTACTATACCTCAAGATAACAGTGTGGAAAAAATAATGGAAGAAATACTTAAACAGCTAGGAGTTGAGGATGGAGAACAATTACATAAACGTTTGTTTAGTAGAAGATATTTGATTATACTAGATGATATGTGGAGTAGCGAGGTTTGGGATGAGATAAATTTCTTTCTCCCGGATAATAATAATAGAAGTCGGATCGTTTTAACTACTAGGTTGTCAAATGTTGCTACACGTTTGTGTTCTGTTTGCATTAGAATGAACTTTTTAGATGAGCATAAGAGTTGGGATCTATTTTGTCATGAAGTATTTGGTCAAGAAGAGTGTCCTCTTAAGCTGGTGGGAATTGGAAAGAGAATTGTTGAACAATGCAAAGGACTTGCATTGTCCATTTCTGTGATTGGGGGGCTTCTTCGAAATTCATATAGGACGGAAGAATACTGGAAAAAAGTTGCAAGAATTATTAATTTAGTTTTGAGTTCAAGAGAGAATGGGCAATGCTTGGATGTATTATATTTGAGTTATACCCACTTGCCCGCTCATCTAAAACCATGTTTTCTTTATATGGGGACTTATCGAGAGGACTGTGAGATTAGAATCTCAGAAATTATCCAACGCTGGGTTGCAGAGGGATTTCTAAAGCCAAATGGCTTACAAATCTTAGAAGAGATTGCAGAAGATTACATACAAGATCTTATTGATAGAAATCTCATTTTAGCTTGTGCATATCATTCAAATGGGAAAATCAAATCTTGTCGCATCCATGATCTTTTAAGAGAGCTATGCTTATGGATATCCAATAAAGAGAATTTTTTTTGTGTGGTGACGGAGAGCAGCATTCCACAGGGCATGCATAGGGAGCGTCGCCTCGTATCTCCTAGCGTGCTTCCAAGGCCCAATATCAAAAAATTCTTTGAAGCTTTGCCATCAGCATCACTTGCCCGTTCAGTGATATGCGAAAGGACTGATGTACCAGTAAAGTGTAGATTGTTGAGGGTTTTAAGTGAAGCTCGTGGCCAGGGCATAGAAGCTGACTTTCAGAACTTCAACCTGCGCTATTTTAAGTTCTTACCTTGTTTGAATCGTAAGGTGTTCATTCCTTCCTCAATATCCCTGATTTGGAATATGCAGACACTGATTATTGAAAGAGGCCAGGAAGTTGTTGCACCAGTGGAGATTTGGAAGATGCGACAACTTAGGCATCTAAAGTGCTCTTGTATTTTTATTCCTGGTCCTCCTCCGGATGACGAAGATGATGACTCCGTTGTTTTGGGGAACTTACAAACACTTAAAAAAGTATTGAATTTCCGGTTGAGTGAGGAGGTCTGTAAGAGAATCTCCAATACCAAGAAATTGAGTATATGGTATTATTCTCATGTGGAGGGATATGATGATGGCTTGTATGAAAATCTCCAAAATCTTGGCGGCCGGTTACTTGAACTTGAATCTCTGAAGCTATGGTGCCACAAGCGAATTCCCATTAATTTTTTGATGAACACATTTCCTAGTTCACTAAAAAAGTTGTCTTTCGGAGGCTACGGTCATCTTTGGGAAGATTTGTCAATGAGCATTGGTTCATTGCCCCAATTAGAAGTTCTCAAGCTTGGAATTTTCAGCGACGGCGAGTGGAGTTGTGTTGAAGGTAGGTTTCTTCGCCTGAAATTCTTGCAGCTTTATTTTTGTGACCTGAACTCTTGGACTTTAGAAAGCTCGTCCTGTTTTCCAGTCTTGGAGAATCTTGTCCTCGTCTGTTTGAGCAAATTGAATGAGATCCCATCGGAAGTTGGAGATATACCAACACTCCAAGTTATTCGTTTGAAAGATTGCACTGAGTCTTTAGCAATTTCAGCAAGCAAAATAAAGGAAGAAGCAGAGAGCTTTGGGAATGATGACCTTCTAATTCAAGTTGAAGGCTGAGAGGTTGATTGAGAGGGTGAAAATAGAGGGGTTGTCAATCAATAATATTCTTCCAGAGTCGTATTGGTTTCAGGGCGAAAACTTGTCATATGAGATTGAGTCCTGATATGTTGTCGTTTTGGTTAAATTCTAGCACGAGCCTTGGTAAACGCCATGCTGAGTGCTCCAGAAAGGAGGAGGAGGAGGAGGCTAGGTAACACCTCTGAGCTTTTGCAATTGAAAATATGAAAATATGCAGTTGAAGCCATAGGAAAGTCTTGAAGGTCTAGTTATTTGTTTTTATTTTTTTCAACCATTCTTGTTTAGAAAGTCTTTTAGTCCAGTTGCAGTGAATACTGCAATTGAGAATGCCTAAGGGAAACAAAAGACGAACGTTCTGACTCTCGAGAACTTCAGTGCAGGGTGTTGAAGAGTTCAAAAATGGAGTAATCTTGATTGCCAAACTTCAACATACAAACCATTTAAGACTTCTGGGTTGTTGCACTGAGAGAAGAAAGGATGTTAATCTATGACTGCCTGCACAATAAAAGCCTCAATTACTTTGTTTTTGGTACGACCTAAGGGTACCTTTCATCTTTCTGTTTTGTTTGTCAAATCCCTTTTTTATTTGATTCCATCAAATTTAAGAGTGGTTCATTGTCTTATAATGTCGATTATGTGCCAGAAGATAGGCCAGTCATGTCATCTGTGCCTTTCATGTTAGGAAGTGATGGAGCTATGTTGCTTGAACACAAAGAGCCTGGATTTTTCGTTGGAAGAGGTTCCATTACTGAAACAAGCTGCACATCACCAAATCTGATGCCTGTGAGAAACATCTAATCATCACTATAACTGATTTGGAGGTATATAACATACATTAGATTTATTATATGTTTTTAAGCAATTTCTAGTACAAAAGAGACATATAAATGTATTGCAATCTCACAGCAATTTCAAATTTGATTGCCTCAATCAAGCAGTTTGGTTATCTGGTGAGAAAGTTCATGGACTTATATAGGTATGCCAAGATTAAGGGTGATATGCCTCTAAACAAAATACAAAGTGGCCCTCGTTTATTTCGACTAGTTATTGTGTGAAAACACTACTCCTCTGCATATATTAAAATGAAAATAATCATATAATTTCCTAAGAAAGAAAGATCATATCATAACTTCATAAGACTTTCAGTTTCCAAAATTTGATACTATGAAAGAGTAAACCATGAGTCATGATGACAGTCAAGAAGGAAGTTAGTTGGCTTAAAAGGAGCTGTAAACAATTAGTTGAGTTTGTTACTCCAACTGTTTGAAATTAATTATGTTTTAACTGTAGCAGCTGGAAGTTTAGCTTGTGAATATAATGTCTTACATGATTTTTAGACAGTGACAATTTAACAATTGTTAGTTCTGGATATATTCCGAAAATCTCAACCCTAGAATATAAGACAATTTTGTTATTGAAGTTGGAACTCGACTTGACTCGAACAATTGTTAAATCTGGATATATGAGACATTATACTCGTAACCAAGATTTTGTAAACGAAACAATGTAACAAGGTTCCAAAGTGCTTCATATGAGCCTGGACGCCTAAAAAACTGCAGTTGCACTGCCCATGCTAATCCATACAAAACCAATGGAGGCAGTGGCTGCTTTATGTGGTTTGGGGATCTTATCGATATCAGACGCCTTCCTGGAGTGGAGAGTAAGCAAAACGCCTGTGTTTGTTTACTAGTTTCAAAACTAGTTGATTGTAAGTGCTTCTCAGAACTTCTCATTTCCCTAATCTTGTACAGTTTTACTAGTCATGTATGTGATCATTATGAAATAAACACAAAATATATATTGCTTTTGTAGAGTTCTCGTTAGTGTTAGTGTGTGGGGTTACTCTTTTACCAAACAAGGAGACATGTCATTGTGTGCTTACATAATTTAATTTTGAGGAGATGACTTTGGTGGAATACTGAAAAGAAGTTAAAGGTATCTGGAGACAATTAATCTAAATGATGATGCAAATTTAAAAGATACTCAATTGAACAATTTGTAAAGTATTTATGCATCATGTTTTAATTTCTGCTATCTCAAGCCTAAATTGGCACGACATCATTTTGAATTTCGGCAATTTTGGAATCAAAATCGATTAATTTTTAAAAAAATTAAAACTTAATTAATAAAAATAATCTTTCTTGAACCTAACTCCCAGGAAAAAGTAAAATGAAATCAAATTAACTAATGCTAAATTGATCAGCTTGAAACATTTGCTTCCGGTTAATTGTATAAGAAATCAAGAATTAAAGTATACTACACTTGAACTTGTGAATAAATATGTAAATTATCTTAAATACACTACATAATATTTTCATCATGCTAGTTACTGCTATTATTAGAAAAAACGTTACACCAAATCCGGAAAAAGAAAGTGAACAAACAAAACCCAAATAATTTAAAATACATAGGCCTTGAAATTAATCGATGGGCCGCAACCCAAAAAGGCTGAACCAAGAAAATTACCAGTCCAAATCGGAGCAAATAGAATCTAAGAGAGAGTCAGTTAACTAAGCCCAAAAAACTGAGATAGTCAACCACCAAGAAAATATGAAAACCTGAAATAAAAAACCGAATCCATCTAATTCGATGCATTTCCGATCATAGAAACCTTCTAATTTCTATATTTTTAACTACTTATGCGTACAATCATAAAAAGAAATACTAGTAATTTCGCAATCAAATTCGACAATTTTAAAAAAGAATTGACTAAATTGATTTTAAAAAAAATCCAAAGACTAATGACCCCAATTAATATTTGAAATTACATTCATACTAAGGAAATGGGGCCTAGGCCGAAAAAGGCAGAATGGAGGGGGAATTGTGGAAATAGGAGTCAAAGAGAGAGTCAACTAACCTCAACAACAACTCAGATACTCATAGAAACAGTTTGGATCGATAACCGTTTCTTTGTCATGCATTCCCTAGTTTCAATTTCTATATACATATATTTTCCAGTACACATACTTACGCCACAATAATAATTAATAAATAAAATGTAAAATTAAAATAATAAAAGGGACGAGGGTATGTAACATCATATTCATGCATGTATATAGTTAAAGAATGTGGAAATTAAAAGAGGCTAGCTAGCTAGGATATATGAGATCGAAATGAAGGAAAGGTAGCGCGCGAATATTAATTAAAAAACTTGCATGTCCATGAATGTAATTCAATTAATTGGCAGATATGATCTAGAAATTATGAAACAGTAGTTGTCATTTGTCAATTTGGTTGAGTGCAGAAATATAGCAAGAAACAAAAGAAAGAAAGAAATTACGGAAAATTAATTCAGCAAGAAATTGATTAAAAGGAAGCTCGTTTTGAATTTGTAGGTGAATGGATGTTATGGGGTCTTGTTTGTGACCTCAGAATCGGTAGCTGCATCATCATCATCTGCAGTTTGAATAACACGGCGACATGACATCAGTTGCACCACCGCGTGCCTCTTGCCCACGCGCCTCCCCAGCAGCAGCGGCGGCCGCCCCCCTCCACCTAAAGGTGGTGCGGCTGCCGCCTCCGAGGGCCCACCCACATCCACTTCTTTTCTGACATTTAGAGAGAGAGAGAAGGAAGTAGTTAATAATATATAATAATAATGCATGGATGATGCATGCAGTTACTCTATATTATATATACTTACTTCTTTTTAGGTGTTGATGATTCACCCTCCGCCAATTTTCTCTTATCTCTGCCGCCCCCATCTCCTCCTCCTCCACCGCCGTCGTCTCCGTCGAACCCTCCATATTACTCTAATTTCTTTAACTCCCTTTTTTTCACTTTCGCTTTCTGCTCTACAACATTAATCACACGGATAATGGGGATATAATATATATATCTAATTTAATTTAATACTATATATTTGTAAACCTTATTCAGCTTATGTGGCGGAACCACGTCAGTTTGAGCAAAGCCCGATTCAACCAGATTATTTTGTTTTAAAATCGTGCGCTCTCATTAAAAGTTTTTTTTTATTTTGAATATGTCTAAATAAATTAATAAATCGTGTTATAATATTTTTAGACCTTAAACAATTCTACGTCATCTTAATCAAAGCTTTTAAAGGATTTTCAAGAGTTAGCTACGCAAAATTTAATATATAATATCCTCTTATATCTTTGTATACTATGTCCCCCAATATCCCCTTATATCTTCGTATTTATTTTGATTTAGGTTAGATCATAACACAAGAACGTATATTCTTAAGATTTCAAATCATATATATGCACATATTCACGCCCCAATCTACTCTTATATATACTGATGCCTCAATTCTAATTCGGCACATCATCACTTCGCATTCTCCATTGTACTCGCACATTCCGCAGTATTACACTTTTCTATATTGCAAAGAATATTAAAGTAAGTAATTTGAATTATGAATTCATTATGAATATTTATTGTAATTGTGTAATTATTATATTGCGGGGAGTATTGAGATAAGTAATTTGATTTATGAATTCGTTTTTAATTTTATATTATTTGTTGGTGTTCTCAAAATTATTAGTCTTTTTACTATTTTTATTAAAATAATTTAGATCATGAATAAATTGGAGATCAACTTGAAGATGTGACGCACACACTAAATTTGATGAAAATAAACGAGAGAGGCTTCGAATTCAGTTCAAATTCCAAATCTAATTAACCCACATAATGAGTTAAATCATTATTGATCAGTACTCACTAGACATAATATACTTATAATTATAAATTTTAGTGTTAAATATTCAGGTTTTGAGTTATGAATTCGTTTCTAATTTTATGAATTTTTTAATCTAATTTTGTGTTGTATATTTAATTAGTGTCCTAAAAATTATTACTGTATTCATATTATTTGGTGTCCTCGAAATTATTAGTCTTTTTACTATTTTTATTTTACACTTTAATATAATATTATTGTTCTCTCAAAATAATTTAGAACATGGCTTCTACACTCTCTTCCATTCGCGATATTAATATCGAGAAGGACATGTGGACACTAAAAGTTAAAATTGCAAGGATGTGGATAGTGTTCAGCAAAAATTTCAGGAAAGACAAATTGTACTGTCAACTTATCTTGATCGATGAAGAGGTATTTAACTATACGCCTAATTTTTTTTATATATTATTTTAAATTTGTAGTTTTTTTAATACTTAAAATTTTGTTGTTAGTTACTGAACTTGGTTGATTTTCTTTACTTTAAATTTCGTTGTTAGTTATCAATTTAAAATTTTAAATTTACTGGCATTATTCTAATTAATTGTTGAATTCTTTTTTATATTGAATTCATTGAATTCAATACAGGGAAATAAAATACAAGCCACAATCCAAAAGCACTTAATCAAGAAGTTTGAGAGGAAACTCAAAGAAGACGACACTTACATTCTCTCAAATTTTGGTATTAATCTTAATAATGAGGATATACAGATGACAAATCATAATTATAAACTTCAATACCGATATTCATAGATGTTCCGAGTTTGTATTGATGAAATCTGAATTTCAATTCATGAGTTTAGATGACATAAAGGTACAGACTATGAATAAAACACAAAAAGTAACAGGTTCAAATATGCATACCCTCTTATTATTTATACATTAAAATAATTTATTATGATATAATTTAGTGTATATAATTAAGCTTTTTATTTACAGATATCATTGCATTTGTGGTAACAATTTATGATATCGAGACAGTAAAGGTTGGTGAAAGAAATACTACTAAAATGGACATAGACATTGAGGATGAAAGGTAATTGCATCTATGACTAAATTGTTTTCATATCTCAACAATAAGTATATCCTAACTTGCTTATTTGTTATTACAAATAATTTTTTGTTTTGTTTTGTAGCCGAACACGGATGAAATGCACTTTGTGGGAAGGGTATTATGAACCACTTCTTAGCTACAACAAGAAAAACCCAAATGAACACATTATTATCCTTTTGGAGTACGCAAAGATTCTACAACATTATAGAGGTTTTTTTATTCATTGTATATTATTCTATAATATTATTTATTAAACTTCTTTTTATTTGCTCATTTAAATATTGATTTGGTACAAGAAAAATATGTGTCCAACTCAATGTATGCAAGTCGGCTTACTATTAATGGAGACCTTTCTGAAGTCCATGAATTTAGAAACAGGTAAATTTGGATTTAATTCTTATTATTTTCTTTTAATTATAATATTTCTAATCTTAAATATGATAATTATTTCAATTAATCCAGGCTTGAGGCAATTCTTATCAACATACCTGTTCCAAAACTTGGCAACCAAAAACTACGTAGTCGTTCCTCTGCTTTTGATGAGTTCAATGAGAGTACTAATTTTAAGGGTCTTATGTACTAAGATTACGGAGGTATTATGTAACTTCATATCAAACAATTCACTATTTATTTTATGATATAATACACCAACTTTATTGAAACATAATTAACAATATACTTTCTTTTTTTTCATAGGAGTGTTATACAACAGTTATAGCAACTTGACACCGTATAGAAACTATGAACAATTGGTTCTATCATGCTAAAATGTCAAAAAAAAAATATTTCTTCAAGGTGGAGAGTGGTGTTGCGAATATTGTGAAACAAACGTCAACTCAGTTGACACTAGGTAATATTTATAACTGTTTTTTTATTTAAAATAATACATAAATTTTAAAAATTTGTACCTTTACGTTACATTTTTTAGGTACAAGATTGAAATACACGTAGCTGACGAAACTGGAACAACTTCTTTAACTCTTTTTGATCGGGATGTGTTTAAGTTAATTAAAAAATCTGCTTTGGACATTCTCAATGACTTGGACGCGGTAATTATCAGAATAAAAATTATTAGTATATTCCATTTACATTATTCAAGCTCTCACTAATTCAATATGATTATCATTTTGTATAATATATATATAATTTTTTTTTTGGATTTATTAATGATTCATGGAACAAAATTTAAAATTCAGAAAGGCTTAAGTGATCAATTTCCAAAGGAACTTGAAGATTTGATTGGGAAGAAATACATATTCCGAATTCATATTTCGAATTTTAATTTGAATCACAATTATAAGATATATACAGTTATGAAGTTATCCGAAGATACGGATTTGATCAACAAAATGGAGAAAAAAAATTTATCATCAAAGGTACTATATATTGTGTACAATCTAATTTCATACGATTATCTGTAATACCTGCATTGAATAGTTTATTAATTTTTTTATAATTAATGATAACTGGAAAACTCAGTCAATGCTCACAACTCTAATCAAGTCAAAAGTGCTCCAGCCAATAAAGAAAAGGTAAATTTCAGTTTAATATAATTAGTATTTTTAAAAATATTTAATAAACTTAGCAATAATTTTTAGACATTAATGACTAACAGTTTATTTTAAAATATTATTTCAGAAGTCGATTTCATCAATTTGTGACAACCAAATGATGGAATGTGTGGAGATTACTTCAGAATGTGGAGATATTAACCCAAAGAACAAAAGAAAACTTGATAGAGATGAATGTCCAGTTGATAGTGATGATGAAGAATCTAAAATTTCAAACGCTAAGAAGATTATCAAGATTGAGAAGGAGTAATATCTCATCTATAGTTTACATGGTTTAGGAAATAGGCTTCATAAGATTTTCGTTATAGTTTTTTTTTTTTTTTACTATTTTTTCCCATTTTTTTTTCATTTTTTTTAAAAGCTAGACTATCACATAAATTTCAGGATTTCAGTACTATGATGATCACGGTTGCGAGTAATTATCTTAAAGTATGCTTTTTCTTTTTCTTTTTAATACTATGATGATTTTGATTAAATTTTATATAAAGAGACACACTTGCGTGAGACGGTCTCACAGTGAAACTAGGTATAATATGAACAATAACGTTGTAATACAATAAAAAGGGTGGTTGTTCATTTATGTTTGATTAAACTTCATCTCATAAATGAGACAGTCTTATACGAATTTTTTTTTTACCGAAATAATTTGATATGAGATTTTAATGCAATTGAAGTATATTAATCCAATTAGTATGTACAATGTCAAAATTTGTATAAAGATTTATTCAATAATGACGTTTCAAACAAGAAGTAAGATTTATTTTAAATAGTTTATCATTTTAAAATGATCCAAAAGACAATCTACTTTTAACCATATATAGTTTATAATAACTTTGAAAATTTTAATTGTTTGGAAAAAAATTCAATTTTTATGGTTAATCAAATCTAAGCACGATTTGGTAATACATATATTTTGCAAGATGTAATCCATAATATTTTTTTAATTAAAATATTACATATATAATCCAAGATAATGTTTTACAATTTCTTTGGAGAATGTAATTGTTTGAATCAAAATTAAAGATTACGGAAGCTGTTATTTATAATTGATATTTAAATATCACGGACCAAAAGAAAATCTAATTTTAGCAACATATATTTGACAATATCTTCGGTCAATTTAATTATTTTAAGAAAAGAAAATCTAATTTTAACCATATATATTTGACAATATCTTTGGTAAATATAATTGTTTTATAAAAAATCAATATTTATTGTTAATCAAATCTACGAGCGATTTGGTATATACAATTATACATATATTATGCAAGATTTTATTCATAATATCTTTTTAACTACCATATTATATATATTATCCAAGATTTTATCTTATCCCATAATATTTTTGTCATTAAAATAAATATTATTTAAAATTGAAACGACCATATCCAAATTAGTAATTGGGGTGTACATTATAAATATGAGTATATTGTTATTACAATTAATGTTCATCTCCATAACTTAAACTATACATAATTCACTCTGAGTATTATTTGAATTTCTAGATTTTGTCAGTTCAACCCTTTCGTCAAACAAAAATTATGGATAACGAAGAGCGTTCAACAGGTACGAAAGTAATTCGTATTTTACTCTATTATACTTAAACGAAACACAATAACAATACTTTGCCTGTTAATTAAACGTTGTGGAATGGTGATTCAATTCATTCTTTTACCAGAAACACTGAATAAGAGTGAAGGGATGATACATGTGTTGTTTATAATACACATACATGTTCTGTTCCAAGCTATTATATAAATCAACGTTTAATTTATTTATATAATACTTAATGTGCTACAACCAGTACGTTTAAACCGGTCAAACCACCGTTCCGAATTTAAAAACACTGCTTTGATTATTCAAACACACTGTTTAAATGGGACATAATATAAATAATTATAATATTTTACATTATCCAATATAGATCAATGTAATGGTTTGTGAACTTCTTTAATTATTATTTTCAACAGGACATATAATCAACCATGCCTTACATGCAAGAATGGTAAGAAAATCAATTCTTGCGGAAAAACGCGCCTCTCCAACGATAAACGGTTAGTTTATTTCTTTTTCCAGCATAATTTATTTATACATATGAAATTACAAAAATAAAGTATATTTTTAACTATATTATTTGTATTGTATTCTCCTTAATAAGATCCAATGATGGAAAGATACAAAGCTAAACGTGCAAGAATGCACAGAAAGAATATTCTTGCAAGTAGGCGTGCTCATACTTCAACTGGTAAGTAATTGAATTTACATTTTTTTCTAAATAAATCATGGTTTGATAGCGCGTAAAATACATATAAAAAAATTTATATATATTACTATTCACGTTATACTCTTTATTATTACAAAAATACATAACCTATGGTTTATATGAACCTTTAATCTTAATTAACAATTTACAAAAATCTATATATTTTAATTATTAAAAAATCCAAATATGTAGTGTTACAAGTTTTATTCGTTTTTATTAATTATTATGTCATTTCAAAATTTAAAATATATAAAAAATCTTAATACATTGTGCTCACACTTGTACAAAAATATAGAGATTGCTTGCTTTAAACTAATGTACATTATTAATAAGCTTAAACATTTCTAACATAACATACAATTTGTTACAGCAAATATCAGTTCTCCTCATATGAATTCGATTGGCCACGTACCAACTGTTACCCATATAAATAGACACGGTAAGTAAATTTATAATTGTTAATTGTAATAATTGTTACCACAATTATTTGGAAAATAAAAGTTCCAAAAATGTATGCATGGATCATTAACACATGTCTTGATACTACTTATATAATTTACATTAAAATCAATTTGATTTAACAAATTGCTTTTTATTTGAGTCTCACTTATTGGATGCTATTTTGTAGATAACTCTTTCATGGAGCAAAATTGTATCACACAGTTACCAAATTTGACAAACGATTTGAAAAGAAATGTATTTAAATCTGCCAGAATTGAGCGTTTGGAAAAACTTCGCAATAAACGTATACGGACAGATGGAAGTATGCGTAAACAGTAAACTTATTTCTGCACATTCATGATTAGTTTAAGAGTAACACTCATGTGAACTCGGTTCATACATGAACTCTATCACAGTTAAGTGTAAAAATTATCACTGTTATGCATAAAAACTTTCACTGTTTAAAAATATAAAATATTTTCTAAACAATGATTGTTTTTGTGCATAACAGTGATAGTTTTTATACATAACAGTGAGAGTTTTTGTATGTAACAATGATACTTAAATAATCGAGTTCATAGCATGAACCAGGTCTATACAAGTTTTTGTCTTAGTTTAATGCCATAATTTTTGGGTTATGAGAATAATTCAAACAAATAAAATCCAAATATATATTTTCCATACTTTTTATTTAATTTTATATTCTAATTTTTCCTATTTTATTATTAGAAATACAATCATCTGGAAGAAATTCAACACATTCGCCCTCTAATTCAATAAGTGGTGAGTGTTCATTTATTTTTATTTTTTGAAAAAATCATACCATTATTTAATTCCAAAGCAAATAACTATATTAAAACACATTACATTCCAGACTACATTGATTTTGGTAATTGCACATATTTTTGTATATACTGCAATGCTAATATGTGGTATGAAGAACGAAGTGCTAAAGATAAAAACCAAAATCCTCCAAAATTCCCATCATGTTGTTCTAATGGAAAAATCCAAATACCCATGATGAAAGACCCACCTCAAACTTTGATGAACCTTCTGTCAGCCAACGATGCGAAGAGTAAGCTTTTCATAAAAAATATTAGAGCATACAACATGATGTTTAGCTTTACATCAATGGGAGGAACTATTGACCACTCAATCAACAAAGGCGGCGCACCATACGTGTTTAAATTACATGGTGCTACTCACCACCAAATTGGTAGTTTGTTGCCTATCCGGGAGACCCACCAAAATTCTCACAACTATACATCTACGATACAGAAAATGAAGTTCATAATAGAAAAAATGCACTAAGGTAAGTATATTATTAAAATACAAGACACTCAACAATATTTATACTTATTAATATTATTTCTATTGTTACCAGAGGACCTGACAAGGAAGCCTCGAAAAATATAGATATTGAGATTATTGATGAACTAAAGAGGATGATAGATCAGTTTAATCCATTCGCTATTCAATCCCGTAATGCAAGAGAAAATTTTCGATCTGGTCAAGATCCATCTTTAAAAATGGTGTTGATAGAGAAAAGGACTACAGATGGTAGAACTCATAATCTTCCAACAGCTTCAGAGGTTGCAGCATTAATTCCTGGGGACATCGATATAACCATGGAAAAACGGGATATTATTCTTCAAACACGCGGTGGACATTTGAAATGTATAAGTGAACTTCATCCGTCATATGTACCTCTCCAATATCCTCTGTTATTCATGTACGGTGAGGACGGTTATCGACTAGATGTTGTACATAACGATGCTGGATCTACCAGAAGGAAATGTGTGAGGCTCACTATGCGCGAATTTTTTGCATATAGGATACATCAGCGGCAAAATGAACCCACCACTTTATTTGATTCCAGAAGACTATTTCAGCAGTACTTGGTAGACACTTACACCATGATGGAGACGGAGAGGATATGCTACATAAAGAACAACCAAGTAAAACTAAGAACAGGTACATTCAGCGAAATAAAAAGTGCAGCTGAAAGAGCAATACTGACCCAACTACAGTGGGGAACAGATATATGCCATCATCATTTACTGGAGGTCAACGTTATATGATTCAAAACTTTCAGGTAAAATAAGTCTTAAATTACATATTCAAATTATTATTTTACTTCTTTTGACTATTCATGCCTAACAAAATTTAAAAAAAAATATATGTAATGAATTATATATTAGATATTTAGTAATAATAACATGTAATATGTTTTCAGGATGCCATGGCAATCTGCAGGTATTATTCATATCCTGATTTATTCATCACTTTCACATGCAATCCAAAATGGCCAGAGATAACTAGATTTTTAAGTGAGAATGGACCCAATTCGGAAGATAGACCAGACATTATTTGTCGATTGTTCAAAGCAAAACTTGATCAACTGATACGAGATTTTAAAGAGGGTCAATTATTTGGCAAAGTAGATGCATGTACATATTAATATCGCACAATTTTTAATAATTTATTTATTATTAATTAACTTATATACGTACACATATATATGTAAATATTTTTCAATGAATTTAATAATTTTAAATTAATAATAACTATTTTTCAGTTGTATACACAGTTGAGTTTCAAAAGAGAGGGTTGCCTCATGCACATATTTTACTTTTCTTGAATCGTGCCAACAAGATACCCAACCCAGAAGACGTTGATCGTATCATATCTGCAGAAATACCAAATAAAGAGAGTGAACCAAGATTGCACAGTTTAGTAAGAGACTACATGATGCATGGTCCATGTGGATTTGCTAACCTGAATTCTCCATGCATGGTCAAAAAAAATTGCTCAAAACGCTTCCCAAAAAAATACATCGAAAACACTACTGTTGATGAGGATGGTTACCCACTGTACAGAAGAAGAAATAATGGTGTTACCGTGGAAAAAAACAAAGGTCAACTTGGATAACGCTTTTGTGGTGCCGTATAATCCAAATTTATTGGGCAGATATCAGGCACATATAAATGTTGAGTGGTGCAATCAACATAAATCCATCAAGTACCTGTTCAAGTACATTAACAAGGGCCCCGATAGAGTAACAACATTTGTTGCCAAAACAACTAAAGGATAAAACGGCTCTACATCTAAAGACGAGGTACACACTTTTTTGAATTGTAGGTATATTTCTCCATGTGAAGTTGTATGGAGAACACTCGCATTTGAGATCAACTACAGGTTCCCCCCCCGTTCAGAGATTGAACTTCCATCTACCAAACAAACAGAGCATTGTTTTTGATGATGAAGACTACATTGATAATGTTCTCGAAAGACCGACAGCACAACAGTCAATGTTTTTGGCTTGGATGGAACACAACAGGATAAATGACTTAGGTAGGGACCTCACGTACATTCAATTTCCCACAAGGTTCATTTGGGATAACAAAAATAGGAAGTGGGTTAAGAGAAAGAACAATAGATTCTCTTTGGGAAGGTTGCATTATGTCCCACCTGGTGCTGGAGAACAATATTACTTGGGAATACTTATACCTCACAGTAAGGGCTCTACATGTTATGAGGAGATACGCACCATAGGAGGAGTTGTCTACCCTACCTTCAAGGATGCTTGCTACTCGATGGGCCTGTTGGATGATGATCGGGAGTATGTAGATGGAATAATGGAGGCGAGTTTTTGGGCATCCGCACATTACGTGAGGAATTTATATGTCATTCTTCTCACATCATCGTGCATGAATTCACCGGAAGTAGTTTTTGAGAAAACATGGGAGACTATGTCTGGTGATATACAAGCGAGGCAAAGACGGCTGCTGGATGTACCAGGTATGCATTATACATTGTTATTTTGCATTCTATAAAAATTATTTATACATATATACGGGTAAAATCACATAAAATTTAACTAATAAATAGAAATCATTTTATTTGAAAAAAACAAAAATTAATTTCCTAACCAATATTCCAAAACAACTGTTGGAATAATAATCTTCATATCATCATACTAGAAACCATCTCGCAACAATCCAAATCTTAGTTCTTTATTGTTTTGTTTAACCATTATAAAAATATGATATTTGATATGAATTACAGGAGACGGTTGAAATAAATTCTCTTTACATAATGTGAAAATGTAAAAGTATATTTGATATATATCACTTATAAACTCATAAAGTCGAATTTTGACATATTTAAATATTACTCACAAAATAGTGCGCATACAGACCAAATATTAATTTACAATCATAAAATAAAATAACTTTTGGTTTAAAAAAAAAAAAAAACCCATTGCTCATAATTGTAGAATATAAAATGTTTAACTTTACATGTGGTGTACTATGTGTATTAATAACGTTTTTTCCATTCTTGATGTTATATTGTAGAATATAAACTTATTATGTTTTGTTATTATGTTATATTTTAGTCAAGTGTTATAACTTCTTTTAACAGATTTGCATCTAAGCGAAGATCAACTGAAAAATTATGCCTTGATAGAGATTGATAAGCTACTATAGATGAACGGAAGCACCTTAAGCAGATTTACCTCTATGCCTATTCCAGACCAGGAAATGATATCTGTTGGACATAATAAGCTCATGCAAGAAGAATTTCGTTACGATCGTGCAGACTTGACAAATGAGCATGAAACGTTACGGTCCACACTAACAGATGAGCAAAGTAACGTACTAGACGAAATCCTCGAAGCTGTATGATCGGATAGGGGCGGAATATTTTTCTTATATGGCTATGGCGGAACAGGAAAGACTTTCGTATGGCAGACACTTTCGGCAGCCATAAGATCTCAAGGACATATAGTCCTTAATGTGGCATCAAGTGGAATAGCAGCTCTACTGTTACCCGGAGGACGTACAACACACTCAAGATTCGCTATACCAATTAACCTAAATGAGTTGTCCACCTGTCAAATAAGGCCCGGTACAGAATTGGCAGAACTAATAATAAAGGCAAAACTCATAATATGGGATGAGGCACCGATGACTAAAAAATTTGCATTTGAAGCTTTGGACAGAAGTCTCAAAGATATTGTTAGATGTCCTGATGGGTCAATGTCTGTTTTACCATTTGGGGGAAAGACGATAGTTCTGGGAGGAGATTTCAGACAAATACTACCTGTAATACCAAAGGGAACAAGAGAAGATATCGTGCACTCAACAATTAATTCATCATATCTGTGGGAACATTGCAAAGTATTGCGACTAACCAAGAACATGAGACTGCAACATGGAAATAACGATTCTCACATAACTTCCGATGAGATCGCGAAATTTTCAAAGTGGATTTTGAGAGTTGGTGACGGTGAGCTTGGAAGTAGCATGGATGGTTTTACCGAAATTGAGATTCTCGAAAATAACTTGGTCTGCAATGCACCCTGTTGGTCCCGGTATAAACGAGTCTTACACGTGTATGGGGGGGAATACATGTGTTCAGTGATTTTAAAACTTTTTCTTACTGAGGTCAGCTTGGGTCAGATAATCCTGAAGAATTGGTTCTGAGAAGCACAGATCGCTCTGAGTCAAAGTCTACTGAGACAGTGATCCTGAGCTGCTTTCAGATACCTCAGATAATCCCAACTGAGTCCTGAGTATCAGAGATCCTGAGCTGCTTGGATCAGATAACTAACTTACTGAATCCTCAGAAGAGAGTTCAGTTTGATAACTATCTGTTCTAGCTACTCAGTCGTGCGGAATGGTTGGCCCTTAGTTTATACTCGTTTTAAGCTTTGCTGAAAAACCTTCCCTTTATGAAATAGTGATTAGGCTGTGATTCACTTATGCAACTTCAGTGGATTGATTCCAACTGAATATCAGTGAAAAGTATGCTTTCAAAAATCAAGTCAATGCAACATATAAGCACAGATAAGGAAAGCAATAAAGAACACAGCAATTATAGTGGTTCAGAGACTCAAGCTCCTACGTCCACTCTCTCCGACTCTTCAAAGAAATTCACTATCAACTTCTGAGCTTTCTGACTACCTCGTAGTTTACTTACTCAACTCGGCCCTGAGTTTTCTGACTACTCCACGTAGTTTACTTACTCAACCCGACCTTGAGTTTTCTGACTACCTCCGTAGTTTACTTACTCAATCACACACAAGCTTTCAGACTACCCCTGTAGCTTACTAACTTCTCCTCTAGAGTTTTCTGACTACTCCGCGTAGTTTACTAACTCTTTACAACTCTACTCACCAACAAACACACTCCAACTACCTTCTCAAGGGTTTGGGGTTTCTTGGTTGGTTTCCAACTAAGATGAGATATCCTTTACAATGAAGCACAATGCAAAGGGTTAGGATATCTCGACTAAGCTTTGGATAAATCTTATCAAGCTAGGCTTAGTAAAGTGAGCTCTCTTCAATATTGAAGCACTTGGGAAATTCTAAGTTTTTCGAGTGCTTTTAACTTTTACAAGAATAGGCTTGAGCTCTTAAGTTGCGTATAAATTTCCCGTAACCTTACAATATAGAGGGTCATCAGTATTTATAGGCATACACCAAGGTCACTCTTGAAAACTATCCGTTGGAGAGACAACCGTGTGAGTTCCTCTTGTGGTGTGTGAAACGGCTATATTTAGGGTTTGAAACTCCCTAACACTTCCTAGGCAATAGCCTTCCATGTAAATTTGGTCTTCACTTTTTTTGCGATGCGAACTTTTGTACATCCGACATCCTTTTTTTAGAGACACATCCTTTGTCGATGTCGGTATGGTACATGTTGTTGTCTTCCTCTTTTTGACTTTTTGTCTCCGATTAAAGGTAAACACCTTCAACGGCTCTTTTTGGTTACAAACTCGAGTTTGATATAACCTTAACAACACTTGACTTAGTTCCTTTTATGCGCATTTGAATGTCTTAGCAGATATCTAACTTTCTAAGGAATCGTGAACTTCTCCGATGTTGCATCCTTCGGATAGATATATTCATTGCTTGAACATTCGTGTTCATCTTGAGCATTTAGTACCTCACCGATTCTTGATAATTCTTGTGCCTTGATTTCTTGATCTTTAGTTTCTCAGTCTTGATCTTGCTTCTTGAGTCTTGAGTTTCTTGAGTCTTCGGGTCTTCTTGAGTCTTGATTTATCTTGGACCGGTATCTTGAGTCTTCATCTTGAGTCTTGATTCTCGATTTCATCTTGTGTCTTGATATCTCGATTTCATCTTGAAACTTCATATTTTCGAAACATATCTTGAGTTCTTCGAGTCTTGAAACCTATCTGAACTATATCTGGCGACTATACATTTTGCGATAACATCCTGAATACTCTTAAAACTGAATCCTGACTCAACTATCAAGATCATTCTGAACATGTCATACTTAGGGGTTTTGGGATCTTAATCAAAATCATATAATCTTTTATTAAATTCATCTCCCAACAATTTCCCCATTTTTGATGATGCCAAAACCTATCTTGTTACAAACATATAACCTATACTCAGGTTTCAGTTTATCCTATTACAAGATTGGTTGTCTCCCAACAATTTCCTACAATAGAGAATCTCCCAACAATTTTAGAGAGTCCCTCAATAATTTACATCATTCAACAATTTCTTCAGTAATGAATCTTCTTAAGTAGTTCATCACCAAATACTTAAACAATTTCCCTCATATAAACATACAAACAGTTCAGAGACATTCATTCAGGCATATCAAAATAAAAAACATGTAAATAAGATAATGAGATATTATCTTTTGAGCATAATGATAAATCTTCATTGATGATACGTATACTATTACAGATTACAATGAATTTATCACACAGAATCAAAAAGACAAAAATTTAAAGATTACAAAATCTTCTGAGTTCTTCAGTCTTCAGTCTTCAGATTCAGCTCTTCAGTTTGCTTCATTCTCGACTTCATCAGCTGGCACTTCCAGATCAAACATTCCGAAGAATCTCTTCTTCAGCTCATTTCTTTCCTTGATGATGTCTGGACTGTTTCCAGTTAGGCCCAACTGACCACCGTACTGAGCAATTTCTTGCGTAATGGCCTTCTCATTTACCAATCCATTACCAAGTCTCGGAGGAGGATATGAATATGGATCGGGGGCTACTATCTGTACTCCACCTTCATCCGCAAGGTTAATCCAGCTTTGTAGATACTTTGGATAAAAGGTGAGAAGATATTCAATGAAAGCTTCGCTTACGATCCGAGCCTTCCCTCGCCATTCCCCGAGAACATCGTGAATTGAACCGTAGGTTCTCTTCACTTCTTCCCACATGTCGTTGAGTTTAATGGGCATCCATTTATCAACGTGGAGCCACTTCAGCGCTTTCGATGTTCCCTTCCTCTTGCTTGCAAACCTCCTGAAGTCACTCCTTCGCTTATGCTCTTCGTCTATCTTCTTTCTGATAACAGAGGTTCCTGAGATCGAAAGAACTTTTCTTAGCTTGTTCTTCTTGGAGTGTCTTCAGAGCATCTCTGATGTTGAAGACTTTCTTCTGAGATTGAGACTCAGATTCTTCTGCATCTTCATCATCCAGAATCAACTTTCTCTGGATTGGCTTAGAAGCCTTCGCACGCTTGCTTACAGGTTGATCAACGCCCAAGGCTTTCTCTTCATAAAGCGATTCAAAGACCAACCGCTTTGTTCCAACCTTAGTTCTAGCACTTAGTTTCTCTCTTGCAACCTCAAGCTTGGTTTGCTTTCGAAACTTCGAGTGTAGATGGGCTTCTCCACCGAAAGCGAATTTCAATTTCTCAAGAGGCTTCCGACTTCTTTTAAGGCTTTGGCTAGATTGTACATTTCAAAGATCTTTTTTCGAGCCTTCTTCTCCAAAGTACGTGCCATGAATTTCCGAGGTCTACACCTTCCTTTTCCCCTTCTTGGCACCGTATTTGGAAGAAGTCCGAGAGAGTTGTGTCCATGTGATAACGCTTCTTTTGCTCACACAAATAATCTCTCCCCGCTAACCGATATTGTGTTGGGGAATGATTCGCATGATCTATTCGGGTGAATATTTAAATACAAATTTAATTCATTAATTATTACTAGCATGAATTAATCCTATATTAATTCAAATAATAATTGCAACAACATATCATGCATATAAAAAGCCACGTAAAACCTACGCATGCGAATCTACGGGTTTACGTGAACGCATTACTTCGGGATGGCAAAGGTGTCTTCGGCCGGACGGACTAACCAAAAGGACTTCCCAAGTATTCCCTTAGCCCTTGCTTTCGACAATCCGGTGGAAGGATACTTTCAACAATTAACAAAAGGAAAAAATAAACTTTGTTGCACCACGTATGTGGATTTGCTAATATTTCCAAAGACATGGAATTGTACTTGGGAATGAACTAATCATCCCCTATTTATAGGATAGGAGGAGAGCACGAAATTTTGTGAATTTTTCAATGTGGGATAAGAATTTTCTTGGTCACCAAGAAATCTTGAATATATCCCATATATTCTCTTTTCCCATAATTAAAATATTCCACAAAAATCCACCTCCTCTATTATGGAGAATTTTCAAAAATCTAAGGTGCAGAATCCAAGATTTGGATCTTCTTGAATTTATGAGATATTCTTGTATTTCAAGAAATACATATCTTCCATAATATCTTTTCAAGAAAATCAAGAAAATCTTTCTTGCCTCTATTTTTTCAAAAATTTTCAAAATCTCTTAATGAATAACCAAGTGGGAGATTTCTTGAATTTAACGAGATAATCTTGTATTCCAAGAATACATATCTTCATTCCATAACAAAATTCAAAGAAAATCTTTCTCCTCTTTTTATTCATAATTTTCTAATTTAATGAGGAAATATAAGCAACAAAATTTATTTTATTTTAATCACCTTTTTCATTTATTGGACTATATGTTGGGCTACTCGGGGGCCTTTAGGAGAATTAAGATTGGACCTTCTAATGGATCTTGAATATATAATATTGAGCCACAATATAATTCAAGCCCATAAATATTAATTAATCCCACTACATAATTAATATTGACTATCCATCTTAACCCATATTACGGTCAATATGGCTCCCTCATTATTTCCGTCGTTTTAAGATTATCTAGCCCATTAATTAATTCAAGCCACTCAAAATAGCTTTCCATTAATTAATATCTTTTGTCCTTGGTCGAGGAACGAGTTCAACATTATTATCCATACCTAAAACAAATTCCACTTGCAAGATTTGGTATGATAAAACTTATGAACCTCCCAAGGGCAAATCAAACAAGCGTGCTTTTTGCACACGATTCTTCGTATTAAATCTTAGCAATCACATGTGACCAATAATATTGCCCAAGATAAAGTACGATTGAATCTCTCTCCGATTCGCTACCCATGATAAGTCAAAGCAATAGTTACCGATCCCACGTGATCCTATTTCGGGACGAAGGTTAAGAAACAACGAACCACCGAGGTCTAATTCTTCCATGTTCGGGCTCAAGAATTTATCCTCCTCAGAGGGTCCTATTCAACAAGATCACCATGCACTAGTGTAATCTCTTGGTCAAGACAAACCAATCTCGAGCCTTACACCTCAACCTTTCGCGATGGTTGTTCATTTCCATCTAGGTCGTGAATGGCGTACTTATAGTTACAAGGGACCTTTAATTTAATCTTCGTGATCGGGTATCACTAAATTAACTACAAGATAACACGCATTTAATTATTGAACAATTATGCAATAAATATATATAACATTCAATCATATTTAAAGCATCAGTGATAAACTATTTATTTCAATAAATAAGTCTGGAAATTCAGTTTCGATTATACAAAGTAAAAAGCATATTTTTCAGTATAATCCCCAACATATTGCTCATCTTCCATTCTCCTGATGTAGTTCTTAGCCACGATAGTTCTTCGAGATATGTAAAACCGCCGAGAGTGCATCTTTAAGCATCTCTGATCTTGGTTTCATTTCCTCAACAAAGAAGATTTGATCAAGACCTCATTTTTTCTTCGGTTTCACCTCTAGAAATTCAACTCTCGGTGCTCATTTTATTTCAAAGACTTAACTCCCGAAATTTTTCATTCAAATTTTTCTTCCATGGAGGTCATCCGAGGGTCGAGTGTTTTTGTATCCGCATCATTCAAGAATGGCTAAGACCTTCCATTGTCTGAGCTTGATTGGCCAACGTTGCTTCCATCTCGAAAGCAGTTTGATCGACATTGGCTCAATCTTCTCAAGTTTCTCCATTACGGAGTGAGATCAATCTCAAGCGACCTTCTGCATCCTTCTTTGTTTGATCATCCTCGAGCTCGGCTTCATCCCGAGCTCCGGTCTCCAATTGAGTCTCGGTCGATTATCGGACATTTCAGAATTAAAGATAGTACTTTCGAAGAACTTTGGCATAATTGTTAATAGTGCGAAAAATTACCAAGAAGTGCTAGCTTCCGATCTGAGGTTGATCAAGAATGAAGTCTCTTTTTTCTATTTGAGACGATCCTCGGCTTCTCCTGTTGGTCCCCATCTCCATCTTTGGATTTGTCTCACTTCGCTCACCAACTTCATTGTTTTCTTCTCGGCTAACTTCCTCTGAACCAGCTCATCAAAATCGAATTTTTCATCCTCGAGCTTTGTCCTTCGAACCTCGAGAAGTCGGTCGGAAAGAAAACCGTTCCACGGTCTTCCCCATCAAGCATCTCGGGAAGAGTCTGATTGAGGATATACATCGCCGCCCTTAATCAAGAAAATATCTTGCGGATCGTGCATTTGAGCTCGGTAGCGATCAAGAATGAACGTTCCCCCTTACTCATCACTCGCCTTCTTCAGCCTCGCCCTTCTTCCATCTCGGGCTCTCGGTTCAATAGAGTTTACGCTAAGGATCAGCGATGAGATCACCAGAGCTCATCGAGTACATTTTGCTCTGAGCCTCGATAGATCTGAAACTTGTGCATTCAGTCCTCGGTTTGCATCCGAGTGGGTTCCCGAGGCCCGAGCAATTTCCTCGATGTAGTCCGAGTTGGCTCGTCGATCTGATCTGCGATCTTGGATCGACTTGAAATAGCTCTTAAAAGCTTATCCGAGGTAGGCATCTCTCGAGGTTTGAGCTCCTTTAAAAATTTCTGAAAATTTTATCTGAACCGAGTGATGTCTCGAGCACCTCGGAGAAGACACCTCCTCCTCAGTCGATCCTGTCCTAGAGATAACCCGAGCCAACACTTGTAATGGTGAACTCGAAAGGTTTGGTCCTCGGGTTGAATCTCTTCGAATCACTTCCATCTTCATCGGTGAGAACCACCAATCTTCTCGCTGCGTTTTGGAGCAAGATTCTTCTGTTTCATCATTTTTTGCTTCTGCTCCATTTTTGCCTCCAACAACATCTTCCCCCTAGTTTGTTGGGTCTCTTTTTCAGCATCTGCAGAAGGTGATTCTACCTTCTTTTCTTTCTTCCCCCTGATGACCTGCTTCTTTGCAGCAATGGGTTTAAGGAGAATTTTGGATTTAGGAAATGGGGTCGAATTGGCGAAGATATCCTCCTCCTCTCTGCACATCTCCAAAATGTAAGCAATTTTGGTGGCATGGTGGATCTTGCCTTTGATTGAGATCGCCCCGTCAATCTTCCTCAAAACTTTGGTCCGCTTTCACTCACCGTCGGATCGAGAATTTCACCAGGTTGAAATCAGGTGGTGGGTGAGGCTTCTATCGCCGCCATCAATCTGTGCTTCGGGGTACTTATCTGCTCAAAACTCTCCTCAAGACTCATGATGCACTTGCTCACAATATCCATCAACACACGATATTGTGGCTTCAGATGCCTTTTATGCAGTGTCGCCTCAAACTTAACAGGATTCTCAGCAATCCTATCTAAGTACTCCTGCTCTCTACCTGACATATACGTCGTAGGATCCTCTCCTCTATCACAGAGCTCAAAAACATCATTCAGATTTTTCGGAGCTATATACAGATCCCTCTCAAAATCGACGTATTTGGATGAATGTTCTAAGTGTGATACAGTTAACTTAGAATGCATACAACCTTCTTCATCTATCTTCAAGTTACAGATGAATTCGATTACCTCTTTCGCAAACTCCTGGTCTGGTCGGTTTGCGACTAGTTGAGTGAGTTTAGCCAGTCGAATCATATGCAGAGCCTCCTCTTCTGGCTTTGAGTTGGTTGTGCTTTCTAGTGAGACAACGAACTCGTACCACGGCTTGTTGGTTTCGGCTAATCTCTCGAACAGGGTTGGAGCCATTTTAGAATATGATTGAAGAATTTGAAGCTTTAGGGTTTGCGATTTCTGGGCACAGGGGATTTTAATTGCAGAGGATTTGGGAACGAAGGGTTTTATAAAATTTTGGCTTGAATGGCTTAAAGAGGTATAAATAGCTTTGAGATCGTGGAGAATCGTGTTGGTTAGGTGAAAAGCAACGGTTGAGATTAATCTCCGATTAATCGGGTATATGAACCGACGATCTCCGAAAAATAAGCCGCCAAGATATCCTCATTGGTCAGAGCATTAAATGACTGTTGACCTTCTTCGGAATTTAAAACGATCCCGCCCAAAAACATTCTTCAGGTGTTTTGTATTTATTGCGAATGATTACTGAGTTTCACTTAAGCAATAAATGGGTCGCATGAGTCATTACCTCTTCAGACTAATTTCCCTCTATCAGTCTTCTTGTAATCGACCTTGATAAAATGTCGATAATATCTTGAAATCTTGAATCGGTTCAAAGATGCTAATCTTAATCTTGACCTTCAGTAAATCTGAAGTTTCCTGAGACTCGGTTCGGTATTTCCATTTTATCCTGAGGTTTCTCAGTAGAATTCGAGAAAACTTCATGTATCTGAAAATCTTCAATTTTTCAGATTTACTCTATACACCTGGTTCTAACATCCCTAATTCAACCGAAAGTTCCCTGAAATCTTGATTCAAAGAAAAGGTTTAGTCAAGATATCGCCTCTTTTGCCTATCAAGATGAATTTTCTCCATCCTTATGTCCTTTTTCTCGACATGATCTCGATGAAGTGATGTCCGATATCCACATGCTTGCATCCGTGTGCAATACCGGATTTTTGTGAAATAGCAATGGCACTATTATTGTCACGAGAATATTGGTACTTCATTGGCCACAACTTTATAATCCCTTAATTGTTGTCCGAGCGAAAGAATTTGAGCACGCAGAGCCTTCCTCGCGACCATGTATTCAACTTTCATAATCTTGGTTGCTCTTTTGAGGTTACATTTTTTTGAAAACCAAGATATCGGTTTGCTTCCTAGAAATTGACAAGTTCTGTTGGACTTCTTCACAATTTCTGCAACCTCCATAGTCGACATCCGAGTAACCCGGTTAATTCAAGGTTATCATCACCGGATACCATAATCCTCTATTCATTGTGCCCTTAAGATATCTCGATATCTTTTTGGCGACCTCCATGTGACTAGTCTTAGGATTAACTTGGTATCTTGCACATATCCCAACAAAGAAATGTTATATCCGCCTACTTGCTGTGAGATAGAGCAATGATCCAATGATTCCTCTATAATCGGATGACTCATTTGATTTGCCTTCTCGAATCGGGATCCATCTTGTAGTTAGTATTCATATGAATCCTAATCGCATTGCAATCATACACCATATTTGGCAATCGGATCTCTCGTGTACTTTGTGCGGTTGATGAATATTCCTTCCTTTGATTGTTTCACTTGAAGACCTAGAAAGAAATTCATCTCTCCCATCATTGACATCTCAAACTTGCCTTTCATCGTTGTTGAAAACTTTTCACACACCGATGATTTGGAGATCCAAAATGATGTCATCAACGATATCCGAACCAAAGAAGATATCTTCCCCATCCTCTATCCCGAACGAGTTCTATCAACGATCCTTTTGACAAAACCATGGTCAAGAAGAAACCGAGAAAAAAGAGTATCATACCATGCTCGGTGCTTGCTTGAGACCATACAAGGCTTTTTCCGAGCTGTAAACTTGGTCACTCTGTTTGAAGCCGGGAGGTTGTTCCACATAAACCTCTTCTTTAAGCACACCATTCAAAATGCACTTTTCACATCCATTTGATAGATCAGAACTTCATGTGGCAAAGATATGCAAGAAACAATCGATGGCTTCTAGTCTTGCAACAAAAGTGAAAGGTTTCATCATAATCCAAGCCTTCTTCTTGGGAATAACCTTGTCAACTAGCATTGCCTTGTTTCTTACAATGTTATTGTTTTCATCTCTTTTATTCTTGAAAACCCACTTGGTTCCAATGACATTGTGCCTTTCGGTCTATCTACCAACTCCCATACTTCATTCCTTGAGAATTGATTCAAATTTCATCTTGCATAGCAAAGAATCCAATAAGAATCTTGTAGAGCTTCACCAATCTCGGCGAGTTCTTTCTCCGATAGGAAGCAGCCAAATAGTGCACTCTCACCATGGAACCTTCTTGTTTAACACCTTCGGTTAGATCACCCACAATCGACTTGTAGGATGACTATCTAACCATTTTCTTCTTGATGTTCCCCTTCAATAATATCCTCAACATTTGAGATGTTAGGTTCGATTAAATCGGCAAACTCGAGGAACAACAGAAAAGAAAAAGGAATCATCTTCCTCGTGGAAATTCTATTCGAACATTGTCGAGACATTTGTTCCCCTTTGGTTGATAGATTCAAAATTTGCCTCACCGTGACCACATCTTCATTGACATCACATACCGAGTCCGAATCGTGTGTCTGCTCGGATTGGTCACCTTTTGGAGTGTTGGTTTTTCCGAGTCTCACCATCCCGATTTCCATTCTCAACTTCTTTATTCGAAGTCCGAGTCACTCCAATCATAGATAGTGGATCGACTTCATCTTATCTCGTTTCATGGATGATTTATCTTTTTTTTTTTGAGGCTTAATCTGGTGATCCTCTTAGTCAGTTCATCTGCATCATGTTCCTGTTTCTTCTGATCACAAATAGATTCATCAAAAACAACATGAGGTGTTTCCTCCACAATAAGAGTCCTACAATTGTAAACTCTGAAGGCTTTACTGCCTTCAGAATATCCTAAGAATATTCCTTCATCAGCTTTACTATCAAAAGTTTTCAACTGATCTTTACCATTATTGTGTATGAAACACTTGCAACCAAACACACGAAAGAAAGAAACAAGAGGCTTCCTTTCATTCCAAAGTTCATAGGGGGTTTTGCCTTGACTCTTGGTCAGCATGGATCTGTTCTGAGAGTAGCATGCAGGTGTTGATAACCTTTCAAAATTTCAAATCTCTTAGGAATATCGACCAAACTATCATTGTCCTTGCAGAACTTCTTTTTCGAGTCATTTCCTTCTTTCAAAGAACACCATTTTGTTGAGGGGTCCTTGCAGCTGATGTTTCATGTGAAATTCCATTCTCTGCACAATAATCAGATATGATATGATTTATGAATTCAGTTCCTTTGTCAGATCTGATTTTGACCACACTCAGATTTTTCTCAATACTGATCCTTTTCAAGAAACTCGGCAAATTTTATCTGAGTCTCTTTCTTACTGAGTAAGAATATGACCCAAGTATATCTCGAGTAGTCATCAACTACTACCAATGTGTATTTCCTGCCATTAGTGCTCACAGGTGTTATAGGACCAAAAAGATCCATATGAAATGGCGAAGTATTCTTTCAGTAGAAACCTCAACTTTACTTTTAAATGATGCTCTTATATGTTTGCCTTTCTGGCACGCATCACAAATATGTTCCTTACTGAACACTTCGTTAGGAAACCCTCTCACAAGAGCTAATCTTGCAAGCTTGTTCAGGGTTTTGAAATTTAGGTGATTCATTCTTTTATGCCATAACCAACTGGTATCTGTGGAACTTTTAGCAACTAAACATGTATCTTTAGGAGTTGAACTCCAATCAGCAAGATACACATTCCCTTTTCTTTTACCAGTCAGTAGTACTTTCTGTGATGTATCATCTTTCACAAAACATAAGTTCTTAGAGAACTCAACATTAAAACCTTTATCACAGAATTGGCTAATTGAGAGCAAGTTATGCTTCAATCCAGATACATATGAAACACCATGGATATGAACTGAGTCGATTTCCAAAGTTCCATATCCTTCAGTCTGTCCCTTGGAGTTATCTCCAAAAGTGATCTCAGGGCTTTTTGTTCAACATAGTCATTTGAGTATCTTCTTGTATCATGTCATATGTCTTGAACATCCACTGTCAAGATACCATATATCAGGAGCTTTTTCATCTCTGCTCATCAGTGTCATGTAATCTTTAGTCAGTTCAGTGCCCTTGTTTTCCTCCTGAAAAACAGATCAATTCTTAGGTACCCAATTTGTGTAGGGTCCTACAAGGTTAGATGTACCTTTCGGAATCCAAATCTGCCTGACAACTCTAATCACTTTAGAGTGGCTAATTTGTCTTCCATAAACATCAACATACACATCTACTACTCTAGGTGCCTTAGCGACTTTTACGTGTATGTGTGCTAGCTTTAGCATGAACATGGGCTTTTGAATTCTTCTTTGTTCGGGCCTTTTGTTCGGATGCTTGGGCTTTTGTGCGGCCGGTCTAAATCTTTGTTGACTTCGGGTTGGATAACCTTTACCTTTAAGCAAGTGAGGTTCAGGTTATGCATCTTTGAAATCTGGTCTTTCAAACAGTATTGAGGACTTGGTCTCTTCTTCATGAGAATGTCTCTGCCGAGTGTTTCTCATCCGAGGATTCCTCTGATGGTTCAAAGGTGGAGCCTTTCAGTTTGCATTCTTAGCTGAGGCTTTGAAGTACTTGCTCGAAACTTTCCAACTAATCGCTTCAGTTTTTCTAGCCTTCACACGAGGTTTGGGCTTTCTAACCCGATCATTCAGTTTTTTTGAAACCATAGGTCCTTTTCCTTGTCTACAACCTTGGGCATTTCTTCGGTTTGAAGTGTAGGTGCCATTTGTTTTTACAAAGATAGTCTTTTTTTGCTACATGATGCGAAGATTCGGATGACCTTGTGAGGTTCCCCGAATGTATCCCAATCCAGTTTTTATAGTGGCGGATCTCTGGTAACTCAATTTCATCTATTACTTTAGATGCATTATTCAATAGAGTTAATTTCTTCATGCACTATCCTCACGATTCTGTAGAGTTTTATGCTTCTCGGAGAGGTCATTGAACTTCGATTACGATTAAATTTGAATTTCTTGATGGATTTCTCTAGCTTTTCGATTAGGGACATTATCAACTTCTCTTTCTCTCGAGAGTTGTACTTTCGAACATCCAGTTCATCAAGAAGCTCCCATTAATTGAGAAGTGATCTCGGTTTTGCTAGAGTCTTTCCATTTTAGATTTTTCGAAAGATTCGGTTCCTTATTCGCTCTTGAGTTTTATTTAGCGATTCTTGCAAAACAAAGATAGTCCTTCATCGATTCTCAAAAGAATCCATCGGTCAAAATGATTTTTTTCGGTGGAACTTGAAAACTCTTGTGCTAGTGTAGGAGCAATAACGAGAGAAAGAAGAGTTTACCTCCTCAATGGCCATCGAGACGGATGTCATCACTTTCACTTTGTCGAGAATATCTCATCTGAAGAGCTAGATCCTCCTCGAGTGTTCTTCTTCTTCGCAACCATGGCCTTTTTGCTTGAGAACTTCGGTCTCTCTTATAGCTTGTCTTTCTCTTCTCTCCTTGGCACTCAATTCTGGACAATCATACTGGAAGTGACCTTTCTTCTGGCAATTATAGCATCTGTTGGCATCATCATCCTGATCATTTTCTTCTTTGGACTTGGAGTCCTTCTTTGCGGATGAAGATCCTTGAACTTTCAGTCCTTCTTCTTCTCGGTTGATCATCCTCGGGTTTTTCCGTTGGTACCCGTGGTTCTGTAAAAAGCTTTTGTATTTTCCAAATCTACTATTAAGTCTGTCAAACCTCCTTGCCATCGATCTAGCTTTTCCTCAAGCTCATCCTGATGTTTAGCATGGGGTTTTCGAACTTTTTAGTTTTATTGAGTTTTACCTTTGGCTTTTAAAAGCCACATTCTTACTCGATGAAGAATCATCTTTGTTGTCGACCTTTTTTGGATTTCTTATCAATTACAAATTCATAGGCTTTTCATTTCGAGAGAAGACTTGTTGGTATGGCATTGAACTAATGTTCTTGGTGTTCTCAATCACCACTGCATGAATATCCCATTTCTTAGAAAGACCTCTAAGAATTTTCAATGCCACTTCTCTTTGTGGATATCTCTTTCCAAGTTCATTTAGATCATTCATGATGCTAGTGAATCTGACTTCCAATTTGTCTATTGATTCACCATCATCCATTTCAAAACTGTCAAACTTTCCAATTGCCACTGAAAGTTTGTTTTCTTTTATATGATTTGTGCCTTGGCACATAACAATAGTGTATCCCATATCTCTTTTAGCGAGATTACGGTGAGAGATCATTCCCATCACACCATCATCAATTGTACTGTATAGTGTGTCTTTTGCAATGTAGTCTAGATTGACTAACTTTCTCTCATCAGGAGTTAGTTGGTCATCAGACTTAGGAAATTCTGCTCTAGGATCAATTCTCTCTTCTTCTGTAATTCTGGGATTCACCACAGTAAATGTGAATGGTCCTTGAGAAACCACTCTCCACATAATTCATGTTTGGAATCTGAGATGAGCTGCATTCTCGGTCTCCAAAGATCATAGTTCTCTACTGAGAACATGGGAAGTTTTTTAGAAGACATTTTTCTGATCTTTTGAAAAGAAAAAAAATTTCAGCAAATAAGATCAGTTCAGATAGACTACAAGTATTTTTGAAAAAAAAACTTTGGTCAACACAAAGAGTGGTCAAGTTGAACCACCGCTCGATACCACTTGTTGGTCCCGTAAACGAGTCTTACATGTGTATGGGGGGGAATACACGTGTTCATGATTTTAAAACTTTTTCTTCTTGGTCACTTGGGTCAAATAATCTCAATAATTGGTTACGAGAAGCACAGATCGCTCTGAGTCAAAGTCTCTTGAGACAGTGATCCCGAAATTTGCTTTCGAGATACCTCGGATAATCCCAACCGAGTCCTGAGTATCGAGATCTGAGTCGCTTGGATCGGATAACTAACTTCTTGAATCCTCGGAAGAGAGTTCGGTTTGATAACTATCTGTTCTAGCTACTCGATCGTCTTGAAATGGTTGGCCCTTAGTTTATACTCGTTTTAAGCTTTCTTTGAAAAACATTCCCTTTATGAAATAGTGATTAGGCTGTGATTCACTTATGCAACTTCATTGGATTGATTCCAACGAATATCGATGAAAAGTATGCTTTCAAAAAATCAAGTCAATGCAATGATAAGCCGGATAAGGAAAAGAATAAAGAACACAAAGAATTATAGTGGTTCGGAGACTCAAGCTCCTCGTCCACTCTCCCGACTCTTGAGAGAAATTCACTATCAACCGAGCTTTACGACTACCTCGTAATTTACTTACTCAACTCGCCCTGAGTTTTACGACTACTCCACGTGGTTTACTTACTCAACCCGACCTTGAGTTTTACGACTACCTCCGTAGTTTACTTACTCAATCACACACAAGCTTTTCGGACTACCCCTTGTAGCTTACTAACTTCTCCTCTAGAGTTTTTTCGACTACTCCGCGTAGTTTACTAACTCTTTACAACTCTACTCACCAACAAACACACTCCAACTACCTTCTCAAGGGTTTGGGGTTTTCTTGGTTGGTTTCAACTAGATGAGATATCCTTTACAATGAAGCACAATGCAAAGGGTTAGGATATCTCGACCAAGCTTTGGATAAATCTTATCAAGCTAGGCTTAGTAAAGTGAGCTCTCTTCAATATTGAAGCACTTGGGAAATTCTAAGTTTTTCGAAAGTGCTTTTAACTTTACAAGAATAGGCTTGAGCTCTTAAGTTATGTATAAATTTCCCATAACCTTACAATGTAGAGGGTCATCAAGATTTATAGGCATACACCAAGGTCACTCTTGAAAACTATCCGTTGGAGAGACAAACCGTGAGTTCCCTCTTGTGGTGTGTGAAACGGCTATATTTAGGGTTTGAAACTCCCTAACACTTCCTAAACAATAGCCTTCCATGTAGCCGGTCTTCACTTTTTGCGATCGAACTTTTGTACATCCGACATCGACATCCTTTTTTGAGAGACATCCTTTGTCGATGTCGATATAGTGCGATGTTGTCTTCCTCTTTTTGACTTTTGTCTCCATTAAAGGTAAACACCTTCAACGGCTCTTTTTGGTTACAAACTCTGAGTTTGATATAACCTTAACAACACTTCTGACTTAGTTCCTTTTGTCTGCATTTGAATGTCTTAGCAGATATCTAACTTTCTAAGGAATCGTGAACTTCTCAGTATTGCATCCTTCAGATAGATATATTGATTAGCTTGGAACATTCGGAGTTCATACTGAGCATTTAGTACCTCACTGATTCTTCAGTAATTACTGTGCCTTCAGTATTCTTGATCTTTAGTTTCTCGATCTTGATCTTGCATCTTGAGTCTTACGAGTCTTGAGTTCTTCTCGAGTCTTGAGGTCTTCGAGTCTTGATTTATCTTGGTAGGTATCTTGAGTCTTCATCTTTGAGTCTTGATTCTCGATTTCATCTTGAAGTCTTGATATCTCGATTTCATCTTTGAAACTTGATTTTCGTAAAAACATATTGAGTTCTTCGAGTCTTGAAACTATCCCAACTATATCTCTGCTTGACTATACATTTTGCAGATAACATCCTGAATACTCTTAAAACTGAATCCTGACTCAACTATCAAGATCATTCTGAACATGTCATACTTAGGGGTTTTGGGATCTTAATCAAAATCATATAATCTTTTATTAAATTCATCTCCCAACACACCCGATCCTATTGCTGCCATAGTAGACAGTATTTACCCTTCAATCATCAATAATTTCCGCAAGGATAAGTACTTCGAGGATAAGACAATACTTGCACCTACGCATAAAGAAGTAGAATCCGTTAATGAAAAAATATTGTCTATGATACCCGGTGATACAAGAGAATATCTTAGCTCGGACAGTCTTTGCAAATCAGAGTACAGATCAGGAGGTAACGGCGAATTGTTTTCCGTTGATTTTTTAAACTCCATTAAATGTTCGGGAATCCCAAATCATCGTTTGGTGTTGAAGGAAGGTGTCCCTATAATGCTCCTCAGAAATATTGATCAAAAGTCAAGGTTGTGCAATGGAACGAGATTAATTGTTACGAAGCTTGGAAATCATGTTTTAGAAGCACAAATTATTTCAGGAAGAAACATTGGCAGTAAAGTATACATCCCACGAATGACGTTGAGTAATTCAGATGAAACATTGCATGTTAAGTTTCTTAGGAGACAGTTTCCAATTCTTTTGTGTTTCGCGAAGACAATAAATAAAAGTCAAGGCCAATCGTTGTCCACCGTAGGAGTCTACCTTCCAAAGCCAGCTTTTACGCACGGCCAGTTATATGTTGCAGTCTCCAGGGTCAAAAGTAAAAGAGGATTGAAAATACTATGTCTCGATACAGAAGGAAAACCATGCAAGCATACAACGAACGTAGTCTACAAAGAAATTTTTAGAAATTTGTAATTCAACATCATGCCTTTTCAGACAAATATCATATTTAATTTTCATAATATTCGACATAATAATTGTCCTAAAAATAATATTTAAAATAATTATTTCGTTCGATATCTTACAAATTCAATACATATTCAGCATTCACAATACAAAAAACATATTTTAAATCTTCTGAAATGCCATACATTTGCTATTAAATAAATAAAAACATCAACATACCTTTAACAATATCAATATTATTACAACCCGCATAGTACGCGGGTATACGTACTAGTATATATATATATATGGGCTTGTATTTATTGTTTTCACATCAACTGGGCCTGACGACTGTTATTGGGCCTAACCTAGCTGGGCCTCACCCCCACCGCTTCTATTTTTCATTTTCTACCTTTCACTAATTATCCAAATTATTCCAAAATTTTAATTTCAACTTTTATTCGTCATTTTCTTTTTAACTAAGATTTTATTGAATAATTCGAAAATTATGCTAGCTTGACAACCTGTTTTGATACTGCTTTTAATCGTATAATTTGAATTTACCAGATGATAATTTGTATTTTAAAATCATAAAAAGATATGTTGGATGGATCGGTGATGTAATTTTGTAAGATTTCTGTGTTTATGTGTACATTGACTATATAAAATCGAGAGTAATTAAATAAACACCAATATTCTGAGAATTAATAACGGGAGGCGCTCCACCTTACTCCTTAAATCTATTATTTTAATGAAATTAATTACAAAAATAGTTGAAACAAAATCAAACTTCATTATTACCGAAGAAGGAGGGTGAATCTGCTTATTAATTTCATCTATCTCATCAGCTAAGAACGTCATTTACATAATAAGATCCTCAACTAATTAACTGCTTAACAGGAATGGTTATTTAGCCTTAACTAATTAACCGCTCAAAACGACACCATACTGCTACTACATTGGCGAAAAGTATCATTTTGGGGGTGTGAATAACCCAACCCCTTTCATTGTATATTCTTATGGATGGATCTATTTTAAATTTGGGTTCGTGCAATCTTTTTTTAAACTAAAATTAGTACCAATTGGTTTAGAGTGGATAAAATAGAATTTATATTCTTTTAAAATTAAAATTAGTACCCATTTAGGTATTTATTAATCTGGATCACAACATACAAAATCACAAACATGGGATAGAACATAAAATAGTCTCACCTTTTTAAAAATGATCATAAAAAAAATTGTTGGTTACAATTTTATACGAATTGTATCATTTTCGTTCTAAATTCGCTGAAATTGACGAAAATGCGTTGTTTTTTATCATGCACCTTATATGCGAGCATTCAATTTGGAGATTTTTGATTGAAATGCATGATAAAAGCAACGTCGTTTCATCAATTCCGACGAATTTGGAATGACAAAAGTGCACTTCGCGTAAATTTAGAACTAATTTCGTACATCAAACTATTTTGGTCTATTTTAAGAGATTTCCTTGAAATGCATGATAAAATCAACAGCGTTTCATCAATTTCGACGAATTTGGAATGACAAAAGTGCACTTCACGTAAATTTAGAACTAATTTCGTACATCAAACTATTTTGTGTCTATTTTTAAAAGAATGAACAGTTATAGGCAATTTTGAATTCTATGCCCCCACGAACACGTTTCTCTCTCTCTCTTTTCTCTCGTTGATGACAATGAAACTCCATAAATTGATACTCCATCACAAGTACATATCGTCTCATTTTGATTGACTTTTGTATGTTTAGTGTGAGATTTTGCTGATTTTGGTGGCGTTAATAAATCGAGATAACGGGGGAGAAAAAATGGATGTGGGTGTTTTGTTATGCTTGGAAGGTGTTCGCTGAAATGACTCTGAGGGATGCATCTTTATGGAAAAACATTTCTTTACTGTATTTGGTTCGATTTGTACTTAACTTTTTAAGGGGTAGCGCCGCTGAATTGACAGTGTCTGGAGGTATTATAGGAGATAGCACGCAGAAGAAGGTTGGATCATCATCAAATTCTGTCAGGATGATAAATATGCAGAAGAAGTTCTACTCTCGAAAGAAGCAGAACATCACAGTGATTGATTGGAGGCCAGATGAAGAGGTATCAATCATCCTTTAAAGCATAATTTATTACGATGTTTTTATGTGATTATCAATCATCCACAATTCCACACTCAATTGGTTGGTCGAGGGTCAAAGTCTTCTTTACGTTATGTTTGCCGGGTCAAAAGTCTTCTTTACTTTATGTTTGCCGTGTCAAAAGTCTTCTTCCTATTCTTTATAATCAACGCTTAAATTTATCATCACTCTGATACCAGAAACTATATCCCTTAAAATTAAATGCTCAAATTGTAAATGGCGCAGTTCCTTTCCATTGCAATTCTGTGCACGCTGTTTCTTTCCATTAATTTTCTGAAATTATCCTTTGGAGTAGATACACTCCTACCAAATCAAAAGATTTCTATCGGCCAAACTTTGATTTCTCATGACCAAGATTTTGAGATGGGGTTTTTCTCTCCTGAAAATTCCCCAAACAGTTTTTTGGGAGTATGGAGCAAAAACACCCCAGATGTTGTAGTTTGGGTTGCAAATAGGAATAATCCCATCTCTGACTCTCATGGTGTTGCTTTCTCTATTTCCAGAAATGGAAGTCTTGTGATCAGCAGAAATGGAATCGTACTCTGGTCTGCAAATCCATCAGTGGCTGCATCAAATCCCATTTTGCAACTCTTGGATTCTGGGAACCTGGTTCTTGTGAACGAGACTACAGAAGAAGGTTCATCTGAGAGCTACATATGACAGAGTTTTGATTACCCAACTGACACCTTATTACCAGGAATGAAGTTGGTTGATGACCCTGATACTGGTGTGGTTAAGTGTTTGACATCTTGGAGAAATTCGAATGATCCTTCTCCTGGAGATTTTGTTATCCGGATTGAAAACCATGGATTGCCTGACTTGGTGACATATAGAGGGAAAATGAAAACATTCCGAATTGGAAAATGGAATGGGCTTGCCTTCGGTGGATTTCCGCGCTTTCCCAATCCAGTCACCAAACCGGAAATGGTTTTCCAAGGAGAGAGGCTGATATCTATTACAGAAGGTTTTCGTTACAGATCAATGTTGAGAAGATCAACACTTGATCCATCTGGTATAGTCTACAGCTATACCATGAATGCAAGAAAAGATAAGTGGAACCATGTGCTCACTATTCCAGGAGACCGGTGTGACGAATATGGTATATGTGGTCCTAATGGTTTTTGCAGTTTTAACAACCCAACATCTCTATGCCGGTGTTTAAAGGGATTTGCACCTAAATTCCAGAAAGAATGGGAGCTTCAAGATTGGTCCGGTGGATGCATTAGAATTACACCATTGAATTGCAAGAGTGGAGATGATTTTCAAGAGGTTAGAGGGGTCAAGTACCCGGATATGTTGGAGTTTTGGTTGAACACTAGCATGAGCCTTGAAGAATGCCGAGCTGAGTGCTTAATGAATTGCAGCTGCACCGCATATGCTAATCCGTACATAACTAATGGAGGCAGGGGCTGCGTGATGTGGTTTGGTGATCTCATCGATACCAGAGATCTTCCTGGGGCAGATAGTAAGCAAAACACCTATATTCGTGTACCAGCTTCAGAACTAGTTGATTGTAAGTTCTTCTGGAAACTGCTCATATTCCAAGATATCTATGTACTGATTAATGAAAACAACTAATACTGTTTAGAGAAAAAAGTTAACACTGACCAACTAATACCTTTAGTAAAACAACTAATACCATTAAAAAATGCACTTGAGTTGTATGGTGCAACTGGTGCATGGAAGAATTTCCCTTCTATTTTAGACTTGAACAGAATTCAGTCATTTTGTTTGTTTCTCACCTTTAGTGTTTGCTCCAAAACCACAATAAGTATATCAGCTTGTTTTTTCCTTGTAGATTCTAACCCTGATTTAGAGAAAGAGAAGAAAAGGCCTACTAGGCTAATACTGATATCAATTGCTACTGGAGTTATTGTCTCAGGGTTTATTAATGGAGGTATTTTTATGGTGAGAAAACCAAAGAAGCAAGGTAACACAGCCTAACTTTTGAAATTGACTGATCAAGTTTTGCAAAACTGCAATGAAGCTGTGGAATGATAATCTGATTGTTCTTGTCACAGCCATGAAAAATAATAATGGGGATCTAGATTTACCTTCACTCAATTTTGCAACAATTGTAGCTGCAACAAACAACTTCTCCAAGGATAACATAATCGGAGAAGGTGGTTTCGGTCCCGTTTACAAGGTAGCATACTGCATGAGAATGCCTAAGGTGAAACACAACAGGCAAACATTCTGACTCTATATTTCATAATCAGGGCATTTTACCATCAAAAGAAGATATAGCCATTAAAAGATTGTCAAGAACTTCGAGACAGGGTCTTGAAGAGTTCAAAAGCGAGGCCATCTTGATTGCCAAACTTCAACATACAAACCTTGTTAGACTTCTGGGATGTTGCATTGAAGGAGAAGAAATGATCCTAGTCTATGAGTACCTGCAGAATAAAAGCTTGGATCATTTTGTTTTTGGTACAACCTAAAATTATATTTTATTATTTGTTTTGGAAATCTCTTTAATTTTACCAAAGTAAAGATCATTTATGTGTAGACCAAAATCGAAGGGAACTTTTGACATGGCCTAACCGCTTCAACATTGTCATGGGAATTGCTAGAGGACTACTCTATCTCCATCATGATTCTAGATTAAAGATTATCCACCGGGATCTCAAAACAAGCAACATTTTACTAGATGGAAATTTAAATCCAAAAATTTCAGACTTTGGCCTAGCAAGAACTTTCGGAGAGGATCAACCTGGAGCAAGAACAAAGTGAGTTGTTGGGACTTAGTAAGATTTCTCCCTATTTTTTAATGTAATTCTCTTATCAGTTTTTTTATTTTCCGATGGGACATTACAAGTTATGACCTATGATTTTATGCAGTGGCTATATGGCTCCAGAATACGCAATTGCTGGAAAATTTTCTGTAAAGTCGGACATCTTCAGCTTGGGAGTGATATTGTTAGAGATAGTGAGTGGAAAGAAGAACAGGGGATTTGAATGCAGCAGCGATCATTTTCACAGCCTCTTGGGACATGTATTTTCTTTCCCCACTACAATTACTATGCACTCATGTGTCTTTGATCGAAAATCATGTAACGAAGTGTTGTTGAATTCATTTAAAAAGTGTGATATGTGTTTTGGCAATTGGGACAGGCATGGCTGCTATGGAAAGAAAACAAGATTCTAGAAATGATGGATGAATGTTTGAAGGATACGTTTGTGGAGTTTGAAGTCAAAAGATGCATCCACGTTGGATTATTATGCGTTCAGAATTTTGCAGAGGATAGGCCGGCTATGACATCTGTGCTTTTCATGTTAGGAAATGATGAAGCTATTCTACCAGAACCCAAAGAGCCTGGCTTTTTCATTGGAAGAGGTTCATCTCCTGAAAAAATTGTCACTTCGCCAAATCCGATGTCCAAGAGAAACACCATCACAATCTCTGATTTGGAGGCCAGATGAAAGAGATCTCAAACACGCTTTAAATTTTTTGTATTGTTTGTATGCATATCAACATGTAGGAAGTAGCTACCTTATATTAGTTTTATTATTTTTGTTGTTATTATTTGCAGTAAATCTAGATCTACCTTTACTCAAGTTTTCAACTATTGTGGCTGCCATGAACAACTTCTCAGAGGAAAACATGATTGGAGAAGGTGGTTTTGGTCCTATGTACAAGGTAACTTACTCTATGAAAGTGCCTCTAAGTTATTTGCATCAGAATTGGGTCGGATGCTACTTTTCATTATTCTCTAAGAAATATGCATGACTCGGGTGCGTTTCGAAACACTAAATAGAACTTCTAGAAGCACTTATTTTCAAAACTATCTCTCACAACTTTTGAAAATAAGTGTTTATAGAAGTTGTTTTAAGTGTTTCAAAACACACCCTACTTCTTTAATTTTGGGTTATGACAAGTGCTTTTTGTTGCCTTGCTAGATATTTCCAAGTAGGCTTTTTAGGCTTTTCTTGGATTTGGGTTTTTCTTCTGTGTAGGCCTTATTAGGAGTTTTGTTGTATTTTTTGTCTCTCTTTTAATAATTCTAGTAATTTAGCCTAAAGTGAAGGAATGATGTACATTCTGACTCATTGATTGACATGCATAAACAGGTTCCCATGTCATTATATGGAGAAATAGTCATTAAAAGATTGTTAAGAACTTCAGGAAAGGGTGTTCAAGAGTTCAAAATGATGCATTGAAGGGGAAGAAAGCATGCTGATCTATGAATACCAGTAGAACAAAAGCTTAGATTGTTTAGTTTCTGGTACAGCCTAAAATTATCTTTCGTCATTCTATATTATTTGTAAATTTCATTTCATTAAATCAAATTTGGTCATGCCTCAGCTTCGTAATATATCAATTATGTGCCAGATCAAATCAAAAGCGGAATTTTTACGGCTGAGATCAACTTGGGAATTTCGGTCCTTTTGGACTGAAATTGAAAAATGTAAAAACATACACGATTAAAATTAGATCAGAAATGGACCAAATTTGGAAAAGGATCAAATTTTTATCAGGTATATTTTTAATTTTTTTTAATTTTGATCCTTTTGGACCAAAATTGATATAAAGGACTAAAATAAAAAAATAAAAAATTATCAGAGTAAAATTAGACTTTATCAGAGTAAAATTAGACATTACCTAAGTTTAATGACAATTCTTGATATTAACTTCTAATAGCTCACTTATTCGTGCACCTTGACAAACCATCATGCATTGTGACATGCGTTTTAACTTTTTTCACATTTTATTTTACTTTTATTGGTTATGGTTTTCTTTTTCCAAGATTTTGTGAAATAATTCAAAATTATGCTAGCTTGATAACGTTTTTTTATTCAGTTTTTAAAAATTATAATTTGAATCCATAGGATGATAATTTTTATATTTAAAAATGATAAAAGAATTGTGAAATGGAGCTGATGTAATTTTGTTAGATTTATGTGTTTATGTGTACATTAAAATATCTAAATATGTAAAATCGAGAGTAAATAAATACCAATCTAAGAATTAATAGCGGGAGACGCTCCACCTTACTACTTAGATCTATTCTTTTATTAAAATTAATTACAAAAATAGTTTGATAATATTGAAACAAAATCAAACCTCATTATTATCGAAGGAGAATGAAAACAACGTCCTTTACATAATAAGACCCTCAACTAATTAACTGCTTAACAGAAATGCTTATTTTTAGTCTCAAGACTTTCAACTAACTTACCGCTAAACATTTTTAAATTGAGACACAAGATCGTCTCACGGTGAGACGGAGTGTAATTTAGACATTGACGCTTTAACACCTTAGGAGGGATGAATGTTAATTGTGCTAAGTTGTGCTCCGTCTCATACGAGTTTTTGTCTTTTAAATTAAAATTAGTACCCATTGACTTAGAGTGGATAAAATAGGATTTATATTCTTTTAAATTAAAATTAGTACCCATTTTGCCATTTATTAATCGAAATAAGTACTCCCACGTCCAATCTTTTTTTTAAAATGGTCTCAGGTCCAAAACACGACACAAAACCCCTAAACTAACACTTTCCCCATTAAATCAGGCGCCCCCTTCCATTAAGTCTCATTTCTCTTCACCCCTCTCTCTCTAACTTCTCTCGATCCAAAATCGTCGTACCACCACCACCTACAACACGCCCCTGTTGTCGTCGTCACCACCACCACCTGTTCTAGGATATAGACGATGGCGGCGGAGTTAGGGCGAAGATGATATTGGGGAATTAATTGTCTGGATCTATTCGGGATGAATATTTAAATACAAATTTAATTCTAACAATTATTACTAGCATGAATTAATCATATATTAATTCAAATAATAATTCAACAACAAATCATGCATAGAAGTTCGTCACATAAATCCTACGCATGCGGAAAAGCTAGGAGTTTACGTGAACTAACCTCTTGGAGTGACAACTGTTGAGAAGGTGTATCTCGTTCACACGAACACACCAAAAAACCTTCCCAAGTATTCTCAAGTCCTTGCTCGTCAATCCGGTGGTAGGACACTCGCGAACAATTAACAAAAGAAAAAATAAAAATTATGTTGCACCACCTTTGTGGATTTCTAATTTTTCCAACACATGGAATCGCATTGGTGATGAAAAATTCATCCCCTATTTATAATACAACGGGGGACAAAAATTTAGGGTTTAGGGGAGATTGAGAAATTTCCTTGCTTCTTCTCCAAGAAACAATCTTGAATATATCCAATATATTATATTTCCCAATATATCTCCCAAATAAAATCTTCCCTCCTTATGTTATGGAATTTTCGAAAATTCCTTTATGAATAGCCAAATGAGAGATTTCTTGAATTTAATGAGATAATCTTGTATTCCAAGAATACTTATCTTCATTCCATAACAAAATTCAAAATAAATCTTTCTCCCTCTTTTATCCATAATTTTCAAAAAAAAATGGAAAAATAGGCAACAATAATTTATTTTATTTTAAACACCTTTTTCAGTTATTGAATTTTATGTTTGGGCTACTTGGGGTGCCTTTAGGAAAATTAAGATATTGGACCTTCCAATGGACTTTGAATTTTCAATATTGAGCCACAATATTATTCATGCCCATAAATGTTAATTAATCTCACTACATAATTAATATTGCACTATTCATCTTAACCCATATTACTGTTAATATGACTTATTATTTCCCGTGTTTAAGATTATCCAGTCCATTTATTAATTTAAGCACTGAAATAGCTTTATATTAATTAACATATTTTTCCTTGGTTAAGGAACGGCTCAACATTATTATCCATACCGGAAATTAATTTCACTTGCAATATTTGGTATGATAAATCTTATGAGCCTCCCAAGGGGACAAATCAAACAAGACGTACTTGCACACGTTTCACCGTATTAAATTGCCCAAGATACAAGGTATTGAATCTCAATGATCCTCTTCCCGTCATAAGTCAAAGCAACGACTATTGATTGCACACAATCCTATTTAAGGGAGGGGGATTAAGAAATAATGAACCACTGAGGTCTAATTCTTCTATTTTCAGTGCTGAAGAATTTATCCTCATGTAGGTCATGTTCAGTGCATCATGATGCACTGGTGCAATCTCTTGGTCAAGACAAGTCAATCTAAGCCTTGCACCTCAACCTTTCGTGATGGTTTGTTCATTTTCATCTAGGTCGTGAATGTGTACTTTTAGTTACAAGGGACTGTTAATTTAATCTTCTGTGATCTGGTATCGCTAAATTAACTACAATGTAACACGTACTACTTATTGAACAGTTATGCAATAAATATATGTAACATTCGATGATATTTAAAGCATCATTGATAAATAATTTATTTCAGTAAATAGGACAGAAACTCAGTGTGATTATACAAAATAAAAGCATATTTTCCAGTATAATCCCAACAGATGACGCCGACGGATTTAGGGCGAAGCAGCGAAGATGAAGATCTACAAACACACAGACGACGGCGGAGAAGATATGTGCCCGTCACTGCCGCGGCGAACCAGCAATTTCTCTTGAGAGGTAGGAGACAAAGCGAAGCAGTGAAGAGATATATTTCGATTTGTTATTGTGTTCGATTTGTTATATTTTAAATTTGTTATTGTGTTTTGGGCGTTAGATTCATGTTGAATTTTGTGTGATTTTTCTTTTTGAATATTAGTTGTAGGTGGTTTTTTGTAATCTGGATTGTGGATCTCATATCTAGAAATAGAGGTTTTGGGTTTGTAATGTTTTCTAAATCTGGAAAGATCTGGAAACTGAAAATGCATACAGTGAAACTGAAGCGATTGTTTGACAATATGAGTGAAGATCTAATACTAAGAAAGCATTGTGAAAATGCCTTTTCCTACTTGCCCTCTTTTGCTACTGATCCCCTTTCTCTTTTTGCTACTGGTGGCTTTCCCGCTGCATAAGTCGCTGAATTTTTTTTTAAGTAACGTCTATCCTTAAAGTTCTGCTTTTCTAATTAAATATAGAGCTTATGTTGTCTTTTCTCTCCAATGAATTGCTGAATTGCGGCTGAGGTGCTTAATGATGGTCAACTTTGATGGCTAAATTGATTAAAAATGAGGGAATATCTAATGATGATGAACATATGCACGTTCTCGTGCAAATGTGCATGTTGAAATGGATACGAAAATATATATTTTTTAAAATTTTGAACAAATATATGCAAATTTTTATTTTTAAATATGTAAATTTATATAATTTTCAATTTTAATATGAAAATTTCAAGATGAGTATTTTTAGATGTGTAAATTTGCATATGCATGTTCTTATTTTATCAATTACCTTAAGGGGAAGACAATTTTTTTATAAAGAGGAGAAAATGAGTATTTTTGTCTTTTCAGATATGATTTTGGACCTCATAGTACTAAAAAAAATTCTTGCACCTATAAGAACTTCTACTCCTATTTTTGGAGTGGAAAGTCACTCACTCTTATTAATTTGGATCACAACATACAAAATCACAAACATGGAGATAGAACCTAAAATAGTCTCATAATTTTTCACCATTTTTAGAATAGTCCCAAAAAAATTTGATATATAAAATTAGTTTTAATTTTATGCGAATTATACAATTTTCGTCTCAAATTCGTCGTATTTGACAACACGATGTCGTTTTTTGTCATGCTCCTTAAATTCGGAAATTTAGGAATTTCCGGCTGAAATGCAAGACCAAAAATAACGTCGTTTTATCAATTTCTACTAATTTTTTATGAAAAATATATACTTCGCGAGAAATTGTGATCAATTTCGTACATCAATATTTTTTTTTTTAGAATATTTTGAAAAAATTAAAGTTATGGGAGAATTCAAAATTCCCCCACAAACACGTTTCTCTCTCTTTTTTCTCTCAGTGGTGTAACCAGGATGACCGTGAAACTCCACAAATTAATACTCCACCACAAGAATATATCGTCTCGTTTGATTGACTTTTTGTATATTTAGTGTGAGATTTTGCTATTTTGGTGGCGTTAATAAATTGAGATAATGAGGGATAAACAATGGGCGTGGGTGTTTTGTTATGCTTGGAAGGTGTTCGATGAAATGACTCTGAGGAATGCATCTTTATGGAAAAACATTTCTTTACTGTATTTTGTTCGATTTGTACTTTTAAGGGGTAGCGTCGCTGAATTGTCAGTGCCTGGAGATATCATGTTGGATCATCATCAAATTGTATCAGGAGAACCCTAAACAAGTGAAACAGAGTCGGATGATAAATATCCAGAAGAATTTCTACTCTCCAAATAAGCAGCACATCACCAAGTTCAATGTCCGAGAGAAACACCTTTACAGTGATAGATTGGAGGCCAGATGAAGAGGTATCAAACATTGGTATTTTGCATAATTTATTACTATTTCTATATAAATGTACCGTGATATAGTTATTTCGTGTCAAAGAGGCATCAAAGACAATACATTTGGATAATTATTTCGTGTCAAAGAGGCATCAAAGACAATACACTATTTCATTTATTTTCTGGTGAGTTAAGATAGTAACGATTAAATGTTAGAAATTATATCATTAGATCCAAATAGCATCTATGATGATTAACCGAAACAGGAAGAATATTAATCATAAAGCGGAAGCATACTTGAATCCATGATTGATTTATGCCTCAGATTGGTTTGGTTTCCCAAACTATCAGTTTCATCCGCCTTCACTTTTCCGTAGAGAGAATATAGAATGGGAATGACGTACTGATGTTTGGGGACCATAACCCTAACTTATAGAATAAGTTTCCTATAGTATCTATTTGGTCCCTCAACAAATAGAAAATCACTTAATGGTTTCTTCACATATGAAGTCCATGATTATTTAAATACTCATATTAGCCCATAACTTAAACTTTAATGAATCACTTTAATTGAGTCACTTTAAGACAACTATACACATTTAATTTGACACGTGGAAGCCCAATATGTTGGATATTTCCAACATAAAATTCCTTCATTTAGAAAAGTGTCACTAATTTTTCTTGACCTATCAATATGGGCAAAATATAGTGTGAACAAGTTTTACGGTGAAACTGGTTAAGGAGTGTGAATTATATTACTAAAGTGTGTGACTTTTTACTGTAAAGTGTGTGACTTTTTACTATAAAGAGTATTACTCATAAAAGTGAAGGGTGTGACTTATATTATAGCAAAGAGTGCCGTGGTGATAACTGAAGTGTGTGACTTATATTACTAAAGGGTATGACTTATATTACTAAAGTGTATGTCTGTAAAAAAAAAAAAATTTCACGGTGAACAAGTTTCACAGCATACCAACTCGAGGAAGTATTAGTATATTTGATTATTATGGTTAGGAAAATATATCCACACGGAATTGGTCAAGGTTCAACGTCTTCTTTACTGTACTTTTGCCGTATCAAAGCTTCTATATATTATACTTTATAATCAACGTTTAAATCTATAAGTCTGCTAGCAGAAATTAATGATCTGATTTGTAAATGGCGCAGTTCCTTTCCACTGCAATTCTGTGCACTCTGCTTCTTTCCATTAAAATTTCTGAAGTTATCTTTTGGAGTAGAGATACTCCTACCAAACCAAAATATTTCTATCGGCCAAACTTTGATTTCTCATGACTAAGATTTTGAGATGGGGTTTTTTTCTCCCGGAAATTCCCCACACAGTTTTTTGGGGATATGGAACAAAAACACCCCTGATGTTGTAGTTTGGGTTGCTAATAGAAACAATCCCATCTCTGACTCACATGGTGTTACTTTTTCTATTTCCGGAAATGGAAGTCTTGTGATCGGCAAAAATGGAACCGTACTCTGGTCTGCAAATCCATCAGTGGCCACATCAAGCCCAATTTTAAAGCTATTGGATTCTGGGAACCTGGTTCTTGTAAACGAGACCATGGAGCAAGGTGGTTACATATGGCAGAGTTTCGATTACCCAACTGACACCTTATTACCAGGAATGAAGTTGGTTGATGACCCTGATGCTGGGGTGGTGAAGTATTTGACATCATGGAAAACTTGGGATGATCCTTCTCCTGGAGATTTTTTTGTCCGGATCGAAAACAATGGTTTGCCTGACTTGGTGGTTTACAGAGGGAACATGAAAACATTTAGAATTGGAAAGTGGAATGGGCTTTACTTCGGTCCACGCTATCCCAATGCAATCTCCAAGCCAGAACTGTTTTTCAAAGGAGAGAGGTTGATATCTTTAACAGATCCAACTGGCGGATCAATTTTAAGAAGAAGAACACTGGATGCATCTGGTAAAGTCTACATCTATACCATGAATGCAAGAAAAGATAAGTGGAATCTTGCGTACACATCACCAGGAGACCAATGCGATGAATATGGTTTACGTGGTCCTAATGGTATTTGCAATTTTAACAATCCTACTCAATCTCTGTGCCAGTGTTTAAAGGGATTTGCCCCTAAATTTCAAAGAGAGTGGGACCTTCAAGATTGGTCTGGTGGGTGCAATAGAATCAAACCATTGAATTGCAAAAGTGGAGATGGATTTCAAGAGGCTAGAAGGGTCAAATATCAGGATATGTTGGAGTTTTGGTTGAACATTAGCATGAGCCTTGACGAATGCAAAGGTGAGTGCTTAAAGAATTGTAACTGCACAACATATGCTAATCCATACTTAACCAACGGAGGCAGCGGCTGCGTCATGTGGTTTGGGGATCTCATTGATACCAGAGACCTTCCTGGGGCAGATATCAAGCAGAATGTGTATATTCGTGTACCAGCTTCAGAACTAGTTCATTGTAAGTGCTTCTGAGGTCCCCTCATATATTAAGAAATGGGCAAATACTTTTGTACACCAGTTTCATTATGCAACTCAAGTGCATTATTAAATAGTATTAATTGTTTTACTAAATGGTATTAGTTGGTCATTATTAGTTATGTTCACTGAATTGTATTAGTTGTTTTGGTTGAACAGTATTAATTGTACCAGTTGCACAGTGCAACTGATGTACCCAAAATATTACTCTAAGAAATGAGCATACCTCCTTTTCAGTTAGAAGGTAGAATTAAGATTCAGTTTAGAACAGAATTCAGTTATTTTGTTTGTTACTCACCTTTGGGTTTGTGGCCGTAGATTCGTTATATGCGCTTGTTGAATAGTGTTAGTTTCAAAACCACATTAGTTATATGAGCTGGTTTTTTTCCTTGTAGTTTCTAACCCTGATTTAGAGAACGAGAGGAAAAGGCCTACAAGGTTAATATTGATATCAGTTGCTACTGGAGTTATTATCTCAGGGTTTATTAATGGAGGTATTTTCATGTTGAGAAAAACAAAGAAGCAAGGTAACACAGCCTAACTTTAGAAATTGTCTGTTCAAATTTTGCAAACATGCAATGAAGCAGAGCCTGTTGCGTTATATTCTGTTTATTCTTGTCACCATGGAAAAGAATAATGAGGGTCTGGATTTACCTTTACTCAATTTTGCAACAATTTTGGCTGCAACAAATAACTTCTCCACGGAAAACATGATCAGAGAAGGTGGTTTTGGTCCCATTTACAAGGTAACATACTGCATGAGTGCCTAAGGGGAAACAAAAGATAAACATTCTGACTCTTAATTTGACATGCATAAGCAGGGTATTTTACCGTCAGAAGAAGAAATAGCCATTAAAAGATTGTCAAGAACTTCGAGACAGGGTGTTGAAGAGTTCAAAAGTGAAGCCATCTTGATTGCCAAACTTCAACATACAAACCTTGTTAAACTTTTGGGATGTTGCATTGAAGGAGAAGAAATGATCTTAATCTATGAATACATGCAGAATAAAAGCTTGGATTACCTTGTTTTTGGTACAACCTAAGATCATCTTCATTGTTTTGTTTTGTTTTGGAAATCTCTTAAAATTCTGCCAAAGTTAAGTTCATATACGTGCAGATCATAATCGAAGGAAACTCTTGACATGGCCTATCCGCTTCAACATTGTCATGGGAATTGCTAGAGGTCCTTCAGGATTCTAGATTAAAGATTATTCATCGGGATCTCAAACCAAGCAACATTTTACTAGATGGAAATTTAAATGCAAAGATTTCAGACTTTGGCTTAGCAAGAATATTTGGAGAGGATCAACCTGGAGCCAGAACAAGGAGAGTTGTTGGGACTTAGTAAGTCTTTCTTTTTTTTTTTCAATTTAATTCTCTAAAAGATCAGTTTTTTTTTTTTTTGACCAATAATTTTATGCAGTGGCTATATGGCTCCAGAATATGCAATTGCTGGAAAATTTTCTGTAAAGTCGGACGTCTTCAGCATGGGCGTGATATTGTTAGAGATAGTGAGTGGAAAGAAGAATAGGAGATTTGAATGCAGCAGAGATCATTTGCATAGCCTCTTGAGACATGTATTATTTTTTCCGCTACAAACACTCTGCACTCCTTGTGTATTTGATATGAATTGATAATCAAGTAACAAAAGTGTTGTTCAGTTCATTTAAAATATGTGGAATAACTAACAAACTTGTGTTTTGTCAATTGCAACAAGCATGGCTGCTATGGAAAGAAAACAAGACCCTAGAGCTTATTGATGACTGTTTGAAAGAAACATTTGTGGAATCTGAAGTCAAAAGATGCATCCATGTTGGGCTATTATGCGTTCAGAATTTTGCAGAAGATAGACCAGCTATGTCATCAGTGCTTTTCATGTTAGGAAACGATGAAGCTATTCTGCCTGAACCTAAAGAGCCTAGTTTTTTCTTAGGAAGAGGTTCCACTCATGAAAAAAGTGTGCAAGCATATTAATAGATAGAAAGTGTAGCAACCTTATAAATTGTAGTAATATTATTGTTGTATCTTTATTTGCAGTAAATTAGAATTGCATTTATTCTGGGTAATTTTCAACTGCAACAAACAACTTCTTAGAGGACAGGTTGCAGGCCTTTTGGGTGATCAGTGTCTTTAGTTGATAAGTGGATTATATTGCGTTATTTAAATTACTTATTTTGTCAAAAAAAATAAAATTACTTAGAGTGTGATTATTTACATTTTAATATGACTTGTTTGCGTATTTTTTCACTTATATGTATATTGATGAGTTAAAAGCCCACTTGATCCTTTGTTTGAGTTTTTTGGTGTTTTTAGGGCTTTTTGGAGATATAAAAGAGTTGGAGAAGGGCCCAAAGATCCATAATAAGTATTGAGTCGAATTTTACTCACTGCAGCCCACACTGGGGGGCCCAGTGTGGGCCAAAATCTTGAACCAGATGGGCCAGCAGGATTTCTCACTAATTACAGCCCAAATATCACACGAAAAAGAGCAGTAGGGCTCACGATTGGAGGCAGCCAGCAGCGGTAGGGAAGAACGTACGTACGAGGTCAGAATTCTGGGAGTTTGAAGCAACGGGAAATAAGATCATCTTTACCGTTTGAAGTATTTTCTTTTTAGAACTATGAACTCGTTATTTTGTGTTTTTGTTATGTCTATGGACGGCTAAGTCCTTTTATTTCAATTCCAGGGATTTCAAAACTTGTATTTTGATGATTACTAGTTAATTCGATATCGTTTGTTATATTGTTATTCTCAGATTATTTATATCATATGTTTTAACTTCTTGCATATTAGGATAATTAATTTGGTTTGGCCACCTAGGTTATTTTATTCTCATATGTCTGTTAGTTCGTATCGTGTAATCCGTAATTGTTGCGTGTATATGACAATTGGTAACAACTAGTAAAATTTGCTAGTATGATATAAATTAAATTCTTTCGAATCGAGCTAGAGTATTCGGGAATTTATTTGACTTTTATCCTAGAGGCTAATGCTTTTACTGAATTAAATTTAGATCGTATCTAGACTGTTCAGATAAAAGAGTTCATTGAAGAGTGTATTTCAATTGGATAAAATTAAAGGATAAAACTGATAAACTGAGCTTGTTGTTTAATGACGATTAGTCTGAGAGTAAGGTTAAGTAAACGATACTTTTAATTAGAAAAGTCAAAATACAAGGGAAGAATAAACTGTGAATTGGAAGTCTTTCATCGTTTGAATTCGATTATTTATTATTTCTTCAATATTCAATTATTTAGCTATTCTCTTAAAAATCCAAAACACCCCCTTTGTTTGCTTATTTAAATTCATATAATACGTAGTAATTATTTTCACGTTCTCTATGAATCGACCCTTATTTATTCTACTACATTTCGGTTAAGGATTTAATTTATTTTTGGGTGTCGACGACAGCACACCATCACTCGAGTGACATTGTCATAGCAATTGACAGCTGGTGTGGTGAGTCTGGTGACTACCTTAGCACTCTGCATTTTTTTGCGCAATGAATAATTAAAATAGATTACATCTTCATTTTCTTTGTATAAACTTAAAAAACCCTATGTGATGTAAAATTAGATATGTGATGTATAATTAGATATTACCAATAATGAATTATTTTTATTCGTACAATTTTACTTGAGATAAGTTCTTTGTTAATGAAAAAAAATCACAAATGGTCCAATAACCTTTTTTTGTGTTCATAAATACTCATGTAAATTTTTACTTTATTAATTATGTTAATTTTGGTGGCAATTTTAGTCCTTTTCAATGGAAATCTTTGCATTATGGCTGAAATATAATTGGAAATATATTGTAGCACATAAAATGACACAAAAAATATTGAAGTAACGGGTTCAGTTGGAAGAAGAGTATACTATAGGTCTTGACCTTGTTTCTACGTAAATTGATTGAAATCATCCACAGGGATGCATGTAATTCATGATTCTCGGGAAAAGTGTAATCAAATCATGAAATTGATTGAGAGTCCGTTTATGTTCCCTGGAAAATAATGTATATAGATCATTTCCTATCATTTTAAGTGTTTGTTATTATTGATGTATTTTTCCTCCAGTCCAAAAACCTGTACTCTATTTTTCCACTTTATTTGGATTATCCATACCACCTCCTATGCGGTATTGCTAATACAAAAAAATATTCTTGAATTCTCATATTATAAAACATCTTAACAAACATGTGAAAATGTCAAATATATTATATATGCAAGTAAAATATATCACAAGATTTCATATCTCTTATAATCTCAGCATCTCTAGTGGTACTCTATTTTTGAGTTTTAACTTCAAAATAGAGTATCATTCCTCCTCCAACCGTACTCTATCTTAGAATTTTGAGATAGAGTTTTGAACAGTGAACTCCATATTTGGAGTTTCACTATTCACAACTTTAAACTATATATTCTCTCCGTCCCAACATTATTTGAACACTTATTTTATTTGGACATCCCAACATTACTTGAACACTCTCAAAATGGAAACAAATATAATATTAATACACTCACAACACCCTTATTTTATTCCACTCAAATCCACTTTACTTGATTTGCGTGCCATTTCTAGTGTTTAAGTCATCTTGGGATGGAGGGAGTATCTATTATTTTATTAATATTTCTATATATAATTATATAATTAATTGATACAACAATTATAATTAGAATTACTTTGTTGTTTAATTAGAATTATATTTAATTAGAGTTATTTTATAATTATAATTTAATTTAAAAAATTAATAATTAATTTTATTTACAATTTAATTATAGTTATATTTAATTTTATTTATATTTATAAATATAGTTATACAATTAATTGATACTATAATTACAATTAGAGTTACTTTATTGAATAATTGTATTTTTTTTAAATATTAAAAATTCATATTTTTACCAACAAGAAATCACGTAAAATACAACAAAATATACATTACATATTAGATATGAATACAACATGATCATATTTTGCACCTAATACGAAGATACATGTATTCTATATATTGAAATTACATAATAACGCCAAATTAAAATAAGGGAACATAAACTTATACAAAAATACAGATACTATTTCTTTTTAAGTCTATCTATGTCTCGTAATTTAATGTTAAAATAAAAATAGTATTTGAAAATTACATATTTGTTTACTTTTTATGAATTTGATAAAAATACTTAATTATATTTGTAATTAATTAAATAATTTATTAATTAATCAGATATTTAATTATATAATTTAAGTTGATTAATAAGTTTAAATATCAATATTAATATATTGTTTAGTGATCGTGTTACATTAAAAATGAATAAAATAATAAATAGAGTAAACTTTAGGGTGCGTTCGTTTTGGGATTTAAGTGTGTGGAGCAAGTCAAGGTTTTAGAATCTAGAGATTTAGAATCCTTGATGAATATTAAATGTATGTGTTTGTATTGAAATTTGAGTAGGGTGAGATTTAACTTTAAGTCAAATCAATGTTTAATAGTGATTGATGTTGTATTATTATATTATATTGAGAAGAGTAAGAAAATGTATAAAGTGTGATGTATTGAGAAGAGTAATAATAGATTTTATAGCTATTTGTAGGTGTGGATTGAGTGTAGGATTTGAAAACGAGACTTTAAATCTCAAACTCGTATGAAACGGGGAGCGCAAAGTCCTAAGTCTAATCGCGTGAATCCCAAAACAAATATACCCTTAGTGTTTATGGTTGGAGAAGATTTTGAAAATAGAGTACAAAAAACTTCATTTTAGAGTATAGAGATCTCCATTTTGAAATTTTATACTGGAGATACTCTAAACAAAGAGGGTTTTGCTTCCTCGATAAGAGGCAATTTAAATGAAAGTAGTGGTTACTATCAACATGATTAGAATAAAAAGTTGTGTTAACTTTCTGATCAAATCAGCTAAAACAGATCATAATTGATAAAATTAAATTTTACATGACAATTTATAGACACGGGCAAAGTTACAGTCCATTTGTGATTTTTTTTCTCTAATTTAATAAAAAAAAAAATTCCGACTGGATCAACTTATAAACTTGAATATTTGAAATTTGAATAAAGGCTCTGGATTACAACACACCAAATCACAAACACATTTCTCCCGCTCTTTTTCTGTCATTGGTGTAAGTAACTAGGTCGAGTGGATGACCGTGAAACTCCATAAATTCGTATACCACAAGAATATATCGTCTCGTTTGATTGGTTTTTTAATGTTTACTGTGAGAATTTTGGTGATTTTGATGGCGTTAATAAAACGAGATAATGGGCGAGAAACCAATGGATGTGGCTGACGCTTGGAAGGTGTTCGATGAAATGCCGCTTAGGAATAGGAATGCATCTTTATGGAATATCCAGAAGAAGTTCCACTCTCGAAAGAAGAAGCACATCACCAAGTCCAATGTCTGAGATAAACACCGTCACAGTAATTGATTTGGAGGCCAGATGAAGAGGTATCAAACATCCTTTAAGCAATCTAATAGATAAAGTGTGTGTTTACGAGCTCAAAAACCGTTGTTGTGTAGAAGCACTTTTCGAAGGAGAAAGTACTTCTACCTTTTCTATTGGGTTCGAGAACAGGCCTAAAACGTTCTTGAGAAAAAAACTCAATGAACATTGGTATGTTGCATAATCTATTACTATTACTATCCAAATGTATATTGGGTGTGTTTGCAAAAAAATATCATTTTGAAGAAGTGATTAAAACTAATGAGTATAAGAAAATTGATTAATAGTAGAAGTTGATGTGTTTGTAAAATATTTTAAAGAAAAATTGATAGCGTGTGCAAAAAAAGTTAATAATACTTAAAAAAATTCATAAGCTACCAAAAAATTACTCTTTCAACTTTTATCTTATAACTTTTAAAAGCTTATAAACTCTAGCGAGAGGGCTAAAAACACTTATTTTCAAAGTTGTACTTATCCCTCACAATTTTTGAATTCTAAAAGTGCTTCTCACTATTGAGTAGTGGTTGCAAACACACACTTAATCTAATAAAAGAAAAATATAACACTTTAAATTGCTTATCATTATACACAATTCTAATTGATTATATACACCTATAATTTCTTGCCAACACCCCCAGTATTTTGTCTTAAAGTGACCTCGAAGACCTCGAAGCATTACTATTAAACTGAATCTCTGGTGGCCAAGTCCAGGAGAGTTAGATAGTACTGGTAATATTCCTTTATTTAAAAAAACTTTTAAAGAAAAGTGACTAAAATTTTTCTTGACTTATGAATATCAGGAAGGAATTATTATTTGATTATTAATATGGGAGTATGGGTTAGGAAAATATATCCACACGGAATTGGTCAAGGGTCAAAGTCTTCTTAACTGTACGTTTGCCGTATCAAAGTTTTCTATCTATCTATTATTTATAATCAACTCTTAAATCTATCACTCTAGTAGCAGAAACTATATCCCTTTGATTTGTAAATGTCGCAGTTCCTTTCCACTGCAATCCTGAGCACTCTGTTTCTTGCCATTAAGTTTTTTAATTTATCCTTTGGAGTAGACACACTCCTGCCAAACCAAAAGATTTCATTCGGCCACACTTTGATTTCTCATGACCAAGATTTTGAGTTGGGGTTTTTCTCTCCTGGAAATTCCCCAAACAATTTTTTGGGGATATGGAACAAAAACACCCCTGATGTTGTAGTTTGGGTTGCTAATAGAAACAATCCCATCTCTGACTCACATGGTGTTACTTTTTCTATTTCCGGAAATGGAACGCTTGTGATTGGCAGAAATGGAAGCGTACTCTGGTCTGCAAATCCATCAGTGGCCGCATCAAGCCCAATTTTAAAGCTATTGGATTCTGGGAACCTGGTTCTTGTAAATGAGACTATGGAAGAAGGTGGTTACATATGTCAGAGTTTTGACTACCCAACTGACACCGTGTTACCAGGAATGAAGGTGGTTGATGACCCTGAGGCTGGTGTGGTAAAGTATTTGACATCCTGGAAAAATTGGGATGATCCTTCTCCTGGAGATTTTGTTGTCCGGCTCGAAAACCAAGGCTTGCCTGAGTTGGTGGTTTACAGAGGAAACACGAAAACATTTCGAATTGGAAAGTGGAATGGGCTTTACTTCGGTGGATATCCACACTATCCCAATGTAATCTCCAAACCGGAACTGTTTTTCAGAGGAGAGAGGTTGATATCTTTAGCAGATCCAACCGGCGGATCAATTTTAAGAAGAAGAACACTAGATGCATCTGGTAAAGTCTACATCTATACCATGAATGCAAGAAAAGATAAGTGGAATCTTGCATACACAGTTCCAGGAGATCAATGCGATGAATATGGACTATGTGGTCCTAATGGTATTTGCAGTTTTGACAGGCCAATTAAATGCCAGTGTTTAAAGGGATTTGCCCCTAAATTCCAAACAGAGTGGGACCTTCAAGATTGGTCTGGTGGGTGCAGTAGAATCAAACCATTGAATTGCAAAAGTGGAAATGGTTTTCAAGAGGTTAGAAGGGTCAAATATCCGGATATGTTGGAGTTTTGGTTGAACACTAGCATGAGCCTTGACGAATGCAAAGGTGAGTGCTTAAAGAATTGTAACTGCACTGCGTATGCTAATCCATACATAACCAACGGAGGCAGTGGCTGCATCATGTGGTTTGGGGATCTCATTGATACCAGAGACCTTCCTGGGGCAGATATCAAGCAGAATGTGTATATTCGTGTACCAGCTTCAGAACTAGTTCATTGTAAGTGCTTCTGAGATCCCCTCATATTTTATGAAATGGGCAAATACTTTTGTGCACCTGTTTCATCATGCAACTCAAGTGCATTTATTAATAGCATTAGTTGTTTTACTAAAAGGTATTAGTTGGTCAGTATTAGTTGTTATTACTGAATGGTATTGGTTGTTTTCGTTGAACAATATTAATTGTACCAGTTCCACGGTGCAACTGATGCACCCAAGTATTACTCTAAGAAATGTGCATACCTCCTTTTCAGTTAGCTGGTTTTTTCCTTGTAGATTCTAACCCTGATTTAGAGAACAAGAAGAAAAGGCCTACAAGGTTAATAGTGATATCAATTGCTACTGGAGTTATTATCTCAGGGTTTATTAATGGAGGTATTTTCATGTTGAGAAAACCAAAGAAGCAAGGTAACACAACCTAACTTTTGAAATTGTCTGTTCAAATTTTGCAAACATGCAATGAAGCAGAGCCTGTGGCGTTATATTCTGTTTATTCTTGTCACAGCCATGGAAAAGAATTATGAGGATCTGGATTTACCTTTACTCAATTTTGCAACAATTTTGGCTGCGACAAATAACTTCTCCACGGAAAACATGATCGGAGAAGGTGGTTTTGGTCCCGTTTACAAGGTAGCATAGTTACATACTGCATGAGTGCTTAAGGTGAAACGAAAGATAAACATTCTGACTCTTAATTTTTTATGCATGAGCAGGGTATTTTACCGTCAGCAGAAGAAGTAGCCATCAAAAGATTGTCAAGAACTTCGAGACAGGGTGTTGAAGAGTTCAAAAGTGAAGCCATCTTGATTGCCAAACTTCAACATACAAACCTTGTTAAACTTTTGGGATGTTGCACTGAAGGAGAAGAAATGATCTTAATCTATGAGTACCTGCAGAATCAAAGCTTGGATTACCTTCTTTTTGGTACAACCTAAGATTATCTGTCATTGTTTTTTGTTTTGTTTGGAAAATCTCTTAGAATTCTGCCAAAGTTAAGATTATTTACGTGCAGATCATAATCGAAGGAAAATTTTGACATGGCCTAACCGCTTCAACATTATCATGGGAATTGCTAGAGGACTACTCTATCTCCATCATGATTCTAGATTAAAGATTATTCATCGGGATCTCAAACCAAGCAACATTTTACTAGATGGAAATTTAAATCCAAAAATTTCAGACTTTGGCTTAGCAAGAATATTTGGAGAGGATCAACCTGGAGCAAGAACAAAGAGAGTTATTGGGACTTAGTAAGTCTTGTCCCTTTTTTTTCAATTTAATTCTTTGAAAGATCAGTTTTTTCTTTTCTTTTTGACCTATAATTTTATGCAGTGGCTATATGGCTCCAGAATATGCAATTGCTGGAAAATATTCTGTAAAGTCGGACATCTTCAGCATGGGCGTGATATTGTTGGAGACAGTGAGTGGAAAGAAGAACAGGGGATTTGAATGCAGCAGAGATCATTTGCATAGCCTCTTGGATCATGTATTATTTTTTCCATTGTTTTCCACTGTTTTCCACTACAAATACTCTGCACTCCATGTTTGTTTGATAACAATTGATAATCCAGTAACAAAGTGTTGTTCAGTTCATTTAAAATGTGTGGAATAACTAACAAAATTGTGTTTTGGCAATTGCGTCAGGCATGGCTGCTATGGAAAGAAAACAAGGCCCTTGAGCTAATTGATGACTGTTTGAAGGAAACATTTGTGGAATCTGAAGTCAAAAGGTGCATACACGTTGGGCTATTATGCGTTCAGAATTTTGCAGAAGATAGGCCAGCTATGCCATCTATGCTTTTCATGTTAGGAAACGATGAAGCTATTCTACCTGAACCTAAAGAGCCTGGTTTCTTCTTAGGAAAAGGTTCCACTAATGAAAAAAGTGTCATATCACCAAGCCTGATTTTTGAGAGAAACACCATCACAATATCTGATTTTGGGGCAAGATGAAAGAGGTAGCAAACATACTTAAAATTTACTAGTAATAGATAGAAAGTGTAGCAACCGTATAATAACATCACTATTATTGTTGTTATTTGCAGTAAATCCAGAATTACCATTATTCAAGTTTTCAACTGTTGTGGCTGCAACAAACAACTTCTCCAAGGAAAACATGATTGGAGAAGGTGGTTTTGGTCCTATTTACAAGGTAACTTACTCTATGAGAGTGCCTATAGTGAATAAATAATGTACATTCTGGCTTTTCAATCGTCATGGGTAAACAGGGTCTCGTTTCATTGTAAGGAGAAATAGTCATCAAAAGTTTGTTACGAACTTCAGGAAAGGATGTCGTGGAGTTTAAATGATACATTGTAGGGGAGAAAATGTATGTAATATATTTATTGGGAAGCCAAAAAAAGGTCGATGATGTGAATATATTGAAAGAATAAAAATGAGAGTGTGTGGCAGGTGATATAGTAAATTTTCACACGATGTAGTAGAGTTGAATTTAATAGAATTTAAAAACCATCAATTTAAGTCTCGTACAAATGAGGTTTGGGATTTCAATGTCCAAAGTAGTCTCTATAAAAACAACCTTGATGAATTTTTCCTTGAGATTCTTTTTTAATTCGCGTATTACTAATTGTTTAGGTGTTGGTATATCATTGCAAAATGTGTTGACTATTTCAATTCATTGTGTTGATTGATATTTAGTTTAGTTTTTTCATCAAATCAAACCTTTATATTTAATTTTCAGTCGTGAGCTGCATCCGATTTCATTATATTTGTTAATACTGATGTGAACTTCAATATGAAATTTCGAATTTATGTTGGCTGTTTAGTTAGTTTATATAATTTGGTTATTTGCTTTAGTTGGTACGTAGTTCATTTGACTACTATTAAATTGTTGACATTTTTTTCTTATGTTTTACTTGAATAAAGACAGTATATATTATATTTATAAGAGGTTATTAGTTGTCACCACATCAATTGATATTTTAATTTGATCAAATATATTAAACTTTTAATGGTGAACTGTGAATTACAGAAAAGTTTTCCTTATATTTAATCTGCTAACACTGTCCGGTCTATAGTTCCTTTTTTCTATAATTTGTGATCCATTTCAATAAGGACAAATTCTCCAATGCACCAATAAAATTTTGTGCAATTTAATTTTAAAAGTTTTTTTTCTAAATTTTTTTAGTTTTATTTTTTTTTCTTTTTTTAATTTCGGTTTTCTTTTAACTTTAATTTTAGTTTTTTTTTAAAATTTTTTAAATACCCGACATGATCCCAAACCCGGCCCGAGTGGTTCATGGTTCACCCTGTTCGAATGGTTCATATATGATTTATGGTTCATTATTTAGGGGTTAGGGTTTAGAGTGCACCAATTTGGATTGGTGCATGGGGTGCACAGCAGAGTGACTCTTCATTAAGGCTGTGTTTGTTTTGGGATTTAAGTATGCGGAGCAAGTCAAGGTTTTATAATCCAAGGATTTATCCTTGATGAATAGGAAACATATGTGTTTGTTTTGAGATTTGAGTAGGGTGAGATTTAACTTTATGTCAAATCAATGTTTATTAGTGATTGATGTTGTATTATTATATTCATATTAAGAAGAGTAATAAAGTGTGGTGTTTTGTGAAGAGTAATAATAGGTTTTATAGGTATTTGTAGGTGTGGATTGAATGTGGGATTTAAAAACCACTCTAAATCCCAAACTCGTTTAAGAAGAGTAATAAAGTGTGGTGTATTGGGAAGAGTAATAATATGTTTTATAGGTATTTGTAGGTGACTTGAATGTGGGATTTGAAAACTAGACTCTAAATTCCAAACTCGTATGAGACGTGGAGCGCAAAGTGTTAGTCTATCCGTGTGAGTCACAAAACGAACACAACCTAAGATTATGTTTGTTTTGGGATTATGGTGGATGGTGAAAACCTGAATAGTGAAATATAGGGCTTTCAAAATCCTATGAATAGTGATAGTATGTGTTTGTTTTTGTGATTTTGAATAGAGTTGGTTGTAATTTTATCTCAAAACAAGTGTGTTAACAGTAGGTGATATACTACTATTATATTATATTGTTTCGAGAAACTTTATCTCAAATTAAAGTAGTGTTTTCAAACTCTTGGAATAGTGAGAAGCAATTTTTTTTTTAAAGTTGGTAAGACCCAACTTTAAAAAAAAAAAAAAAGTGCTTCTAGGATTTCAAATGAGTTTGAAAACACCACCTAAATGTACGAGTGAATATGTATTTTTGGGTGTGAATATGTGTTGGATTTTAAAATTTTGATGTAAAATCTCAAATCAAACATACTTAAGTTTCATTTTTTTTGAGAATGACATTATCCCATTTTTATATTATTTCAAATTACATGGAGCTCATGAAAAATATATATTTAAATATTAAAAATTAATAAGGGTAAACCAATTCATACTTAGAGCCTAATTAATATATTAACTTATTTTTTTTATATTTATAGATGTTTCATATTCATATAAAGTCTTCAATTAAGGGTGAAATTAATTTCATAGTCAGGGTTTTATAAATTTGATGGTTATATAGTTCTTCATTTTTCAGTTTTTATACTTTATATTTATGTTTAATTTTTCAGTCTTTTTTTTCATATTAAGAAAAATGATTTTTGCATCCCCACCACCAATAGCAGAAAATTAAAAATTTAAGTCCCAAAATATGCATAGTTAAATATTAACTTTGTAAAGAAAGCAGTATATTTTTCAATATTATAATTGGTATGTACTCATAATATTCCTTTAATAAAAGAAAAGTGTCACTTTCTTGACCTATGAATATCAGGTAGTATTCTGTGAATCGTGTCATCATACAATGGCTTAGGAAAATATATCCACACACCAAGGTCAAGTGTCTAAGTCTTCTCTTTACTTTGTGTTTGCCGTATCAAAGTCTTCTTCCTATTCTTTTTAATCAACGCTTGAATATATAATATCACTTTGGTAGCAGAAACTATTCCCATTAATAATCTGATTTGGAAATGGCACAGTTCCTCTCCACTACAATTCTGTGCACTCTGATTCTTTCCATTAAATTTCTGAAATTATCCTTTGGGGTAGACACACTCCAACCAAACCAAAAGATTTGTATTGGCCAAACTTTGATTTCACATGACCAAGATTTTGAGATGGGGTTTTTCTCTCCTAGAAATTCCCCAAACAGTTTTTTGGGGATATGGTACAAAAACACACCAGATGTTGTAATTTGGGTTGCAAATAGAAACAATCCCATCTCTGACTTAAATGGTGTTACTTTTTCTATTCCCGGAAATGGAAGTCTTTTGAGCAGCTTAAATGGAAGTGTGCTCTGGTCTGCAAATCCATCAGTGGCCGCATCAAGCCCAATTTTAAAGCTATTGGATTCTGGGAACCTGGTTCTTGTAAACTAGACCATGGAGCAAGGTGGTTACATATGGCAGAGTTTCAATTACCCAACTGACACCATATTACCAGGAATGAAGTTGGTTGATGACCCTGATACTGGGGTTGTGACATATTTGACATCATGGAGAAATTTGAATGATCCTTCTCCTGGAGATTTTCTAATCAGGATAGAAAACCAGGGATTGCCTGACTTGGTGACTTTCAGAGGGAAAACGAAAACATTCCGAAATGGAAAATGGAATGGGCTTGCCTTTGGTGGATTTCCACGCTTTCCCAATCCAGTTTCCAAAGCGGAAATGGTTTTCCGAGGAGAGAGGCTGATATCTATTACAGAGGGTCCTCGTTACGGATCAATGTTGAGAAGATCAACACTAGATCCATCTGGTAAAGTCTACATCCATACCATGAATGCAAGAAAAGATAAGTTGAACCATGTGCTCACTATTCCTGGAGACCAGTGTGACAAATATGGTCTATGTGGTCCTAATGGCTTTTGCAGTTTTTACAACCCAACTCAATCTCTATGCCAGTGTTTAAAGGGATTTGCCCCTAAATTCCAAAGAGAGTGGGACCTTCAAGATTGGTCCGGTGGGTGCACTAGAATCACACCATTGAATTGGAAGGGTGGAGATGATTTTGAAGAGGTTAGAGGGGTGAAGTATCCGGATATATTGAAGTTTTGGTTGAACATTAGCATGAGTCTTGATGAGTGCAAAGCAGAGTGCCTAAAAAATCAGAATCGCACGAATTTATGCTAATCCATACATAACCAATGGAGGCATCGGGTTGCGTTATGTGGTTTGGGGATCTCATGGATACCAGAGACCTTCCTGGGGCAGATAGTAAACAAAATGTCTATATTCGTGTACCAGCTTCAGAACTAGTTGACTGTAAGTGCACTGCTAATATTGTAAGAAATCTACATACCTCTTTTTTAGTTAGAAAGTAGAAATAAGAACGGTCAAAACAAATACTGTCCAGTGAAAACATGTTATATTGACCAACTAATACCTTTTAGTAAAATAACTAATACCATTTAAAAATGCAATTGAGTTGCACGGGGTAACTGGGGCATAAAAGTATTTGGCTTCTATTTTAGACTTGAACAGAATCCAGTCATTTTGTTTGTTTCTCAAAACCATTTATATAAGCTGGTTTTTTAACTTGTAGACTCTAGCCCTGATATAGAAAAAGAGAAGAAAAGGCCTACTAGGCTAATACTGATATCAATTGCTACTAGAGTTATTGTCTCGGGGTTTATTAATGGAGGTATTTTTATGATGAGAAAACCAAAGAAGCAAGGTAACAAATCTTAACTTTTGAAATTGACTGATCAAGTTTTGCAAAAGCTAATGATGAAGCGAGCACGTGGAATAATAATCGATTGTTCTTGTCACGACCATGAAAAAAAAATAATGGGGATCTAGCTTTACCTTTACTCAATTTTGCAACAATTATATTTAACAAACAACTTCTCCAAGGATAACATGATCGAGAGAAGGTGGTTTTTAGGTCCGTTACAAGGTAGCATCTTTGCATGAGAATGCCTAAGGTGAAACACAATGCATAAAAATATTCGACTTCATATTTCATAATCGGGGCATTTTACCATCAAAGGAAGAAATATCCATTAAAAGATTGTCAAGAACTTGAGACGGGGTCTTGAAGAGTTCAAAAAGTGAGGCGATCTTGATTGCCAAACTTCAACATACAAACCTTGTTAGACTTCCGGGATGTTGCATTGAAGGAGAAGAAATGATCCTAGTCTATGAGTACTGCAGAATAAAAGCTTGGATCATTTTGTTTTTGCACGACCTAAAAATTATATTTTATTGATTTGTTTAGGAAATCTCTTTATTTTTACCAAAGTAAAGATCATTTATGTCGCAAACTCAAAATCGAAGGGAACTTTTGACATGGCCTAACCGCTTCAACATTGTCATGGGAATTGCTAGAGGACTACTCTATCTCCATCATGATTCTAGATTAAAGATTATCCATCGGGATCTCAAAACAAGCAACATTTTACTAGATGGAAATTTAAATCCAAAATTTTGGACTTTGCCTAAAGAAGAACTTTTGGAGAGGATCAACCCGGAGCAAGAACAAAGAGAGTTGTTGGGACTTAGTAAGATTTGTCCTTTTTCTTTTTAATGTTATTCTCTTTATCGGTTTTGTTGGTCCCCAAGTAACGAGTCTTACACGGCGTGTATGGGGGAATACACGTGTTCATGATTTTAAAACTTTTTTTCAGACCGAGGTCACTTGGGTCGAGATAATCCTCAAGATTAGGTTACGAGAAGCACAGATCGCTCTCGAGTCAAAGTCTCATCGAGACAAATGATCCCGAAACAACTTTTCGAATACCTCGAGATAATCCCAACCCCAATCACGAGTGTCGGAGATCTGAGTTGCTTGGATCGGATAACTAGCTTAATGAATCCTCGGAAGAGAGTTCGGTTTGATAACTATCTGTTCTTCTAAATTTCTCGATCGTCTTGAATGGTTGGCCACTTAGATTATACTCGTTTTAAGCTTTTCTTTGAAAGACCTTCCTTTATGAAATAGTGATTAGGTTTTGTGATTCACTTATGCGATTTCGATTGGATTGATTCCAATGAATATCGGTGAAAAGTATGCTTTCAAAATCAAGTCAATCTGTGATTAAAAGCGAGATAAGGAAAAGCAATAAAGAACACAAAGATTATAGTGGTTCGTGAGACTCAAGCTCCTACATCCACTCTCTCCGACTCTTGAGAGAAATTCACTATCAACTTCGAGCTTTTTGACTACCTCGTAGTTTACTTACTCAACTTCGGCCCTGAGTTTTTTCGACTACTCCACGTAGTTTACTTACTCAACCCGACCTTGAGTTTTACGACTACCTCCGTAGTTTACTTACTCAATCACACACAAGCTTTGGGACTACCCCATGCTTATTAACTTCTCCTCTGAGAGTTTTACGACTACTCCGTAGTTTACTAACTCTTTACAACTCTACTCACCAACAAAACACACTCCAACTACCTTCTCCGAGGGTTTGGGGTTTCTCGGTTGGTTTCAACTAGGATGAGATATCCTTTACAATGAAGCACAATCTGAGGGTTATGATATCTCGACTAAGCTTTGGATAAATCTTATCAAGCTAGGCTTAGTAAAGTGAGCTCTCTTCAATATAGAAGCACTTGGGAAATTCAAGGTATTTCGAAAGTGCTTTAACTTTTTAAGAATAGGCTTGAGCTCTTGAGTTAATATAAATTTCCGTCACCTTACAAAGTAGAGGGTCACCCGGTGTTTATAGGCATACACCAAGGCCACTCTTGAAAACTATCCGTTGGAGATAACCGTGAGTTCCCTCTTATGGTGTGTGAGAAGCGGCTATATTTAGGGTTTGAAACTCCTAACATGTTTTTTAAGCAATAGCCTTTCATGTAGCCGTCTTCACTTTTTTCGATCTGGAACTTTCATTACATCGACATCTTTTTTATGACATCCTTTATCGATTCGGTATGGTACGATGTTGTCTTCCTCTTTTTGACTTTTTGTCTTGATTAAAGATAAACGCCTTCAACTCTCTTTTGGTTACAAACTACGAGTTTGATATAACCTTAACAAGACTTGACTTAGTTCCTTTTATGCGCATTTGAATGTCTTAGCAATATCTAACTTTCTAAGGCATCACGTTTTTACGAGTATTGCATCCTTGGATAGATATATTCGATGTCTCGGAACATTCGAGGTTCATCTTGAGCATTGATACATTCTTGAGTCTTGATAATTCTTGTACTTCGATATTCTTGATCTTGATTTCTCGGTCTTGATCTTGCGTCTTGAGTCTTCGAGTCTTGAGGTCTTCGAGTCTTTAGGTTTATCTTGACCGATATCTTTGAGTCTTCATCTTTGAAGTCTTGATTCTCGGTTTCATCATCTCGAAACTTCGGTTTCTTGAAACATATCTTGAGTTCTTGAGTCTTGAACCTTTCTGAACTATTATCTGTGACTATACATTTTGCGATAACATCCTCGAATACTCTAAAACCTGAATCTGACTCGATTATCAAGATCATTACGAACATGTCATACTTTCGGGGTTTTGGGATCTTAATCAAAATCATATAATCTTTTATTAAATTCATCTCCCAACAATTTCCCTTTTGATGATGCCAAACCTATCTTGTTTACAAACAAAATAACCTATACTCGTGTTTTTTGATTTTATTCTATTACAAGATTGGTTCCCGAACGAGAATCTCCCAACAATTTCTTTAAGAAGGAATCTCTTTAAATAAATAATCTCCCAACAATTTAAATCATTCAACAGATTTCTTCAAGAATGAATCTTTCTTAAATAGATCATTACCAAATACTTAAGCAATTTCTTCCATATCATCATACAATTCGAGAGACATTCATTCAAAGATATCAAAATAAAGACATGTAAATAAGATAATGAGATATTATCTTTTGAGCAAAATGATAAATCTTCATTGATGATAAGTATACCATTACTGATTACAATGAGATTTTTATCAACAAAATAAAAAAAGACAAAATTTAAAGATTACGAGAATCTTCGAGTTCTTGATCTTGATCTTGATTCGGCTCTTTGTTTTATTTTTTTTCCACTTCATCACCGGCACCTCCAGTTGAACATTCCGAAAAATCTTTTCTTCACTCATTCCTCTCCTTGATGATGTCCGGATCGTTCCTATTAATCCCAATGACCAAAGATAATTGAGCAATTTCTTGCGTAATGGCCTTCTCATTTACAAGCCATTATTACCAAGTCTTGGAGAGAATAGGAATATGGACCAGGGGCTTTATCGTACTCCACCTTCATCCGCAAGGTTAATCCAAATTGGAGATACTTTGGATAGAAGGTTAGAAGATATTCAATGAAGGCTTCGTTACGATCCGAGCCTTTCCTCTCCATTCCCCGAGAACATCGTGGTTGAACCGAAGGTTCTCTTCACTTCTTCCCACATGTCTTTGAAGTTTAATGGGCATCCATTTATCAACGTGGGGCCACTTCAGTATTTTTCGATGTTCCTTTCCTCTTGCTTTCGTAAACTTCACGAAGTCACTCGCTTCGCTTCGCTCTTCGCCTATCTTCTTTACGATCATAGACGCCCGCGAGATCGGGCGACAACTTTCTTCGCTTGTTCTTTTTGGAGTGTCTTGAGAGCATCTTTGGTGTTGAAGACTTTCTTCCGAGGTTGAGACTCGATTCTTCTGCATCTTCATCATCCGTAATCGCCTTTATCTGGATTGGCTTAGAAGCCTTAAGACGCTTTGCTTACGGGTTGAACAACACCCAAGGCTTTCCTCTTCATAGCGATTCGGACCACCGGCTTGTTCCAACCTTAGTTCTAGCACTTTCGGTTTCTCTTGCAACCTCAAGCATGGTTTGCTCGAAACTTCGAGTGTAGATGGGCTTCTCCACTTGAGCGAATTTCAATTTATCGGTAACTTCAACTTCTTTTAAGGCTTTGGCTAGATTGTACATTTCACCTCTTTTTTCGAGCCTTCTTCTCCAAAGCACGTGCCATGAACTTCCCCGAGGTCTTCACCTTCCTTTTTCCCTTCCCGCACCGTAATTTGGAAGAAGTCTGGAGAGAGTCAGGTCCATGTGATAATCTTGCTCTTTGCTCACACAACGGATCTCTCCCCGCTAACCGATCTTGCTCATCTTCCATTCTCCTTATGTGGTTCTTAGCCACGTAAAGTTCTTCGAATATGTGGGCAAACCGCCAGAGTGCATCTTTTCAAGATCTCTGTCATCTTGGTCATGAAAGCACCGAGCTCATTTCCTCAACAATGAGATCCGATCAAGACCCTCATTTTTCTCTGCTAGTTTCACCTCTAGAAATTGATCGATTCTGGTGCTTACGTTTCATTTCAAAGACTTAACTTTCTGCGTTGACTCCTCCAAACTTTTCATTCAAATTTTTACTTCCATGGAGGTCATCCCGAGTGGTCGAGTGTTTTGTATCTGCACCGGTTCGAAGAATGGCTAAATCCTTCCATTATCTCGAGCTTGATTGGCCAACGTTTAACTATCTCGAGCAATTTTGATCGCTATTGGCTCAATCTTCTCAAGTTTCTCCATTACGGAGAGTGAGATCAATCTCGGGAACTTTCTCGCACCTTCAATGGCTGTTTGATCATCCTGAGCTTCAGCTTCAACCTGAGCTCCAGTCTCCATTTGAGCCTCAGTCTGTTTATCAGACAATTCAGAATTAAAGATAGTACTTTCATTAACTTTGGCATAATTGTCAATAGTGCGAAAAGATACGAAGAGTGCTAACCGATCGAGGTTGATCGACAATGAAGTCTCTTTTTCCATTTGAGGCCCGATCCTCGGCATCTCCTTGTTGGTCCCCATCTCCATCTTTGGATTTGTCTCCATTGCTCGGGCACCAACTTCATTGTTTTCTTCTCGGCTAACTTCCTCCGAACCAAATTTCATCAAAATCGAATTTTTCATCCCGAAGAGCTTTGTCGTCCCAAACCACGAAGTCGGTCGGGAAGGCCGTCTCCTCATTCCACCGTCTTCCTCTCGAATCAAAGAATGTCAAGCATCTCGGGAAGAGTCTGATTGAGGATATACACTGTCGTCCTTAATCTGAAGAAAACATCTTGCAGATCAGGGTATGAGCTGAGCTCAGGGTAGCGGTCAAGGATGAACCGTTCCCCCTTGCTCCTCCACTCGCCTTCTTCACCTCGCCGCTTCTTCCATCTCGGGCTCTCGGTTCAAGTAGAAAACCTGCTAAGGGATCTAGCGAAGAGATCACTCTGGAGCTCATCAAGAATATTTTGCTCCCGAGCCTCCGGTAGTGTCTGAAGTTTGTGCATTCAGTCCTCGGTTTGCATCCGAGTGGGTTACGAGGCTGGTGGCATATCCTCGGTTTAGTCGAGTTGGCTCATCGATCCGAGCCCGCGCATCTTGAATCGACTCGAGTTAGCTCTTCTTTTCTGAAGCACCGCACATCCGAGGTAGGCATCTCGAGGTCTGAGCTCGGCTAAAAATTTCTGAGAAATTTTATCTGAATCGAGTGATGTCTCGAGCACCTCGGAGAAGACACGCTCCTCCGATCGATCTGTGTCTGGAGATAACTGAGCCAACACTTGTAATGGCGAACTCTGGCGGTTTTGCCTTCAGTTGTATCTCGCCGAATCATTTGCTACCTTCGTCGGTGAGAACCACCAATCTTACTGCGTTTTGGAGCAAGATTCTTACATTTTCATCATTTTTGCTCCTCGCTCCATCTTTGCCTCCAACAACATCTTCCCTGGTTTGTTGGGTCTCTTTTTCAAAGCTATCGAAGGGTGATTCTACCTTCTTTTCTCTCTTCCCACGATAACCCTTCGCTTCACAAAGACTGGGTTTAAGGAGAATTTTGGATTTAGGAAATGGGGTCGAATTGGCGAAGATATCCTCCTCCTCTCTTCACATCTCCAAAATGTAAGCAATTTTGGTGGCATGGTGGATCTTGCCTTTGATTGAGATCGCCCGTCAATCTTCCTAAAACTTTTGGTCCCTTTCACTCACCGTCGGATCGGAATTTCACCCGGTTGAAATCGTGGTGGGTGAAAACTTTATCGCCGCCATCAACTGAAGTTTAGGGGTACTTATCTCGCTCAAAACTCCCCAAGAAGACTCATGATGCACTTGCTCACAATATCCATCAAGATATCACGATATTGTGGCTTTAGATGCCTCTTATGCAATGTCGTCTCAAACTTAACAGATTCTCGCCAATCCTATCTAGGTACTCCCGCTCTACTCGACATATACATCGCAGGGATCCTCTCCTCTATCACGCGAGCTCAAACACATCATTCAAATTTTTCGATTATGCACAAATCCTCTCAAAATCGACGTATTTGGATGATCGCTCTAAGTGTGATCTGATTAACTTAGAATGCATCTGACCCTCTTTCATCTATTTTCAAATTCTGAGATGAATTCAATTACCTCTTTCGCAAACTCCCCGGTGCGGTTAGAAACATAACTAGTTGGGTGAGTTTGGCGGTCGAATCATATCTGCGAGTCTCCTCTTACGGCTTTGAGTTGGTTGTGCTTTCAAGTGAGACAACGAACTTCGTACCATGGCTTGTTGGTTATGGCTAATTTCTAACAAGGTTGGGGCCATTTTAGAGATTGATTTAAGAATTTGAAGTTTTAGGGTTTGAAGATTTAAAGCAAAGGGATTTTTATTTGCGCAGAGGATTTGGAAACGAAGGGTTTGATAAAATTTTGGCTTGAATGGCTTAAAGGGGTATAAATAGCCTTGAGATCGTGGGGAATCGTGTTGGTTAGGTGAGTAACAATCGGTTGAGATTAATCTCCGATTAATCGGGTATCTGAACCGACGATCTCCTAAAAGTAAGCCGCCAAAACATCCTCATTGGTCATTAATGTAGCGAGCATTAAATGATTGCTGACCTTCTTCTTCTAATTTAAAATGATCCGCCCCCAAACATTCCTCGGTGTTTTATATTTATTGCGAATGATTCTTGAGTTTTTACTTGAGCAATAAATGAAGTCGCATTTAGTCTTTACTTCTTCGACTAATTTCCTCTATCGGTCTTCTTGAAAGTACTATCTTTGATAAAATGTCAAGATAATATCGAAAAATTGAATGGGTTCAAAGATGCTTCTTGAGTACCGACCTTCAAGAAAACGAGTTTCACGAGACTTCGATTCGATATTTCCATTTTATCCCGAGTTTTTTTGAGAAATCGAGAAAACTTCATGCATCTGAAAATCTTCAATTTTTCAGATTTACTCTATACACCTGGTTCTAACATCCCTAATTCAACTGAAAGTTCCTAAAATCTTGATTCAACGAAAGGTTTAGTCAAGATATCGATTTCTTTGCCTATCGATGAATTTTTCTCCATCCTTATGTCCTTTTTCTCGACATGATCTCTCGATGAAGTGATGTCGATATCCACATGCTTGCATCCGGTGTGCAATACTGGGATTTTGTGAAATAGCAATGGCACTATTGTTGTCACAAAATATTGGTACTTCATTGACTTCAACTTTATAATCCCTTAATTGTTGTCGAGCGAAAGAATCGAGCACGCAGACTTCCTGAGACCATGTATTCACCCGGTAGATCTTTGGTTTACTCTTGGTCCGCTTTTTTGAAAACCAAGATATCAGCTTGCTTCCTAGAAATTGACAAGTTCCTGTTGTGGACTTCCTGTCAATTCTACAACCTCCATAGTCAGCATCTGAGTAACCAGTTAATTCAAGGTTATCATCAGCTGGATACCATAATCCTCTATTCACTGTGCCCTTAAGATATCTTAGTATCTTCTTGGCGACCTCCATGTGACTAGTCTTAGGATTAGCTTGGTATCTTGACATATCCCAACAAAGAAATGTTATACCCGCCTACTTGTCGTGAGATAGAGCAATGATCCAATGATTCCTCTATAATCAGTATGATTCACTGATTTGTCTTCTGAATCAGGAATCCATCTTGTAGTTAGTATTCATAGGAATTCTAACGGCATTGCAATTTTGTACACCATATTTGGCAACAGATCTCTGGTGTATTTTGCCTGGTTGATGAATATTCCTTCCTTTGATTGTTTCACTTGAAGACTGAAAGAAATTCATCTCTCCCATCATTAACATCTCAAACTTGCCTTTCATCGATGTTGAAAACTTTTCACACAGCTGATGGTTTGGAGATCCAAAAATGATGTCATCAACATATATCTGAACTAGTAAGATCTCTTCCCCATCCTCTATCCCGAACAGAGTTCTATCAACGATCCCTTTTGACAAAACCATGGTCGAAGAAACCGAGAAAGAGTATCATACCATGCTCGGGGTCTTTGCTTTGAGACCATACAAAGCTTTTTCTCGAGCACAGAAACTTTGTCATTCTATTTGAATCCAGGAGGTTGTTCCACATAAACCTCTTCTTTAAGCACACCGCTCGAGAAATGCACTTTTCACATCCATTTGATAGATCATGAACTTCATGTGTAGGCGATATATGCAAGAAACAATCGATGGCTTCTAGTCTTTTAAAGGTGCAAAGGTTTCATCATAATCCAAGCCTTCTTCTTGGGAATAACCTTGTGCAACTAAATTTTGTCTTGTTTCTCACAATGTTGTTGTTTTCATCTCTTTTGTTTTTGAAAACCCACTTGGTTCCAATGACATTGTGCCTTTCGTGTCTATCTACCAAACCCCATACTTCATTCCTTGAGAATTGATTCATTTCATCTTGCATAAAGAAGAATCCAATAAGAATCTTGTAGAGCTTCACCAATCTCAAAGAAAGTTCTTTCTCCCGAAAGGAAGCGGTAATAGTGCACTCTCACCATGGAACCTTCTTGTCTTAACACCTTCGGTTAGATCACCCACTATCTCTGTTTTTGTAGGATGAATATCTAACCATTTCCTTCTTGATGTTCCCCTTCAATGGTATCCTCAACATTTGAAATGTTAGGTTCGATTAAATCGAAAAAACTCGAGGAACAACAAAAAACGGGAGAAAGAGAATCATCTTCCTCGGGGAAATTCTATTCGAACATTGTCGAGACATTTGTTCCCATTTGGTTGATAGATTCAAAATTTGCCTCGGTGTGACCACATCTTCATTGACATCACATACCGAAGTCCGAATCGGTGTCTGCTCAGATTGGTCACCTTTTGGAGTGTTGGTTTTCCCGAGGCTCACCATCCTCAATTCCATTCTCAACTTCCTTATCTCGAGTCCGAGTCACTCCAATCATAGAATGTGGTGACTTTTCTTTTCGTGTTCGATGGATGATTTGTCTTTTCTGTTTTTCAGCTTAATCTGGTGATCCTCTTGGTTAGTTCATCTGCGTCATGTTCTGTTTCTTCCGAACACAAATAGATTCATCAAAAACAACATGAGGTGTTTTCCACAATAAAGAGTCCTACAAATTGTAAACTCGAAAAGCTTTTATGACTTGAGAATATCCTAAGAATATTCCTTCATCGACTTTTACTATCAAAAGTTTTCAACCGATCTTTACCATTATTGTGTATGAAAACACTTGCAACCAAACACACGAAAAGAAAGAAAAAAACAAGAGGCGTCCTTTCATTCCAAAGCTCATAGGGTGTTTTGCCTTGACTCTTGGTCAAGATGGATCTGATTCGAGAGTAGCATGCAAGGTGTTGACCAAACAAATGACCCAAAATCTTTTAGGAATATCGACCGGTTTATCATTGTCCTTTGCGAACTTCTTTTTTCGAGTCCTGTTCCTCCTTTCAAAGAACACCATTCTCGTTGAGGGGTCCTTGCGGTGATGTTTCATGTGAAATTCCATTCTCTGCAGACAATAATCGGATATGATATGATTTATGAATTCGGTTCCTTTGTCGATCCGATTTTGACCACACTCGATTTTTCTCAATCTTGAGCCTTTTCAAGAACTCTCTGGCGACTTTATCTCGAGTCTCTTTCTTCTTGAGTAAGAATATGACCCAAGTATATCTCGAGTAGTCATCAACTACTACCAATGTGTATTTCCGCCATTAGTGCTTACGGTGTTATAGGACCAAAAAGATCCATATGTAGTAATCAAGTATTCTTTTCAAGAGAAACCTCAACTTTACTTTTAAATGATGCTCTTATCCTGTTTTCCTTTCTCGCACGCATCACAAATATGTTCCTTCTTGAACACTTCGTTAAAGCAACCCTCTCACAAGAGCTAATCTTGCAAGCTTGTTCGAGTTTTGAAATTTAGGTGATTCATTCTTTTATGCCATAACCAACCGGTATCTGTGGAACTTTTAAGCAACTAAACATGTATCTTTAGGAGCGTAACTCCAATCGCCAAGATACACATTCCTTTTCTTTTCAACGGTCGGAAGAAACTTTTACGTGATGTATCATTTTTCACAAAACATAAGTTCTTAGAGAACTCAACATTGAAACCCTTATCACGAAATGGCTAATTGAAAGCAAATTATGCTTCAATCCAGATACATATGAAACACCATGGATATGAATCGAAGTCGATTTCCAAAGTTCCATATCCTTGATCTCATCCTTGAATTATCTCCAAAAGTGATCAGTGGGCCTCTTTTGTTCAACATAGTCACCGAAAGTCTTCTTGTATCCTCATCATATGTCTTGAACATCCACCGTCAAGATACCAAATGTCGGGGAGCTTTTTTCATCTCTCGCTTCATCGCTACGATCATTAGTCGGTTTAGTGCCCTTGTTTTCCTCCTCCTCAATGGCCATCGGGCGGATGTCATCACTTTCATCTTTAAAAGAATATCTCATCTCAAGAGCTAGATCCTCCTCGTAGTGTTCTTCTTCTTCTCGCAATCATGGCCTTTTTGCTTGAGAACTTCGGTCTCTTTTAGCTTGTCTTTCTCTTCTCTCCTTAGCACTTTCGACTCGACAATCATCTTTGGAAGTGACCTTTCTTACGCAATTATAAAGCATCTAAGAATATCCCATTTCTTAGAAAGACCTCTAAGAATTTTCAATGCCACTTCTCTTTGTGGATATTTCTTTCCAAGTGCGTTTAGATCATTCATGATCTTTAGTGAATCGACTTCCAATTTGTCAATTGATTCACCATCATCCATTTCAAAACCATCGAACTTTCCAATTGCCACCGAAAGTTTGTTTTCTTTTATATGATCGTGCGCTTGCACATAACAATTAGTGTATCCTATATCTCTTTAGCAAGATATTACGGTGAGAGATCATTCCCATCACACCATCATCAATTGTCTTTGTATAGTGTGTCTTTTTGCAATGTAGTCTAGATTGACTAACTTTCTCTCCTCAGGGAGTTAGTTGGTCATCGGACTTAGAAAAATTCTCGCTCTAGGATCAATTCTCTCTTCTTACGTAATTAAGGATTCACCACAAGAAATTTGAATGGTCCTTGAGAAACCACTCTCCACATACGCTCATGTTTGAATACGAGATGAGCCCGCGTTCTCGATCTCCATAGATCATAGTTCTCTCATCGAGAACATGGGAAGTTTTTAGAAGACATTTTTCCGATCTTTTGAAAAGAAAAAAAAAAAAAGAAATAAGATCGATTCAGATAGACCACAAGTATTTTTGAAAATAAAACTTTGGTCAACACAAAGAAGGGTCAAGTTGAACCACCGCTTCCGATACCACTTGTTGGTCCCGGTGTAAACGAGTCTTACACGCGTGTATGGGGAAATACACGTGTTCGGTGATTTTAAAACTTTTTTTTTAAGATCGAGGTCACTTGGGTCGATAATCCTCAAGATTAGGTTACGAGAAGCACATATCGCTCGAGTCAAAGTCTCATCGAGACAAAGATCCCGAGCTGCTTTTCGATATACCTCGATAATCCCAACCCAATCCTCGAGTGTCGAGATCTTGAGTTGCTTGGATCGGATAACTAGCTTCTTGAATCCTCGGAAGAGAGTTCGGTTTGATAACTATCTGTTCTAGCTACTCGATCGTCGCGTAATGGTTGGCCCTTAGATTATACTCGTTTTAAGCTTTTGCTGAAAGACCTTCCCTTTATGAAATAGTGATTAGGCTGTGATTCACTTATGCAATTTCAGTGGATTGATTCCAACTGAATATCAGTGAAAAGTATGCTTTCAAAATCAAGTCAATGCAATGTTAAGCACAGATAAGGAAAGCGATAAAGAACACAGCGAGCTTATAGTGGTTCGAGACTCAAGCTCCTACATCCACTCTCTCGACTCTTCGAGAGAAATTCACTATCAACTCGAGCTTTTCACGACTACCTCGTAGTTTACTTACTCAACTTCGGCCCCCGAGTTTTACGACTACTCCACGTAGTTTACTTACTCAACCCGACCTTGAGTTTTCTGACTACCTCCATAGTTTACTTACTCAATCACACACAAGCTTTCAGACTACCCCTGTAGCTTACTAACTTCTCCTCTAGAGTTTTCCGACTACTCGCGTAGTTTACTAACTCTTTTACAACTCTACTCACCAACAAAACACACTCCAACTACCTTTCTCAAGGGTTTGGGGTTTCTCGGTTGGTTTCAACTAGGATGAGATATCCTTTACAATGAAGCACAATGCAAAGGGTTAGGATATCTCGACTAAGCTTTGATAAATCTTATCAAGCTAGGCTTAGTAAAGTGAGCTCTCTTCAATATAAAGCACTTGGGAAATTCAAGGTATTTTGAGTGCTTTAACTTTTTTCAAGAATAGGCTTGAGCTCTTGAGTTGCATATAAATTTCCCGTCACCTTACAAAGTAGAGGTCACCAAGATTTATAGGCATACACCAAGGTCACTCTTGAAAACTATCCGTTGGAGAGATAAATTTCGTGAGTTCCCTCTTATGGTGTGTGAAAACGGCTATATTTAGGGTTTGAAACTCCCTAACATGTTTTAGGCAATAGCCTTTCATGTAGCCGGTCTTCACTTTTCTTGATCTGGAACTTTCATTACATCGACATCTTTTTTTGTGACTTGTCCTTTGTCGATTATCGGTATAGTCTGATGTTGTCTTCCTCTTTTGACTTTTGTCTTGATTAAAAGATAGACACCTTCAACGGCTCTTTTGGTTTACAAACTCGAGTTTGATATAACCTTAACAACACTTGACTTAGTTCCTTTTTATGCGTTTTGAATGTCTTGGCAATGTCTAACTTTTCTAAGGCATCGCATTTTTCTCGATATTCGTCCTTGAGATAGATATATTGATTGCCTCGGAACATTCGGGTTCATCTTGAGCATTGATTACATTCTTTGAGTCTTGATAATTCTTTGTCTTCGATATTCTTGATCTTGATTTCTCGATCTTGATCTTGCGTCTTTAGAGTCTTCTGAGTCTTCAGGGTCTTCTGAGTCTTTAGGTTTATCTTGGTGATATCTTTTGAGTCTTCATCTTTGAGTCTTGATTCTCGGTTTCATCTTCGAAACTTCAGTTTCTTCAGAAACATACTGAGTTCTTCAGAGTCTTCAGAACCTATCCTGAACTATTATCTGCTGACTATACATTTTGCAGATAACATCCTGAATACTCTAAAACTGAATCCTGACTCAATTATCAAGATCATTCTGAACATGTCATACTCAGGGGTTTTGGGATCTTAATCAAAATCATATAATCTTTTATTAAATTCATCTCCCAACAAGTTTTTTTTATTTTCCTATGGAACATTACGAGTTATGACCTATGATTTTATGCAGTGGCTACATGGCTCCAAAATATGCAATTGCTGGAAATTTTTCTATAAAGTCAGACATCTTCAGCATGGGTGTGATATTGTTAGAGATAGTGAGTGGAAAGAAGAACAGGGGATTTGAACGCAACAAAGATCATTTTCACAACCTCTTGGGACATGTATTTTCTTTCCAATCTACAAACAATATGCACTCATGTGTCTTTGATAATAATCGTAAATCAAGTCCCTAGTGTTGTTCAATTCATTTAAAATGTGTGTTATGTGTTTTGGCAATTGGACAGGCATGGTTGCTATGGAATGAAAAGAAGGTTCTAGAGCTGATGGATGAATGTTTGAAGGATACATTTGTGGAATGTGAAGTCAAAAGATGCATCCACGTCGGATTATTATGCGTTCAGAATTTTGCAGAAGATAGGCCAGCTATGTCATCAGTGCTTTTCATTTTAGGAAATGATGAAGCTATTCTACCTGAACCCAAAGAGCCTGGTTTTTTCATCGGAAGAGGTTCATCTCCTGAAAAAAGTGTAACTTTGCCAAATCCGATGTCAGAGAGAAACACTGTCATAATCTCTGATTTGGAGGCCAGATGAAAGAGGTCTCAAACACGCTTTAAAATTTTTATATTGTTTGTATGCATACTAATATATTGTTCTAGTCAGTAATACTTGTTGTGAAACATTATCTTTCACATAACACAAGTTCTTTGAGAATTCAACACTGAATCCTTTATCACAGAATTGACTGATAGAAAACAGGTTATGCTTTAAACCAGACACATATGACACACCATGGATATGAACAATATCAATTTCAAGAGTTCCATATTCTTCTGTTTGTCCTTTGGAATTATCTCTAAAAGTTATCTGAGGGCCTTTCTGTTCAACATAGTCAGTGAGCAAATTTTTGTATCCTGTCATGTGTCTTGAGCATCCACTGTCCAAGTACCATGCAGCAGGTGCAACTTTAGTTCCACTCATCAGGGCTGTTGTCTTCATTCAACTTAGTGCCCTTATCCTTCTCCTACAAAACAAATTAGGCCTTAGGTACCCATTTTGTGTAGGGTCCTACCAGGTTAGCTGTACCTTTTGGAACCCAAATCTGCCTGATAACTCTAATGACTTTAGAGTGGCTGATTTGTCTTCCATAAACATCTACATACACATTCACCACCCTAGGTGCCTTGGAAGTATCCTGTGTATGAGTGCCAGCTTTAGCATGAACATGAGCCTTTGAATTTTTCTTGGGTTCAGGCCTTTTGTTCCATTGCTTTGACTTTGGTGCAGCTGATCTCTGTCTCTGCTGACTTGGGTTCAGGAAACCTTTACCCTTAGGCAAGTGGGGTTTAGGTTGTCTGTATTGAAATTGTGGTCTTTCAGTATCCTGAGGACTTGGTCTCCTCATCTGTGAATTTCTTTGCTGAGTGTTTCTCTTATGAGGATTCCTCTGATGGTTCAGGGCAGAGTTCTTCAGGTTAGTATTCTTAGCCCGAGGCTTTGAAGTACTGACCTGAGGATTTCCTACTGATTGTACAGGTTTTCTAGCTTTTTCCTGAGGTCTGAGCTTTCTTTCCTGAACTTTCAAATTCTCTGAAACCATAGGTCATTTACCCTTGTCTAGAACACGGGGTTGTTCTTCAATAAGAAGGTCAGTACGAACCGCCGGTTTAACAAAGACAGTCTTAGTGCCACTTGTAGAAGCAGCATTCAGAAGATCATGTGAGATTCCCCCTGGAATATATCCTAATTCAGTCTTTATAGTTGCAGGTCTTTGATAACTCTTAATTTCATTTATTGCTTTAGATGCAGAATTCAATTGAGCTAACTTTTTTTGCAAACTATCATCACTCTTCTTTAGAGTTTCATGTTTCTCAAAGAGGTCATTGATCTCAGTTCTGATAAGCTGATTCTCTTTAGTGGATTTCTCTAACTTTCCTTTCAGGGCCTCTATCACATTCTCTTTCTCTGAGAGTTGTACTTTCAGAACATCAAGTTCATCAGTTACTCCCATCAATTGAGAAGTGATCTCAGCAGTATTAGAGTTTTTCCACTTTAGATTCTCAGCAGTCAGTACTTCATTCTGCTCTTGAGTTTCTATGAACAGTTCTTGTAACACAGAATAGTCCTTCATCAGATTCTCAAAAGAACCCATCAGGTCAAAATTACTGGTTACAGATGAACTTGATAACTCAGGTGCTTGTGTAGGAGCAGCAACAGAGATAGAAGAATTTACCTCCTCAATAGCAACAAGGCAGACATCATCACTATCACTATCTGAGAACATTTCTTCTGAAGAGCTAGATCCTTCTTCAGAATGTTCTTCATCAACAACCATTGCCTTCTTGCTGGAATACTTCTTGTCTCTCTTGGCTTGCCGGTCCTTTCTTTCCTTGGAACTCAACTCAGGACATTAATACTGGAAATGACCTTTCTTCTGGCAGTTATAACATCTGTTGGTATCATCATCCTGATTATTTTCATCTTTGGATTTGTAGTCCTTCTTCTTGGATGAAGATCCTTCAGTATGATTTAGGTCTTTAGTACAATTTGGTCTTCAGGATACTTCTGATCTTCAGACAAACAGATGAAACCTATTCTAAACTGTACTAAGTCTGCTGACTATACATGGTGCAGACCATCCTGATAAATTGAAACCTGACCCTATACTATCAAGATTATCCTGAAACATGTCATACTCAGGGGTTTTGAGATATAATCAAAATCTTTATTTAAATTCATCTCCCAACACAAGGTAACTTACTCTATGAGAGTGCCTATCTTATTTGCATGAGAGTTGGGTCTTTGGGTTATCTTGCATGATTCTCTAATGCATGCCTACCTTTTTAATTTGGGGTTATGACACCTGGGTTGTTTGTGGCCTTGTTAGCTATTTCCGAGTAGGCCTTTTAGGCTTTTCTTGGATTTGGGCTTTGATTAGGAGGACTCCTTTTGTTTGATTTGATTCTTGCCATAGGCTTTATCGTGGCCTATTTGGACCTCCTCTGTATAGGCCTTGTTAGGAGTGAACGAATAATGTACATTCTGACTCATCAATTGACATAACAGGGTCCCATTAAAAGATTGAAGGGTGCTAAAGAGTTCAAAATGATGCATTGAAGGGGAAGAAAGGATGCTAATCTATGAATACCAGTAGAACAAAAGCCTAGATTGTTTAGTTTCCGGTACAACCTAAGATTATCTTTCGTCATTCTATTTTATTTGTAAAAGTAATTTCATTCAACCAAATTTGGGAGTGCTTCAGCTTCGTAGCTTATCAATTATGTGCCATGATCAAAATCGAGAGGCATTTTTTATCTGGCCCATGCGGCTGAGATCACCTTGGGAATTTCGGGGTCCTTTTTTACGAAAATTGAAAATTGTAAAAAAACATACAGGACTCAAATTAGACAGAAAGATGGACCAAAATTGAAAAATACAGGATCAAAATTTTAGTCCGGTATGTTTTTACCTTTTTTTTTTTTTGGTCCAAAAAGACCAAAATTAAAAAAGTAAAGTTATCGGATTAAAATTGGACACGACCTAAGTTATGGGACGATTCTTGATATTAACTTGTAATAAGTCACTAAGCATGCACCTTGACAAAGCATCACATGCATTGTCACATGTAGGACACCGGTCATCCAAATAGATCCATACTGAATTGTAGTAGATCCATGGTGGGTTTAGGATGGATAGGATCATCCCCACACTTTTATATCCTACTTCCTCCATGCTCCCATCACCGGCACAGGCACCTCTTTGACACCGCCGTGATCCATCCCTTATCTAGTGCATCCCGTTTCAGATACAGGACCCCTCTCGAAACCCAAGACCCCAAATATTTAGATCGCAGGCCTCATTCTTCTTCTCCCTCAAACCCTACCTTTCCTTCCACTAGAAATGCATTTTTTATCCAACCAGGACTATTGTCTCCCCTGAACTGGAACAAAAATGCACTTTTTGGGGCTTTTTTCAGTGGAGAAAGGGAGGGAGGAAGAAAAATCAGGGCACTGGGGACTGGAGAAGAGTGCTTGGTTTTTCACATTTGGCCTATAACTTTCATTGTCTGGAATTGATGAAGAAAGAAATTTTATTGAGGATAAATTTGGTAATTTTCCAATAAACCTAAGTGAATAGTGTATAAACCCACTGAAATGCAATGGTATTAGTTTATAAGAATAATGGTATTAGTGAATGAATGTTATGGTATTACTATGGATCCAGTTTCATGCAGTGAACAAGTTTCATAGGAGAGTTTAGCTATATCATTACCCTTGTGTCAGCTGTTTTGTTAGTTATTTAATTTGGTTATTTGCTTAATCAGTTGACTGATAATAATTTAATTGCTGGTGACCGAAATAGATTCTGCAAACACACTCATATTCAGAGCATGAAGTTACCAGAGCTGTTAATAGATTCTGATAAACACACTCTTAATCAGAGCTTGAATCTACCACTTTGATAGCGAAACTATTTCCCATTCATAATCTGATTTGGAAATGGCGGAATTCCTTTTCACTACAATTCTGTGCACACTGCTTCTTTCCAATAAATTTATGAAATTATCATTCGGAGTAGATACACTTGTACCAAACCAAACGATTTCTATTGGCCAAACTTTGATTTCTCATAACCAAGATTTTGAGATGGGGTTTTTCTCTCCTGGAAATTCCCAGTATAGATTTTTAGGGATATGGAACAAAAACACACCAGATGTTGTAATTTGGGTTGCAAGTAGAAACAATCCCATCTCCGACTCGTATGGTGTGACTTTTTCTATTTCAGGTAATGGAACTCTTATGATAAGCAAACCTGGAAGCAAAATCTGGTTCGCAAGTCAGACAGGGGTGGCATCAAATCCAATTTTACAGCTCCTGGATACAGGGAACCTGGTTCTTGTAAACGAGACTACGGAAGAAGGTGGTTACATATGGCAGAGTTTTGATTACCCAACGGACACCATATTACTAGAAATGAAGTTGGTTGATGACCATGATGCTGGGTTGTGACATATTTGACATCATGGAGAAATGTGAATGACCCTTCTCCTGGAGATTTTGTAGTCAAGATTGAAAACCAGGGGTTGCCTGACTTGGTGGTTTAGAGAGGGAAAACGAAAACATTCCGAATGGGAAAGTGGAATGGGATTGCCTTTGGTGGATATCCACGCATTCCCAATCTAGTCTTCAAACCAGACCTGGTTACTAAAGGAGAGAGGTTGATATCTATTACACTAGATCCTCGTGGCGTATCAATCTTGAGAAGAACAACACTAGAAACATCTGGTATAGTCCATACCTATACCATGAACGCAAGAAAAAATAAGTGGAATCACGTGCTCACTTTTCTAGGAGACCTGTGTGACGAATATGGTCTATGTGGTCCTAATGGTTTTTGCAGTTTTAACATGCCTACACTATGCCAGTGTTTAAAGAGATTCATCCCTAAATTCCAGAAAGAGTGGGACCTTCAAGATTGGTCTGGTGGATGCACTAGGATCACGCCTTTGAATTGCAAGAGTGGAGATGGTTTTCAACAGGTTAGACGGTTAAAGCTTCCGGATATGTTAAAGTTTTGGTTATACACTAGCATGGGTCTTGATGAGTGCAAAGCTGAGTGCCTTAAAAATTGTAGTTGTACCGCATATGCTAATCTATACGTGACTAGTGGAGGCAGCGGTTGCGTGATGTGGTTTGGAGATCTCATTGATACCAGAGACGTTCCTGGTGCAGATAGTAAGCAAAACGTCTATATTCGTGTGCCAGCTTCAGAACTAGTTGATTGTAAGTACTTCATAGAACTGCTCGTACTGTAAGATATCTAAATACACAACTAATACTTTACAAAGAAAACAACTAATACTGTTCATTGAAAACAGCTAATACTAACCAACTAATACCTTTGGGTAAAACGACTAATTCCATTTAAAATTCACTTGAGTTATATAGTGCAACTGGTGCATGGAAGTATTTGTCTTCTGTTTAGACTTGTACAGAATCCAGTCATTTTGTTTATTTATCACCTTTAGTGTTAGCTCCAAAAGATCATTAATTGTATTAGCTGGGTTTTTTCCTTGTAGATTCTAACCCTGATATAGAGAAAGAGAAGAAAAGGCCTACTAGGCTAATACTGATATCAATTGCTACTGGAGTTATTGTCTCAGGGTTTATTAATGGAGGTATTTTTATGATGAGAAAACCAAAGAAGCAAGGTAACAAAACTTAACTTTTGAAATTGACTGATTAAAATTTGCAAACATGCAATAAAGCAGAGCTTGTGGCATTATATTCTGTTTATCCTTTTTACAGCCATGAATAAGTCTAATGAGGATCTAGATTTACCTTTACTCAGTTTTGCAACTATTGTGGCTGCAACAAACAATTTCTCCAAGGAAAACATGATTGGAGAAGGTGGTTTTGGTTCCGTTTACAAGGTAGCATACTACATGAGAATGCCTAAGGTGAAACAAAAAAGACAAAACATTTTGACTCTATATTTGGCATGTATAAACAGGGAATTTTACCATCACAAGAAGAAATAGCCATTAAAAGATTATCAAAAACTTCGAGACAGGGTGTTGAAGAGTTCAAAACTGAAGCCATCTTGATTGCCAAACTTCAGCATACAAACCTTGTTAGACTTTTGGGATGTTGCATTGAAGGAGAAGAAATGATCCTAATCTATGAGTACCTGCAGAATAAAAGCTTGGATTATTTTGTTTTTGGTACAGCCTAAAATCATCTTTCATTGTTTTGTCTTTTTTGAGAAATCTATTTTAACTCTACCAAAGTTGAGATCATTAATGTGCAGATCAAAATCGAAAGGAACTTTTGACATGGCATATCCGCTTCAACATTGTCATGGGAATTTGTAGAGGACTTCTCTATCTCCATCAGGATTCTAGATTAAAGATTATGCATAGGGATCTCAAAACAAGCAACATTTTATTAGATGGAAATTTAAATCCAAAAATTTCAGACTTTGGCTTAGCAAGAACTTTTGGTGATGATCAACCTGGAGCAAGAACAAAGAGAGTTGTTGGGACTTAGTAAGTTTTGCCCTTTTTTTTGAACTTGTTCTCTAAAAGACCAGTTCTTTATGTTATTTTGACCAATTATTTATGTAGTGGCTATATGGCTCCAGAATACGCAATTGCTGGAAGATTTTCTGTAAAGTCGGACATCTTCAGCATGGGCTTGATATTGTTAGAGATAGTGAGTGGAAAGAAGCACAGAGGATTTGAATGCACCAGAGATCATTTGCATAGCCTCTTGGGACGTATTATTTTTTCCGCTATAAATACTCTGCAACTTCTTGTGTGTTTCGTAACAATTTATAATCAAGTAACAAAGTGTTGTTCAGTTCATTTAAAATGTGTGGAATAACTAACAAACTTGTGTTTTGGAAATTACGACAGGCATGGCTGCTATGGAAAGAAAACAAGACCCTAGAGCTAATTGATGACTGTTTGAAGGAAACATTTGTTGAATCTGAAGTTAAAAGATGCATCCATGTCGGGTTATTATTTGTTCAGAATTTTGCAGAATATAAACCAACTATGTCATCTGTGCTTTTCATGTTAGGAAACAATGAAGCTAAAACCTAAAGAACCTGGTTTTTTCTTAGGAAGACGTTCCACTCTTGAAAGAAGTGTCATATCACCAAGCCCGTTGTCTGATAGAAATACAATAACAATATCTGATTTGGAGGCCAGATGAAAGAGGTCTCAAACACGCTTTAAATTTACTAATAGATAGAAAGTGTAGCTACCGTATAACAGTATCCCTATTAATGTTCTTATTTACAGTATGTCCATAATCACCTTTATTCAAGTTTTCAACTATTGTTGCTGCAACAAACAACTTCTCCAAGGAAAACATGATCGGAGAAGGTGGTTTTGGTCCTGTGTACAAGGTAACTTACTCTATGAGAGTGCCTATAGTGAACCAATAATGTACATTCTGACTTTTCAATCTACATGGATAAACAGGGTCTCATGTCATTGTAAGGAGAAATAGTCATCAAAAGATTGTTAAGACCCTCAGGACAGGATGATGAAGAGTTCAAATTGATGCATTGAAGGGGAGAAAAGGTATGTAATGTATTTATTGGGAGGCCGAAAAATGTATATGATGTGAGTTTATTTGAGAGAATAAAAAGGAGAGTGTATGGTAGATGATAAAGTAAATTTTTACACGATATAGTAGAGTTGAATTTAATAGAATTTCAAAATCCATCAATTTAAGTCTCATGACAAATGAGGTTTTGGGATTTCAATGTCCAAAGTAGTCTTGAAACAAACAACCTTAATGAGTTTTAGGAATTATATGTTTAGTTAGGCTTCCTGTGACTCTAGGGTGATATAGGTTAATTTGATGGTTGGATTGATTCTTTGTTTAATTTCCTTTATTTGTTCAGGTGTTGGTTTATTATTGCTTAAGGTGTTGACTATTTCAATTTACTGTGTTGATTTATTTTTAGGTTAGTTTTTTATCTAATCAAACCTTTATAAATTGTTCAATTGTGAGTTGCATCCAATTTCATTATATTTGTTAATACTTTCAATATGAAATATCGAATTTATGTTAGCTGTTTAGTTAGTTTATTTGCTTTAGTTGGTACATAGTTCATTTGACTACTATTAAAGTTTTGATATTTATTTTTTCTTATGTTTTACTTGAATAAAGACACTATATATATATATATAATATATTTATAAGAGGTTGTCAGTTGTGACCACGTCAATTGATATGTTAATTTGATCAAATATATTGAACTTTTAATGTTGGACTGTAAATTACATAAAAGTCTTCCTTATATTTAATCTGCTCTCATTTTCCGGTAAATTGTTCCTTTCTTATTTAATTTTTGATCCATTTCATAAGTTATGTTTGTTTTGGGATTACAATGGATAGTGGAAATCCGAATAGTGAAATGTAGGGATTTCAAAATCCTGAAGATTAGTGATAGTATGTATTTATTTTGTGATTTTGAATAGAGTTAGTCCAGTTAGATGTAATTTTATGTCAAAACAAGTGTGTTGGTGTTGTACTATTATATTGTTGGAGAAAATTTATGTCCAATTAAGTATATTCGAGTGAACATGTATTTTTTTGGTGTGAATGTTAAAATTCTGATGTAAAATCTCAAACCAGAACTGGAGGAGACATAGTAACCCCAAAACAAACATATCTTAAGTTTCATTTTCTTTGAGAATGACATTATCCCATTTTTTATAAAAAAATATTCCTTTGATTAGTTGACTCATTATTTCAAATTGCATGGAGCTCATGAAAAAGTACATTCAAGTATTTCAATTAATAAGGGTAAATCAATTCATACTTAGAGCCTAATTAATATATTAAGTATATTTTTTGCTTTATAGATGATTCATATTTAGTCTTCAATTAAGGGTGAATTAATTTCATAATTAAGGTTTTTTTTTTTTTTGAGCGCATAGTTAAGGTTTTATAAATTCGATGGTTACATAGTTTCTCATTTTCTATAAATGTTTCAGTTTATATACTTTATGTTTATGTTTAATTTTTCAGGCTTTTTTCGTATAAGTATGCATAGTTAAATACTTACTACTAATTTATAAAGAAAGTGTAATTTACAATATTAGAATTGGTATACAAATAATACTCCTTTATTATAAAAGAACAGTGTCACTTTCTTGACCTATGAATATAAGGTAGTATTCTGTGAATCGTTTATCGTATAATGGGTTAAGAAATTGTGGTCTAAAAGTCTTCTCCAAGTTTGTGGTATCAAAGTCTTCTTCCTATTCTTTATAATCAACTTTAATCTATCACTCTACCGTAGCAGAAACTATTCCCATTAATAATCTGATCTGGAAATGGTGCAGTTCCTCCCCACTGCAATAATGTTCACACTGCTTCTTTCCTTTAAATTTCTGAAATTATCCTTCGGGGTAGTCACACTCTTACCAAACCAAACGATTTGTATCGGTCAAACTTTGATTTCTCATGACCAAGGATTTGAGATGGGGTTTTTCTCCCCCGGAAATTCCCCAAACAGGTATTTGGGGATATGGTACAAAAACACTCCAGATGTTGTAATTTGGGTTGCAAATAGAAACAATCCCATCTCCAACTCACACGGTGTTACTTTTTCTATTTCCGGGAATGGAACTCTCGTGATCAGCAGAACTGGAAGCATTATCTGGTCTGCAAATCCATCAGTGGCCACATCAAGCCCAATTTTACAGCTCTTGGATTCTGGGAACCTGGTTCTCGTAAATGAAACCATGGAAGAAGGTGGTTACGTATGGCAGAGTTTTGACTACCCAACTGATACCATGATACCAGGAATGAAGGTGGTTGATGACCCTGATGCTGGGGTTGCGATGTATTTGACATCATGGAAAAACTGGGATGACCCTTCTCCTGGAGATTTTGTTGTCCGGATCGAAAACAATGGCTTGCCTGACTTGGTGATTTACAGAGGGAACACGAAAACATTTCGAATTGGAAAGTGGAATGGGCTTTACTTTGGTGGATACCCACGCTATCCCAATGCAATCTCCAAACCGGAACTGGTTTTCAAAGGAGAGAGGTTGATATCTTTAACAGATCCAACTGGCGGATCAACTTTAAGAAGAAGAACAGTTGATGCATCTGGTAAAGTCTACATCTACATCATGAATGCAAGAAAAGATAAGTGGAATCTTGCGTACACAGTTCCAGGAGATCAATGCGATGAATATGGACTATGTGGTCCTAATGGTATTTGCAGTTTTGACAGACCAATTAAATGCCAGTGTTTAAAGGGATTTGCCCCCAAATTCCAAAGAGAGTGGGACCTTCAAGATTGGTCTGGTGGGTGCAATAGAATCAAACCATTGAATTGCAAAAGTGGAGATGGTTTTCAAGAGGTTAGAAGGGTCAAATATCCGGATATGTTGGAGTTCTGGTTGAACATTAGCATGAGCCTTGACAAATGCAAAGGTGAGTGCTTAAAGAATTGTAACTGCACAGCATATGCTAATCCATACATAACCAACGGAGGCAGCGGCTGCGTCATGTGGTTTGGGGATCTCATTGATACCAGAGACCTTCCTGGGGCAGATATTAAGCAGAACGTTTATATTCGTGTACCAGCTTCAGAACTAGTTCATTGTAAGTGCTTCCCAAACCCCCCCCCCCCACCCACACACACACACACACACACATTTTAAGAAATGGGCAAATAACACCTGTTTCATCATGCAACTCAAGGTGCATTTTTAAATAGTAGTATTAATTATTTTAATAAAAGGTATTAGTTGTTTTAATTGAACAATATTAATTGTACCAGTTGCACAGTGCAACTGATGCATCCAAGTATTACTTTAAGAAATCTGCATTCCTATTTTTCAGTTAGAAAGTAGAAATAAGATTCGATTTCAGCCTTGAACATAATCTAGTCTTTTTTTTTTCTCACCTTTAGTGTTAGTTCCAAAACCACATTAATTATATCAGCTGGCATTTTTCCTTGTAGATTATAACTCTGATTTAGAGAACGAGAAGAAAAGGCCTATAAGGTTAATATTGATATCAATTGCTACTGGAGTTATTATCTCAGGGTTTATTAATGGAGGTATTTTCATGATGAGAAAACCAAAGAAGCAAGGTACACATCCTAACTTTTTAAATTGTCTGTTCAAATTTTGTAAACATCCAATGAAGAAGAGCTTGTGGCGTTATATTCTGTTTATTCTTGTCACAGACATGAAAAAGAATAATGAGGATCTAGATTTACCTTTACTCAATTTTGCAACAATTTTGGCTGCAACAAATAACTTCTCCACGGAAAACATAATCGGAGAAGGTGGTTTCGGTCCCGTTTACAAGGTAACATACTGCATGAGCGTCTAAGGGGAAACGTAAAACAAACATTCTGACTCTTAATTTGACATGCATATGCAGGGTATTTTACCGTCAGCAGAAGAAGTAGCCATTAAAAGATTGTCAAGAACTTCGGGACAGGGTCTTGAAGAGTTCAAGAGTGAAGCCATCTTGATTGCCAAACTTCAACATACAAACCTTGTTAGACTTTTGGGATGTTGCATTGAAGGAGCAGAAATGATCTTAATCTATGAGTACCTGCAGAATCAAAGCTTGGATTATTTTGTTTTTGGTACAGCCTAGAATTATTATTCATTGTTTTGTTTTGTTTGAAAAATCTCTTTATTTCTACCAAAGTTAATATCATTTATGTGCAGATCAAAATCGAAAGGAACTTTTGACATGGCCTATCCGCTTCAACATTGTCATGGGAATTTGTAGAGGTCTACTCTACCTCCATCAGGATTCTAGATTAAAGGTTATTCATCGGGATCTCAAACCAAGCAACATCTTACTAGATGGAAATTTAAATCCAAAAATTTCAGACTTTGGCTTAGCAAGAATTTTTGGAGAGGATCAACCTGGAGCAAGAACAAAGAGAGTTGTTGGGACTTAGTAAGATTTGTCCCTTTCTTTTTTAATCGAATTCTCTTAAAGTTTGTTTTTTTATTTTCCGATGGGATCTTACAGGTTTTGACAAATGATTTATGCAGTGGCTATATGGCTCCAGAATATGCCATTGCTGGAAATTTTTCTGTAAAGTCGGACATTTTCAGCATGGGTGTGATATTGTTAGAGGTAGTGAGTGGAAAGAAGAACAGGGGATGTGAATGCAGCAGCTATAATTTTCATAGCCTCTTGGGACATGTATTTTCTTTCCATCTACAAATACTCTCCATCACTTTGTCTTTGATAATAATTGATAATCAAGTAACATAGTGTTGTTCGGTTCATTTAAAATGTGTGGAATAACTAACAAACTTATATTTCGGCAATTGGGACAGGCATGGCTGCTATGGAAAGAAAATAAGACCGTAGAGCTGATGGATGAATGTTTGAAGGATACATTTGTGGAATCTCAAGTGAAAAGATGCATCCATGTGGGATTATTATGCGTTCAGAATTTTGTAGAAGATAGGCCAGTCATGTCGTCTGTGCTTTTCATGTTAGGAAACGATGAAGCTATTCTGCCTGAACCCAAAGAGCCTGGTTTTTTCATTGGAAGATGTTCATCTCCTGAAAAATGTGCCACACCACCAAATCTAATGTCCAAGAGAAACACCATCACAATCTCTGATTTGGAGGCCAGATGAAAGGTGGTCTCAAACAGGCACTGTTTGCACGCATATTAATTGATAGAAAGTGTAGCAACCTCATAAATAGTATTACTAGTAATGGTGTAAATCCAGAATTACATGATCGAGGAAGGTAGTTTCGGTCATTTGTACAAGGTAACTTACTCTATGAGAGGGCCTAAAGTGAACATATAATGTATATTCCGACTCTTCAATCGACGTCGAAAGATTGTTAAGAACTTCAGGGCAGGTGTTAAAGAGTTCAAAATGATGCATTGAAGGTGGAAAAAAGGATGCTAGTCTATTTTGCCTGCACAATAAAAGCTTAGATTCTTTTTTAATGTTATCTGTTGGGGCCTCTGAAAAAGAATGGGGAATTTTGAGAAAACGGAGATTGATTGTTTTTTTCAATGTTTGTGCATTTTTTGAATATTCTCATAATCAACGGGGAGGAAGAAGCTTCTATTAAGGCTTCTTCATATGGGTCTTCTCATTTGCAATAAATAATGCATTCCCCTCGTGTTCAGACTTGTTGCAACGCTTGCTCAGCATTCAGCAATATAAAACAAATTCCATAAACTTATATTAAATCGAGTTTAGGTGAACTTTTTTTCTTCAAATATTACTATTATGCATACTCATTTCCCAATTCTCGTTTGATACGGGCCTTTTGCATCAGCAAATAGTTGATGAACACCTAAAAAATCCTCAATCGTAGTTGTATATTCTATTTCTATAATCTCAATCACGCGTTTTCTTACGACGAATTTGTATACGCGCGCGTGTATATTGCATATATACGTGTGTGCGGCCGTAAATGGAAATTGCTTATGCGTGCTTCCTTGGTGAAGAATTTGACTATCCCTTGGAATCAGTGTTTGTTTTCCGATTGTTGCTTTTTTTAACCTTCATTGAATTGTTCGGTAGGTTAAGTATTTTCTGCTTTTTGTTTTCTTTTTCAACTTTTATGCGTTTGTCTCCGATTGGATGCTTTCTTCTTATCTTGCGCATCAATTTCTGGAATTCGAAAAAGGAAAAAAGAGTAAGAACTATGGGTCTTGTGGACAGGTTTTCGGATTGTTCACACATTGCGAAGACTATGGCGAGAGAGCTGAAGCAATCACTCTCTAAGATTTTCAGTATAAAGTAAGTGCAATTTTCATGGTTGAATCCGAGGATTGATTGATTTCTGATAGATGGACTGTGAAATAAGGATGTGTTCTTTGTGTATGTGTGTTGTATAATGCCTAGCGCATGCTTTGTGTGGAATTAAAGTGATTCGTGTTTTTTTTCTGTAGAGATTGGTACTTTTCATATTAATATTACTCTCCAATTCTAACTAGGAATCTCTATTAATATTGTACAAAGTGCCTTTAGTCCCAAGTAGTATATGCCTGTGTAAAGGTGTTTGGATATACAAATATATTTTATTCATTAATGCAGCGTTTTATCTGCTGCCGCCATCAGTATAATGCTTCACCTGATTTCTTATGAGGAAGACAACGTGAATTACAATGTTTGACAGAGCTTTTTCTTATGTTTTCTTTCTTACTTTTTTTCAGTCAAGGAACTGTGGATGTTAATTCAGAAGTCGTAGAAATTTTGAATGAGTATTGCATTCCGGATTACATACTTCTTCCTGATTCAGAAATTAAAGAAGGATGTGATGTTCCTATATGTCCTTTAATCATATTCATCAATTCAAAAAGTGGTGGGCAGTTAGGAGGTGATCTTTTAGTAACATGCCGCAGTCTTCTAAACAAAAATCAGGCTCGTTTTTGGTTTTGACTGCATATCAGCTTGAGGAAAGACCTTGAGAATATTTTGATGTTGGCATCTTTCTTGGAGAAGTTTTGAGCTTGGTTTTGTTTTGAACTTTCAGGTGTTTGATCTTGGGGAAAAACAACCTGACAAGGTGCTCCACCAGCTTTATTTCAATTTGGAGAAGCATAAGAAAAACGGAGATAAATTGTCCGCTGATATCCAGAATAGATTACGTATCGTGGCAAGTCCAACTTCATTACCATAGTAAAACTGTGCTCTGATAGTTTCTTTAACTGTTTTTTTTAATTATTGTTTATGGAGCCAAGATGTTCCTAATAAATGTCCGAGTAAGAGAACTGTACACAACTCATACTCTTCAGTGAAAACAGCTAATACTGTTCAAGGGAAACAACTAATACTGTTCAGTGAAAACAACTAATACTGTGGACCTGTGTATACAATACTTTGTCTAAATGTCCTTTTTCTTATATCTAGGTTGCTGGTGGGGATGGAACAGCTGGTTGGCTACTCGGAGTAGTTTCCGATCTTAAACTATCACAACCGCCACCGATTGCTACTATGCCACTAGGAACCGGGAACAATCTCCCTTCTCATTTGGCTGGGTAAGATTAGACCCCGTGGTGGTCCATATTAGCCCTTACGCCAAAATCTGAAACTTGTTCTGGTTTTGGAAAAAAATTAATATCTTGGAAGGGTCAAAAAGCACTTTTATTTCTGATTTAGCATGTGTCTTGTAGGCATCAATTACTTTATTCAATTTTAATTGAGTTAGTAGCTTTACCTTCTCCCATTCATTTTCTTTATTTGTTTTTTTTTTGTTTGTTTCAGTGGAACTATGCTGTTCATTTACCCATTCTATAGCTGCTTGTTGCAAAATCATGGATATTGAAAGCTTTTGCTTATAATTTTCTTATAGGTGTTTTTGGGCCTCCTTTGTTCTTCTCTACTTCAGAAACTTCATGGGAATCTATATCTTATTTTTGCATCAGTTACCCTTATCTTACATAGTTTTTTTCCTTCACAGTTTACCCTTCAATTCTTATCTTGGTACTGTCTAGTACATTGCATTTTGTTAAAGAAATGATTATTTGTTCTAATATCCTTTATTACTTTAGGGGAGAAAAAATCCAGGGACAGACTATCAATCTGTGAAGGCATTCTTGGAGCAAGTAAAGGATGCCAAAGAGATGAAAGTTGACAGGTTCATGCAGTTCAATTCTTCAAATTATCTTTTTAAATCAATGAATTCTATTATTCTGGAAGATACGACGTTGCTGTATAAAGTTCTTTTCCAAGTGTTTTGTTCTATCCTCCACCTAGATCTTTTTATTTCTTAAAAATATTCGAGATGTAAATTGTGCTGTATATACCATCAAACAACCTGATGAGAAAGATTTTGTAATAATAGATTCATGAAGGATTTTATGAATGCTTCCATCTCCTGTATAAGTAATATAAATACCTTGCTAAATAATGAGAAAGTTCTTGAGACTGGATTGTTGTATGTGCTATATTATTGATATATGAAAAACCTGAATATTTATATTGGTAATTTTAATGTTGGACTCTCATTAAAGTTTATATTGTTGAAGGGGGTCTCTAATAATTGTTTTTCTATTTCAATTCAGCTGGCATCTTCTCATGCGGATGAAGGCCCCTAGAGAAGGTTCATATGAACCTATTGCACCTCTTGACCTACCACACTCGTTGCATGCCTTCCACCGTGTCTCCCCTACAGATGAAATGAATAAGGTGCTGAACACTGATAGCAGAAGTGAAACCTTCTCCAATTATATACCTACATTTCACAGCAATTAAAATTTCTCCTGGGTTATTTTCATTATAAAGAGTAAAAACCATGGAAATCTATTGCATCCTTTGTTGAAGTCTATATTCTGTCGTAAGACTTTAGTAGGCTATGTTTGCAGATGTGTGCTGATCTGCGTACTTAATTTGCTTCTTATTGTAAATTCCAGAATATATTTTCTAAGGGCACGACAATTTGCATGAAAAATCCTCCTCATGCGTATGAAGCTAAAAACATTAAATTATATGTTCTGGGTTAATCATTGTCTTGCTTTAAGTTCAATCACGTCCACTTTTATGATGACAGTGATTACTTGAGGTGGTAGTCTGAATATTGATCTTAATGTTCATGTTTCAGGAGGGATACCACACATTTCGGGGAGGATTTTGGAATTATTTTAGCATGGGTAAGTTCTTGTTTCTCCATTATATCCTCCTTGAATCTTTAGAAGATGTGTTGTGTAAGTGTTCTTAATTGTGTTTCATCTCCTTTAACATATGATTCTCTCTGTAATCAGCTTCATGTTTTTTTTGTAATCTTGATATATTCTAACAGCTATGTGCTTAGCCTTTTTCTTTTTTTGAACATATGATTCTCTCTGTAATCAGCTTCACGTTTCTGTTTGTAATCTTGTTCTGTTCTAGCAGCTATGTTCTTAGCTTTTTATTTATTTATTTTATGTTATTTTGCATCTCTACCGAACTTTGCTTTGCCTTTCTTGGTTCCCTTAGGAGCATTAACCCAATCTTTTTTTTCTCTGCAGGTATGGATGCCCAAGTCTCTTATGCATTCCATTCAGAGAGAAAGAAGAATCCAGAAAAATTAAAAAATCAATTAACTAATCAGGTAAACGTGTCTCCCAGCTGTACTGCTGCATGATTAAATATAATTATATAAAGCCACAAATTGATGTTTATAATGTAGATTTGTCAATCATAGAGGAAAACTTTATGAAATGGATTTTTGAAAGGAGAGGAGCATACTAGAGATATTACCAATCTTATGTGAAACAGCTCTACATGAAACCATCAATTAAGGACTTGTGGCTTTTACTAGAATCTTGGCAAACTCACAATCTGGGAGATAAAATTGTACCTAACTGAAATGCCTGCTCTTAAGGAAGACTCAGCCTTTCCAATTGTAATTTTACGTCATAATTTCCATAGCAACAAATCTTAGCTTGACAATGCAGTTTCCAAGTCACTGCAACAAATATAATTTAATGAGAATCGGTGACTTATAGCGTTGAATTATCAACACCAATTTACCACCAAATGGTTTTAACTCTCATTTGGGATCTTTAAAGATCACGCATGATTGATTTACTATAAAATGTTAGTTAAAGCTAATTATGTTTTCGGATATTGTTCTCACGAGTTATTAATATATCATGCCATTCTGTCATCTAATTGTCGATTATTCTTCATTTATGTAGACTACTTATGCAAAGCTTAGCTGTACGCAAGGATGGTTTTTTGCATCCCTGAAGCATCCATCTTCAAGGTAGTGTGACCAACACTTCCATTTCCCAGAGATTTTCTATTGTTTTAGTTGCCGTGATCAATGGGAGTTTTTCATTTGTTATTAATTTTATGTTTCCAGTTTTCTATAAATCATTGGACTTCAAGCCTTGGGAAAAATCATAGGATAAAGAAACCCATCAGGATAAAAAAAATAATTTTCTCCTTTAGTCTAAATCTCACAACTCATAATTCTGTGATCATCGTTCTTTCCTCACCTGAAGTTTGTCAATATTATAACTGATCAAGTTTCAACTGGGCTCTAAAGTAGTGTTTGGAAATTTATTGTTTTTTATATTTAGTAAGATGTTTATTTACTTACAGAAATATAGCTCAGCTAGCAAAGGTTAAAATCATGAAAAGGCCAGGAGAATGGATAGATCTTCACATACCACGAAGGTAAACTTTACAATACTTTCTCATGTTTCCCCATGTCTTTTTATGCTGTTCCCTCTCATCTCACCGATGCTTGCTTCTTACTTATATGCAGCATCAGGTCCATTGTTTGCCTTAACTTGCCTAGTTTCTCTGGGGGCCTCAATCCTTGGGGAAGACCTAGTCGGCAGAAGCTTCATTCGGTCAGTATTTATTTAGTCAAGCTATCAGTGATGTAATATATTGAAATTCTATTTAATAAAGTGCTGTTTATTTATGCCTGTTTCATACAGAGGGACTTAACTCCACCATATGTGGATGATGGGTTCTTCGAGGTGGTTGGTTTTCGTGATGCTTGGCATGGACTTCTCTTATATGCTCCAAAAGGACATGGAACTCGTCTCGCACAGGCAAGTTAAACTTCTCAACTTCAAATTAGTTTTTTTAATATGATTCTGAAACTCCATATTTTTGTTAAGCTTGTTCCAATACTTTCTGGATTCATCTTATCCATTTTGTGAAACATTTGGGATCTGCTTTTAATTCTTTCCCTCTCTCCCTTTGACGAAAACTTCTACCCTTGCAGTTTTGACTAAAGTTTCTCATTCAAAAAAGAAAAAGAAAAAGAAACAACTGAAATATATAATGAGAAGTATTAGTTGTACATTGAAAAAGAACTAATACTTCTCAACCGTTGTTTTTATGATTCGTGGAAAAGTACTAAAAACAGCTGGTTGTAATATTTTATTAACCGAGTCAAAATTTGTATTATCTTCCATGTCATACTTGGAAATACTGTCTTCAGGTGGAAACAAACACAAGATTTCACACTTCATTTGCTTTTATATATCTATAGGCAAACAGAATTCGTTTCGAGTTTCACAAGGGCGCTGTTGATCATACACTCATGAGGATTGATGGTGAACCGTGGAAACAGCCCCTTCCCATGGACGACGAAACTGTCATGATTGAAATCTCTCACTTTGGCCAAGTAAGCATTCTTGCTAACTCACAGTGTTTGTGCAAAAGTATCACTGCACCTTATTCACCGAGCACCACTGAGGACGATGGATACGACAGCTGCAAAGACACGTTCGAAGAAGATGAAGATGAAGGGTCCGAAGAACGCAAAAAGTTAGGTGCAGCTAATACTTTTCGATTGCCAGATGATTTTGAGATTGCACATCTTAGTTGATTTGTCTATATTAGTTCTGCTAAATCTTAGTTAGACCTTTAATTAGGTGCTTTTCCATGAAGCAGCTAACTGTAGTTGGAGTAGTTAATTCTTGATGTACAGAACTCTAATTGGATACACTGATTTTGTGTATACATGCAAACTACATTGCTCTGATATAGTATAATATTATCTCTTGAGATGAATCCACCACCTCACCCTTCGTTATTTTTGTTGTTTTTTTATTTTTCACTGCTCTGAGTACCTCTCTTTTGTATAATAGTAATTAATTTTCGACAAAAACTAATATGAGATTGGGGTACAACTTAGTACAAATCACACCCACCTCTCCCAAAGTGTTAAAGTAGGGATACCCAACTTATATTACGCCTCACCATGAGACCGTCTCATGCAGGTGCTGCTCTTAACTTTCAGATACCAATCTTGTTATGTAAGCTGTAAATCCAACTTCTGGTTTCATTTTTCCTCAGTTCTTGTTTATATATATTCTTGATTGATTATGGGGTTTTTGTGTGGTTAAGCCACCTGGTCACTGGACTCCTCAATTGAGTGTGAGACTCAGGTTCGATTCTCTTTGGGAACGAATTGGAGTATGAGAGTTATAAGGTGGCTTGGTGAATTTGTGGAGTGTGTTTGGGTGCTTGGTGTACTAATTAATAACAACTAACTTTGTCTGATAAAAAAAAAGGGGGTTTTATGTGCTATCCAAAATATTCGCATCTTTGTTGACATTGCTGTCACTCATTATTAGTCACCACAATCAAAATATTCGTTAGGAGAAATATTGAGTTACTTACCATGCAATAATTGAAATTAAGGGGAATATCATGTTATCCAAGACTTTGCCTATACGATTTATTAAATTTGGATTAAAATAGGCACTTGTAGGAAGTAGGAAGTAGGAAGTAGGAAGTTCTTGATGGGTGTACTAACCTAATGAGGGGTGTACTTATCTAGTAGGTGTAGTTACCAAAATTAGTGGTGTGAATAACTTGGGCCCATAAATAATTGAATGCCTAATTTTGATGCCCAATATGAATTGGGCCGATTGGCTGATGTCTATGTTCTGAATTTGATAGAATAATAATGAGATTGAGCACTTAATTCAATAGAAAAATATTTTAGTAAATGTAGTTTAGAAATTAACTCTCAACCCCCATCCCCCGGTTGGTGACCTTATTTAATATTTTTTCGATACCAAAATTTGTACGTACTGATTGTTTTATTTGGCAAATAAAGTATCAACAATAAAAAATATGTGATTTATTATAATTTTCCCTTTCTTTTAGGTGCTATTATTAAAAAATAATAATAAAAAATAAAAATGAAGGGTAGTTTTGGATATTGGAAGAAAGGAAAAAATATATAAAGTAATAAATGATATTTTTTATAATAATGTGTGAAAAGTGAGGATAAAAATTATGAATAGTGGAATTAATTTTTTTTATTTATGGTTGAGAAAATTTATTATAAAACGAATTAAAAAAAGAGTGAATTTTATAGTGGGATATTTTTTTTCAAAATTATTAAACAGTGTTTACTTAGTATGACTTGATAAACGGTTCACCATAAAACTTCACAGACCATTAACCTAAATTTTTTGTCATTCTTGATTGGTTTTGTGATTGATTTTGCGTGCATCCACTGATTTTCTTGCTGTATCTCTCTAAATTGATAATCAATAGTCCAAACATTAGAACATTTTTTCTTTGTTTTAACCGAAGTCTACTTCCTAGTTTCAACCGTAATAGTTTGTGTCGCTGTCGTCTGCTTTCCTAGTTAATTTCAACTAACTATGGAGTATGGTCATCAATGTTCCATCCACGTTATTTTGTATGTATACTTCTGGGTAAATACCGACTAGAAATTTAATTGTAACTTTAAATGAGAAATAAATTAATAAACAAAATTAAAATAATAACCAAACAGTATGAACGAATAAACGGAAGGTTTAAACATATAAAATTTATTGCGTGGTTGTCATGTATGCATCGAGATGCACCATATATAATTATAATGCATTTTGAAAACATGCAACTTGTTATACTAAAATATGTAATTTATTTACATCGAATTGTGCAATTATATTTTCATATTGATAATTGCACGATTTTGTGTAAATAAATTTCATCTTTTATTATAATAATTTATATATTTTTAAAATGCATTATGAGTGCATGATGCACTTGGATGAATAAAAAACTTAGCCAAATTTATTTAGGCCACGTTTGCTTTGCCATATAAGGGGTGATAGATCCAATAATCACACTCAATCCGGTGTTTGCTATGATGGACTTGGGCCCATAAAAAATGGAGGGTCCGGTACTGAAAGATACGTCTATCACCCCAAATATCCACCCTAATCAAATCTCCCCTATGACCTATCTATCACATCCACAGAACCAAAACTGGTTATATAAATGTTTGAATGTTAACTTTGAAACTAGAAGTTGCAACAGTTTCGCGTTAATTATTTTCTTGAATAATTGCCTTGACAAATGACTGTTATGTATATGTATTATTTTTCTTTAATCATGAATTACTTACTTAATTATTTGTTTCAAGTCTAAGCAATTTGAATAGTTAGTAATTCGTAGCAAAATGTGATCAAAGCATGTAGCCAAAAAAATGAAAGCAAAAATCAAGAAATTTATAAAAATTTCTCCCAATAAAAGTGTTACAGAAGTACAAAAATAAAAATCCCCTTTCAAACAATATCACATGGGCAAACTTTTATATAAATATTTCACGGATAGATTCGTGAAATATGACCAGCGGGTCAAAATTAAAACAGAGCAAAAAATTCGTGGATTTTGTGTGGATCGAATTGGATCAAACGGATAATTTTTTAAAATTCACATTGTTGGGAATTAAACTGCAATTATGGAGAAATTGAGAGAACAAGAAATTAAAGAACACAAATTTGGTTACCCGATAATCGCCGAATGACTACGCCCCTGGCACTACTATCCAAGCCAAGATATACTAAATTTTCGAAAGTGATTCACAAGTACAACAATTCAATAGACATTTAAAAATGAAATCGCCAAAACCCTAGATTGGCCCATCCTGGCCAAAACCCCGGATCGCCGACCTGGTCCTTGGTCGACCAACCGGTCGAAGCTTTATTCTCCCCGAATTGGGCACGCCGACCCTCAACCGGTCGAGCCTTGTTCTCCTGGGAATTTGTTCCCCTAGAATCGACCTGGCCTTTCTTGGTCGAGCGAAAGTGCTCGACCTCAACCGGTTGAGCTCTTGCTCCCCTGACTTCTTCCCCCAACTCAGCCCATAACCCAACAATCTCCCCACCGAGATCCGACTTCAAATGTAACTTGTCTTCTCCATTTTACGGTATCTCTCACCCGGTAGTAGTGTCAAGCCTTAATCTCGGTTTCAGGGACGCTTGAAGTCATGCATAACTTCAACTTCTCTAAGGTCACAACCTTAGTCAACATATCGCCAGGATTCTCACTTCCTGATCTTCATTAGTCCAGAAGATCTTGTTCTCAATGAGGTAACGAATGTAATGATACCTCAACTCAATGTGCTTCGTCCTTGAGTGAAAAGTCGATTCTTTGCTAAGTGAATGACACTCGATCGTCACTATACGTAATACTATCTTTCGCTCCTTTCCCCAATTCACGCAAAAAAGATTCTCGCAAACCATACCATCTCCTTACTAGCCTCGATGAATCGCAACATACTGCCTTCAAGATGGGACGTATACGATCTTCTCGCAACTTAGAAGCCCAAGAAATTGATGTACCACCAAGAGTAAATACATACCCAGCTGTACTCCTCCTTTTGTCAAGATCACTGGATACCAAGTCTGCATCAACATACCCTGCCAATTCAACACTTTTGCCCTCAAAGCACAATGCTTGTTCTGTAGTACCTCTCAAGTACTTAAGGATCCACTTTACTGCCTCCCAATGCTGCTTACCCGGATTACCCATAAACCGGCTAACAACTCCCACTGCATGTGCAATATCTGGTCTTGTACACACCATAACATACATCAAACTGCCAATTGATGAAGCATATGTAGTGTTTTGCATGTAGGTTCGCTCCTCTTCGCTACTAGGTGAGTCCTTGTTGGATAGCTTGAACTGACTTCCCAACGGGACACGAACTGGTTTTGCATCTTCCATACTAAATCTCTTCAAGACCTTTTTTATGTATTCAGCCTGTGAAAGATACAACTTTCCTGCCACCTTATCACGATCGATTTGCATACCTAAGATTTGCTTGGCCTCTCCAAGGTCCTTCATAGCAAACCTATCAGACAACTGCTTCTTCAACTTGCTCACTTCTCGAGCACTAGAACCTGCTATCAACATGTCATCAACATATAATAGCAAAATGATATATCCATTATCATACCTTTTGAAATAGCAGCAATGGTCAGCCTCACACCTATTGAACTCAATCTTGTGCATGAACCCATCAAACTTCTTGTACCACTGTAATGGAGCTTTTTTCAAGCCATACAAGCTCTTCCTCAATTTGCAAACAAGCTCACTGTTCCCCTTTGACAAGTATCCCTCTGGTTGCTTCATGTAGATGTCCTCATCTAAGTCACCATGAAGAAAGGCTGTTTTTACATCCATCTGCTCTAACATCAAGTTCTCTGCAGCCACCAAACTCAAAACTAACAGAATGGTAGTTAGTTTCACAACAGGAGTAAAACATCAGTATAATCAATATCATGTTTCTGCTGAAACCCTTTCATAACCAGTCTTGCCTTGTAACGCTTGCTTCCATCTGCCTCCTCTTTAATTCTGTAAACCCACTTATTATGCAGCGCCTTCTTGCCCTTAGGGAGCTCAGCTAGCTCCCAAGTTCCGTTGGTCATCAACGAATTCATCTCATCATCCATTGCAAGTTTCCACTTGCTCACCTGCTCACTACGTGTAGCCTCTGCATAACATTCGGGCTCACCACTATCTGTCAACAATAAATAATGAAGAGAAGGTGAATACCTATAAGGAGATCTATGTTGTCTCGTGGATCTCCGCAGCGAAATTGTTGGTGGTGGTGTACGTGGTTCTTCCTCAACAATCACCTGATCATCTTGAACCTCCTTGCTTCCACCTGAGTTCGAAATGTCTAACTCAACAACCTGAGTCTCAGAACCAACTACTTTGGATGTACCCGACCTGTCTTTGTACAAAATCTGTTCATTAAATACGACGTCTCGACTACGAATTATCTTTCGATTCTCCTCATCCCAAAATCAATAACCGAATTCATCACCGCCATATCCAATAAACTTACACTTAACATATTTAGCATTCAATTTACTTCTACTAGTAGCATCAATATGAACATATGAAACACACCCAAATACTCGAAGAAAAGACAGATTTACCTCCTTACTAGACCAGACCTCCTCTGGTATGCCATTTTCCAAGGGAGTTAAGGGTCCTCTGTTTATCAAGTAAAATTTGCAGAAAGTTAATCGCTTACGCCCAAAACATCTTCGGCATCCCACACTTCAATCTCATGCTTCTAGCACGTTCACATAAGGTTCTGTTCATATGTTCTGCCACACCGTTCTGCTGGGGGGTTCCTCTCACAGTTTTCTCCATTCAAATTCCATTCGCCTCACAGAATTCTTTGAACTCACGGAGCTCGTACTCTCCACCATTATCAGATCTCAAACACTTCACTTTAAGACCCGTCTCAGTTTCTACAATGGCCTTCCACTTCTTGAAAGCATTAAAGGCATCAGACTTATTTTTCAGAAAATAAACCCATACCTTCCTCGTAGAGTCGTCAATGAAATTCATGTAATATGATGCTCCACCAAGAGATGTCACTGGTGCTGGACCCCACAAGTCGCTGTGGACCAACTCTAGCTTATGCTGCTTCAAGGTTCTGTCTCCCTTCGAAAAACTCACCCTTTTCTGTTTTGCGAATACACAGTCCTCACATAACCCGATGTCAACTGTCTTGAGGTCTAACAGTTTACCCTTCGAACACATAACTTTCATCCCTTTCTCACTCATGTGGCCAAGACGACAATGCCATAAATCTACATTCCCCTTTTCACCTGCAAGAGCAATGCTGTCCCGGGTGTTGCCTGTCATGTACAACGTTCCCTCCTTATTTTCTCGAGCCACTACCATTGCACCCTTGTGTTTGAATTTAGAGGCACGTAAAACACGTAATCACATGCGCAACGGAAATTAAGTTCACCAACAACGAACAGTAAATTGCATACAGATTACAATAATCATAACGAGAAATCTTACAGTAACTTGAGTGCAGATTTCTCTACAACGGTATCCACGTAATCCCCAATTACAGACTTGCACGAATTTGCCAGTGTTGAATCCCGAGATAGATTTGCTAGGAAAATCCAAGCTCTAGATCTTATGGAGAAAATATGAAGTGTTACAATTTGTGAATCCCAATAGCTTGTATATATAGGGAGGCTTAACTTATTTCCCAAGCTAGCCCAATTAGGGAAACAAAAACCCTAATCTTGAATTAAATTAATTCCTTTAATTTAATTCCCTAAATATAAATCTTTACGGATTTAAATGCCTTATATGAAAATCTCTACGATTTATTTCCATATACATTAAATCCTACAATTATATTCCAAATATAATTATTGGGAATTCTTATTTAATTAAATCCCATTTAATTAAATATTAATAATAATTAATTCCAAATTAATCTATTATTAATTACTTCTCCATAAATTAAATATTAAATCCAATTTAACATTTAATCAACCAACTATGATCCGTAAAAGGGAACTACTTGTTGTGTGACCCATAGGCCCTCATATACCGAGCGATTAGTCAAACTAACGGTCTTAATTGAACCCTAGTCAATAAATCAGACATTCTCAATATATGAGGTGCGTTAAGAAGAAACATGCAACTACACAGAATCAAACGTGGGCAATTGCGATTTCCTCCTTTCATTCACGAATACTCGATTAGTCTTGAACATGATGAAGTGTCTATTCAAATAACTTAATCAGTTTATCTCAAATCACTAATTGATCATTAGTATCACACTTAGTCACAAAGTCTAAGTTGACGTGCATTGACCAATGACTTAGATCCAATTATGATGAGAAGATGAGTATTCTCTCTAAATCCACTTTGAGGAATGAATCTTTTTATTGGCTCAACTACCACGCACATGCACTTCGTGATGAACCCAATCCAAGCCGTATCTACCCATGGAAGGGTGCAAGCATTGGTCATGGTCAAAGTTCATCACTCCACACATGTCGTGCGCGTTGACCTCAAGTCAAAAAGAGTATCGCATCGCTCCCACTAACCGAGACACCCGTGACACATATAGTGGAACTACATCAAACGGTTTTTCGGATGGGTATACCAATACCCTCTAAGGTATTTGTGCATCCATCATGAGATACCTAGTATCTCGTAGTAAGTGAGATCTTACTACACTCTCTAAGAGTATGATGCAGATCGCACACCAATCTCCATTGCATCATCAATATCCCTTTCTTGATGATCCTCGATTGGGGCTATTTAAGAATCATGTTTAAGTCATCTGAGTTCTCACTCACTCAATGACAGCAGTGACTCAAGGGAACACATATAAAAATAAATGCCAACAATCAAACATAATATTCTAATGAGTGTAACGCCATACATTTAATATTAAATAAATAATAACATTAAACCAATACTGAATATTATCTGAGTATTATGTCCTTACAAAGGATTGTCTCTAGGACACTAACACTAACAATCTCCCACATGAACAAGAGCCAATCACCTACATGTTTAACCCCTAGACCATTAAAATGTCTAGTGTGTACATGAACACTCAAAATCTTGGTGAAAGGATCAGCCAGGTTATCCTCCGTGGGGACACGTTCTAACTCTATCTCTCCTCTAGCGATTATCTCTCTTATCAAGTGATAACGCCTCGGTACATGCTTGTTTCTGTTATTGGATCTCGGTTCCTTAGCTTGCGCAACCGCACCAGTATTGTCACAATACAACTTTATTGGACTGCTGGCACTCAGAACTACCCCTAGTTCATTTAAGAACTGTTTTATCCAGACAACTTCTTTGGCAGCTTTCGCCGCAGCAATGTACTCAGCTTCGGTTGTTGAATCAGCGGTAGTATCTTGCTTAGAACTAGTCCAACTAACCGTCCCACCATTGAGAACGAAGACATAGCCCGACTGTAACTTGTAATCATCACAATCGGATTGGAAACTTGCATCAGCATAGCCGATCGCGACTAGCTCTGACTGACCTCCATAGACTAGAAAGCAATCTTTAGTACGTCTGAGGTACTTAAGAATGTTCATGACAACAATCCAATGGGGTTCACCCAGATTCTGCTGGTATCTACCAATAGTGCTGACAGCGAAGGCCACATCTGGCCTAGTGCAAGTCATGGCGTACATGATGAATCCAATTGCATATGCATATGGTATATCCTTCATGCGCTGGATGTCAGCTTCTGTAGAAGAACAACCCTTCTTAGACAGCTTTATCCCATGACATGTTGGTAGAGAACCTCTCTTAGAGTTCTCTATCGCAAACCGCCTCAACACCTTGTCTACGTAGGTGGACTGTGTTAGTCCCAACATCCTCTTGGATCTATCCCTATGGATCTTGATCCCTAAGATGTAGCAGGCTTCTCCAAGGTCCTTCATCATGAAGGTCCTTGACAATCATTCTTTCACGGACTGCATGAGCGGGATATTATTTTCCATAATGAGTATGTTATCGACATACACAACTATGAACACAATATTCTTCCCACAGCATTTCCGATAGACGCACGGATCTTTCGAGTTTCTGACAAAGTCAAATGATTTGACAGCTTCATCAAATCGAATATTCCAACTCCTAGAAGCTTGCTTCAATCCATAAATGGATCGTTTAAGCTTGCACAGGAGATTAGATATTGGCTTTAATATGAAACCTTGAGGTTGAGTCATAAACACTTCCTTATCAATGTTGCCATTGAGGAAAACTGTTTTGACATCCATCTGCCAAATCTCATAATCTAGATGTGCTGCTATCTCAAGTAAAGTTCGAATGGACTTGATCTTAGCAACTGGTGAGAAAGTTTCGTCATAGTCAATGCCTTCGCGTTGACTGTAACCTTTCGCCACCAACCTAACCTTGTAGGTTTGTACTTTGCCATTTGCATCGGTCTTCCGTTTGAAGACCCACTTGCAACCTATGGGTCTAACCCCTTTCGGTAATTCAACCAAGTCCCAAACTTGATTGAAGTTTATCGAGTCTATTTCGGATTTCATGGCTTCATGCCACTTCTTTGAGTTAACATCTAATGTTGCCTCAATGTAAGTTCTAGGTTCGTCCTTATCTGGGATCTCCACATCATCGTGCTCCTCTACGAGGAAACCATAATATCTTGTGGGTGGATTACGGACTCTAGTGGACTTACGGAGTTGTGGTTGCTCAGGTTGCACATTCTGATCGTGAAAATTTTATGGTGCGGCGATTTCATCGTCGACCGGGTAGACCTCAAGAGCGACACTTTCGGATACGTCTTGGACGAGGGTTTGAACTATGCTGTTCTCATTCAGCCCGCTTGGAGTTCGTTGCTCAGGTAATGTAACTCCAATTACGCTCCCACTGGCTGAAAGAGGATCACTTAGTGATAAACTTCCACCATGTGAGCTGCTGAATGCTCCCACTGATTCTTTGTCATGTTGCTTTGACAAGACATTAGTCTCCTTGTTAAGTTGTGGTTCTTGAATTTCATCAAGTTCTATCGTCTTACGACTTTGTTCCTTAAAGACGTAGTCTTCTTCAAGGAATTTTGCATGCCTTGAAACAATCACTGTTTGTTTCTGAGGTAGATAGAAATAATATCATCTAGTTTCCTTAGGATATCCCACAAAATAACTCTTTTCACCTTTTGATTCCAGCTTGTCAGTGAGTATTTTCTTCACAAAAGCGGGGCAACCCCATGTTCTAATGTGAGAGAAATTTGGCTTCTTGCCATGTCATAGCTCGTATGGCGTATGCTCAACTGATTTGGATGGAATCATATTTAGAATGTAGATTGAGTTTTGGAGTGCGTATCCCCATAAGAATGTCGGAAGGGAGGAGAAACTCATCATGGACCTTACCATGTCTAACAGGGTTCGGTTTCTCCTCTCGGACACTCCATTCATTCGGGGTGAATATTTAAATACAAATTTAATTCATTAATTATTACTAGCATGAATTAATCCTATATTAATTCAAATAATAATTACAACAACATATCATGCATATAAAAAGCCACGTAAAATGTACGCATGCGGAATCTACGGGTTTACGTGAACGTACCTCTCGGGATGGCAGTGACTTTGGTCGGACGGACTAACCAAAAGGACTTCCCAAGTATTCCCTTAGCCCTTGCTCGACAATCCGGTGGAAGGATACTCGCGAACAATTAACAAAAGGAAAAAATAAACTTTGTTGCACCACTTATGTGGATTTGCTAATATTTCCAGCACATGGAATTGTACTTGGGAATGAACTAATCATCCCCTATTTATAGGAGACGAGGGGGACGAAAATTTAGTGATATTTCAATGTGGGAAAAGACTTTTCTTGGTCACCAAGAAATCTTGAATATATCTCCTATATTCTTTTTCTCATAATTAAAATATTCCACAAAAGTCCCACCTCCTCTATTATGGCATAATTTTCGAAAAAATAGTGTGCAAGAATCCAAGATTTGGATCTTCTTGAATTTATGAGATATTCTTGTATTTCAAGAAATACATATCTTCCATAATATCTTTTCAAGAAAATCAAGAAAATCTTTCTTGCCCTCTATTTTCCAAAATTTTCGAAAATATCACTATGTATAACCAAGTGGGAGATTTCTTGAATTTAATGAGATAATCTTGTATTCCAAGAATACATATCTTCATTCCATAACAAAATTCAAAGAAAATCTTTCTCCCTCTTTTATCCATAATTTTCGAAAAAATTAGAGGAAATATAAGCAACAATATTTATTTTATTTTAATCACCTTTTCAGTTATTGGACTATATGTTGGGCTACTCAGGGGGCCTTTTTAGGAGAATTAAGATTGGACCTTCTAATGGATCTTGAATATCTAATATTGAGCCACAATATAATTCAAGCCCATAAATATTAATTAATCCCACTACATAATTAATATTGCACTATCCATCTTAACCCATATTACAGTCAATATGGCTCCCGGTCATTATTTCCCGTGTTTAAGATCATCTAGCCCATTAATTAATTCAAGCCACCGAAATAGCTTTCCGTTAATTAATATCTTTTGTCCTTGGTCGAGGAACGGTTCAACATTATTATCCATACCGAAAACTAATTCCACTTGCAAGATTTGGTATGATAAAACTTATGAACCTCCCAAGGGGCAAATCAAGCAAGCGTCTTTGCACACGATTCTTCAGATTAAATCTTAGCAATCACATGTGACCAATAATATTGCCCAAGATAAAAAGTATTGAATCTCTCTCGATTCGCTACCCATGATAAGTCAAAGCAATAGTTACCAATCCCACGTGATCCTATTTAAGGGGCGAAGGTTAAGAAACAACGAACCACTCGAGGTCTAATTCTTCCTTGTTCGGTTATGAAGAATTTATCCTCCTCAGAGGTCCTATTCAACAAGATCACCATGCACTAGTGTAATCTCTTGGTCAAGACAAACCAATCTCGAGCCTTACACCTCAACCTTTCGCGATGGTTGTTCATTTCCATCTAGGTCGTGAATGGCGTGCTTTTTTAGTTACAAGGGGATCTAATTTAATCTTCGTGATCCGGTATCACTAAATTAACTACAAAGGTAACACGTCATGTAATTATTGAACAGCTTATGCAAAGAAAATATATGTAACATTCAATCATATTTAAAGCATCGCGATAAACAATTTATTTCAAAGAAATAAGTCCGAAAATTCGGTTTCGATTATACAAAGTAAAAGCATACTTTTCAAATAATCCCAACAATCTCCCACTTATACTCAAAGTCCGCTTTTAAGTATACTACAACACGCCTCGAGTAGTCCGTGACATCTAATGTCACCTACACGAACCTAATAATTTCTCCCACTTATACTCAAAGCAGATTAGCAACGGTCTTGACACCCATTCCACTCACATGTCTCTCGAATGTATTCGAGGCGACGCTTTGTGAATGGATCTCGCTAGGTTGTCCTCGGACGCTATCTTTTTGCCACATCTATATCTCCTCTTAACGATTTCTCGTATAAGATGTCTTTCCTTTAATGTGTTTGTTTGACTCAGGACTCTTGGTTCTCTTGAATTTGCAATCGCCCTTAGCGAGATATTGCTGAACAAATTGTAACACCATCCAAGTCCACTAAGAAGATCTAGAGCCCAATCGGTTCTTTCACCGCTTCACAAGCGCCTACTTACCCGAGTCCCATGGTTGAGTCAAGGATGCATTTCGCTTCACACTCGTCCATTTGATGGCTACACTTCCCCGAAATGGAAACACACTGTTGGTCCCGGTGAAAACGAGTCTTACACGTGTATGGGGGAATACACGTGTTCAAAGGATTTTTAAAACTGCTTTTCTTCGAGGTCACTTTGGGTCGACAATCCTCAAGATTAGGTTAGAAGCAGACGGATAAGCTCGAGTCAAGTCTCGAGACAAGATCCCGGAGCCTTTTCGTGATACCTCGATAATCCCAACCGAGTCCTCGAGTGTCGAGATCCCGAGTTGCTTGGATCGATAACTAACTTCATCAATCCTCGGAAGAGAGTTCAATTTGTAACTATCTTTCTAGCTACTCACCGTGCGAATGGTTGGCCCTTAGTTTATACTGCTTTTAAGCTTTCTTTGAAAACCTTCCCTTATGAAATAGTGATTAGGCTGTGATTCACTTATGCAACTTCAAAGGGATTGATTCCAATCAATATCGATGAAAAGTATGCTTTCAAAATCGAGTCAATGCAACAGTTAAGCACAGATAAGGAAAGCAATAAAGAACACAACAGTTATAGTGGTTCAGAGACTCAAGCTCCTACATCCACTCTCCCTGACTCTTCAGAGAAATTCACTATCAACTTCTGAGCTTTCAGACTACTTCGTAGTTTACTTACTCAACTCGGCCCTGAGTTTTCTGACTACTCCACGTAGTTTACTTACTCAACCCGACCTTGAGATTTCTGACTACCTCCGTAGTTTACTTACTCAATCACACACAAGCTTTCGGACTACCCACAGGCTTACTAACTTCTCCTCTAGAGTTTTCTGACTACTCCAGTAGTTTACTAACTCTTTACAACTCTACTCACCAACAAACACACTCCAACTACCTTCTCAAGGGTTTGGGGTTTCTTGGTTGGTTTCCAACTAGGATGAGATATCCTTTACAATGAAACACAATGCAAAGGGTTAGGATATCTCGACTAAGCTTTGGATAAATCTCATCAAGCTAGGCTTAGTAAAGTGAGCTCTCTTCAATATAGAAGCACTTGGGAAATTCAAGGTATTTCGAGTGCTTTAACTTTTGCAAGAATAAGTTTGAGCTCTTGAGTTGCGTATAAATTTCCCGTAACCTTTACGATGTAGAGGGTCACCAATGATTTATAGGCATACACCAAGGTTACTCTTGAAAACTATCCGTTGGAGAGATAGCCGTGAGTTCCTCTTATGGTGTGTGAAAACGACTATATTTAGGGTTTGAAACTCCCTAACACGTTTTAGGCAATAGCTTTTCATGTAGCCGGTCTTCACTTTTTGCAGTCTGGAACTTTCGTACATCTGACATCTTTTTTCAACGGCTGTCATCGCTGTCGATTATCGATATAATCTGATGTCGTCTTCCTCTTTTTGACTTTTGTCTCCAAAAAAGGTAGACACCTTCAACGGCTCTTTTGATTACAAACTCTGAGTTTGTTATAACCTTAACAACAACTTGACTTAGTTCCTCTTATGCGTTTTGAATGTCTTGTCAATATCTAACTTTCTAAGGTATCGCGTTTCCCTCGATGTGCATCCTTGAGATAGATATATTGATTGCCTCGGAACATTCGGGGTTCATCTTGACATTGATTACATTCTTGAGTCTTCGGTAATTCTTGTCTTTTCGATATTCTTGATCTTCAAATACTCGATCTTCAATCTTGCGTCTTGAGTCTTGAGGTCTTACGAGTCTTCGGTCTTACGAGTCTTGAGGGTCTTACGAGTCTTGAGTCTTACGATTCTTCGGAGAGATCGAGTCTTGATTTATCTTGGCCCGATATCTTGAGTCTTCATCTTTGAGTCTTGAGTTCTCGGTTTCCATCTTGAGTCTTGATATCTCGGTTTCATCTTGAGTCTTGAGACTTGATTTCATCTTGAAATTTCCGATATCTTGAAACATCTTGAGTTCTTGAGTCTTGAAACCTATCCTAACTATATCTGTGACTATACATTTTGCGGATAACATCCCGAATACTCTAAAAACGAATCTGACTCATCTATCAAGATCATTCTTGAACATGTCATACTCGAGGGTTTTGGGATCTTAATCAAAATCATATAATCTTTTATTAAATTCATCTCCCAACAATTTCCCCTTTTTTGATGATGCCAAAACCTATCTTATTCTGAGACATATAACCTATACTCGGGTTTGATTTATCCTATTACAAGATTGGTTATGTCTCTCAACAATTACTTCAAAGAATGAATCTCCCAACAATTTCATCACCAAACAACAAGAATGTCGCATATCAAATATAAAGACATGTAGAATAAGATAATGAGATATTATCTTTTGAGCATAATGATAAATCTTCATTGATGATAAGTGTACCATTACAGATTACAATGAATTTATCAAACAAAATCAAAAAGATAAAAATTTAAAGAATACAAAATCTTGAGTCTTGATCTTTTAGTCTTGATTCGGCTCTTGATCTTACCTTTCTGTTTGCTTCATTTTTCGACTTCATCGATTGGGCACTTCCGGATCAAACATTCCGAAGAATCTCTTCTTGACTCATTTCTTTCCCCGATGATGTCCGGATCAAGTTTCGATTAGGCCCAACCGACCCGGCAGATTGAGCAATTTCTTGCGTAATGGCCTTTTCATTTACCAAGCCATTACCAAGTCTCGGAGGAGGATAGGAATATGGACCGGGGGCTACTATCTGTACTCCACCTTCATCCGCAAGGTTAATCCAGCTTTGTAGATACTTTGGATAAAAGGTGAAAGATATTCAATGAAAGCTTCGTTCGTCCGAGCCTTCCCTCCCATTCCCTAAGAACATCATAATTGAACGAAGGTTCTCTTCACTTCTTCCCACATGTCGTTGAGTTTAATGGGCATCCATTTATCAACATGGGGCCACTTCAAGCGCTTTTCGATGTTCCTTTCCTCTTGCTTTCGCAAACTTCACGAAGTCACTCCTTCGCCAACGCTTCTTCGTCTATCTTCTTTCCGATCCAGAAGTTCACGAGGCCCAGGCGGCTTTTCTTAGCTTGTTCTTTTTGGAGTGTCATCGAGCCTCTCCGGTGTTGAAGACTTTCTTTCCGAGGTTGAGACTCGAGATTCCTCTGCATCTTCATCATCAGAAACCAACTTTCTCTGGATTGGCTTAGAAGCCTTCGCGACGCTTTACCAGGTTTGAACAACGCCCAAGGCTTTCCTCTTCATAAAGCGATTCGACACCCGGCTTTGTTCCAACCTTAGTTCCTAGCACTCGGTTTCTCTCTTGCAACCTCAAGCTTGGTTTGCTCGAAACTTCGAATGTAGACCAACTTCTCTACTTGAGCAAATTTTAACTTCTCGATGTGCCGAGCTTCTTTAAAGGCTTGGGCTAGATTGTACATTTCAAAGATCTTTAAGGCCTTCTTTTCCCAAAGTCACGTGCCATGAACTTCACGAGGTCTGCGCCTTCCCTTCCCCTTCTTGGCACCGTGGCTTGGAAGAAGTCCGGAGAGAGCTGTGTCCATGTGATCTTTGTTCTTTGCTCACACAAATGGATCTCTCCCCGCTAACCGATCTTGCTCATCTTCCATTCTCCTAATGTGGTTCTTAGCCACGCATGTTCTTCGATATGTGGGCAAAGCGGCGGAGAGTGCATCTTTAAGCATCTCTTGTCATCTTGGTCATGAGCACCGAGCTCATTTCCTCAACGGCAGATTTGATCGGACCTCGTTTTTCTCTGTCAGTTTCACCTCTAGAAATTCAATTACTCACGGGTGCTTTTGTTTCATTTGACATTAACTTTCTGCGTTGACTCCCTCCAGCTTTTCATTCAGCTTTTCTTCCATGGAGGTCATCTGAGTGGTCAGAGTGTTTTGTATCTGCACCAGTTCTGAAGAATGGCTAAGTCCTTCCATTGTCTGAGCTTGATTGGCCAACGTTGCTTCCATCTGAGTAAGTTTGATCGACATTGGCTCAATCTTCTCAAGTTTCTCCATGGCCGGGAGTGAGATCAATCTCGGCCCTTACTGCGCACCTTCTGTGCTGTTTGATCATCCTGAGCTCCAGCTTCATCCTGAGCTCCGGTCTCCAATTGAGCCTCAGTCTGATTATCAGACATTTCAGAATTAAAGATAGTACTTTCAGTAACTCTGGCATAATTATTAATAGTGCCAAAAGGTACCTGAAGAGTGCTAGCTTCAGTCTGAGGTTGATCAGCAACAGAAGTCTCTTTTTCTGTTTGAGACTGATCCTCAGCATCTCCCTGTTGGTCCCCATCTCCATCTTTGGATTTGTCTCCGCTGCTCGGGGCACCAACCTCAGTTGCTTTCTTCTCAGCTAGCTTCCTCTGAACCAGCTCATCAAAATCGGAATTTTTCATCCTGAGCTTTGTCCTTCTGAACCCTGAGAAGTCGGTCAGGAAGGCTGTCTCCTCATTCCACCAGTCTTCCCCTCTGAATGCAGCAATATCAAGCATCTCGGGAAGAGTCTGATTGAGGATATACACTGTCGTCCTTAATCTGAAGAATATATCTTGCGGATCGAGGGGGTATGAAAATGAGCTTCGTGTCGATCGAGGATGAACCGTTCCCCCTTGCTCCTCCTTTCGCGCTAGCCGGCCCGCCCTTCATTACGTCTCGGGCTCTCTGGTTCGATAGAGAAGCAATTTGAGGGATCAGCGGTGGGTCACTCGAGGAGCTCATCGGTACATTTGCTCTGAGCCTCCGGTAGTATCAAAGCTTGTGCATTGAGGTCCTCGGTTTGCATCTGAGTGGGTTACGAGGAGCTGGTGGCATTTCCCCGATGTATAGTCACGAGTTAGCTCGTCGATCGAACTGCATCTTGGATCGACTAAAATTTGGTTCTTGATCTGAACACCACGCATCCCCAGGGTAGGCATCTACGAGGTCTGAGCTCCTTTAAAATTTCTTTGAAATTTTTATCGGGCTGATGATGTCTCGAGCACCTCGAGAAAGACTGCCTCCGGTCGATCCTGTGTCCTTGAGATAACTGAGCGGCACTTGTAATGGTGAACTCGGCGGTTTGGCCCTCGGGTTGTCTCTCCCGGAATCATCATACCTTCGTCGGTGAGAACCACCAATCTTCTGCGCTTTGGGCGAGGTTCTTCTGCCTCATCGGTTTTGCTCCTTGCTCCATTTTTTGCCTCCAACATAACCTTCCCCGGTTTGTTGGGTCTCTTTCTCGGCCGACGAAAGGTGATTCTACCTTCTTTTCTCTTTTTCCCTCGAATGCCTGCTTCTTCAAAGAAATGGGCTTGAAGAGAATTTTGGATTTAGGGAATGGGGTTGAATTAACGAAGATATCCTCCTCCTCTACGCACATCTCCAAAATGTAGGCAATTTTGGTGGCATGGTGGATCTTGCCTTTCATCGTGATTTCCCCATTGACTCTTTTTTTTATGATCTTGGCTTGCTCGACACCATCTGGACTAAAATTTCAGCCCGGTTGAAGTCGATGGTGGGAGATGCCTCGATCGCCGCCATCAATCTGAGCTTGGGTACTAATAATGCTCAAAAACTCCCCCAAGACTCATGACGCTCTTGCTCACAATATCCATCGGCCTGCGATATTGTGGCTTTAGGTGCTTCTTGTGCAAAGTTGCCTCAAACTTCACAGATTCTCGGCAATCCTATCTAGGTACTCCTGCTCTCTACCGACATATACATCGCGGGATCCTCTCCTCTATCACATAGCTCAAACACATCATTCAGATTTTTAGGGATAATGCACAACTCCTCTCAAAAATCGGCGTATTTTGATGAGTGCTCTAGATGAGATCTGATGTCGAAGAGTGCATCTGATCTTCTTCATCTATTTTCAAATTGCGAGATGAATTCGATTACCTCCTTTATAACTCTGATGCGGTCGACTGCGACTAGATGGGTGAGTTTAGCCCGATCGGATCATATCAGCCCTTCTTCTACGGCTTTGAGTTGGTTGTGCTCTCAAGTGAGACAATGAACTTCGTACCATGGCTTATTGGTTATGGCTAATCTCTCCATACATACGGTTGGGGCCATTTTAGAATATGATTTGAAGAATGTGAAGCTTTAGGGTTTTGCGATTTAAAGGCAAAGGGATTTTAGTTCTGAGTATTTGGGGGCGAAGGGTTTGATAAAATTTCGGCTTGAATGGCTTAAAGAGGTATAAATAACTTCGAGATCGTGGAGAATCGTGTTGGTTAGGTGAAAAGTAACGGTTGAGATTAATCTCCGATTAATCGGGTATATGAACCGAGCGATCTCCTAAAAAGTAAGCCGCCAAAATATCCTCATTGGTCAATAATGTGGCGAGCATTAAATGATCATTGTCCTTCTTCGAATTTAAAACGATCCCCGCCCAAAAACATTCCTCGTGTGTTTTGTATTTATTATGAATGATTCTTGAGTTTTACTTAAGCAATAAATGGGTCACATGAGTCATTACCTCTTGGACTAATTTCCCTCTATCGGTCTTCTCGAGTACTAACCTTGATAAAATGTCAAGATAATATGAAAAATGAAAGGGTTCAAAGATGCTACTAAGCATTGACCTTGAAGAACTGAAGTTTCACGAGACTCGATTCAATATTTCCATTTTATCCCGAGTTTCTCGATGGAGTTCTCGAGAAAGCTTCATGCATCCGAAAATCTTCAATTTTCAGATTTACTCTATACACTGGTTCTAACATCCCTAATTCAATTGAAAGTTCACGAAATCTTGATTCAAATGCAAAGGTTTAGTCAAGATATCAGACTCTTTTACTATCGAGATGAATTTTCTCCATCCTTTTGTCCTTTTTCTCGACATGATCTCTCGATGAAGTGATGTCCGATATCCACATGCTTGCATCGGTGTGCAATAACGGATTTTGTGAAATAGCAATGACACTATTATTGTCACAAAATATTGGTACTTCATTAGCCACAACTTTATAATCCCTTAATTGTTGTCCGAGCCAAAGAATCGAGCACGCAGCCTTCTTCTGCAGACCATGTATTCAAATTCACCGAAGATCTTGGTTGCATCGAGGTCATTTCTTTGAAAACCAAGATATCGGTTTTGCTTCCTAGAAATTGACAAGTTCCTGCTGTGGACTTTCTTCACAATTTCGCAACCTCCATAGTCGACATCTCGAAAGAACCAAAGTTAATTCAAGGTTATCATCACCGATACCATAATCCTCTATTCATTTGTGCCCTTAAGATATCTCAAGATTCTTTTTTGGCGTACTCCATGTGACTAGTCTTAGGATTAGCTTGGTATCTTGCACATATCCCAACAACAAATGTTATATCCGCCTACTTGTTTTGTGAGATAGAGCAATGATCCAATGATTCCTCTATAATCGGTATGATTCACCGATTTGCCTTCCTAATCGGGATCCATCTTGTAGTTAGTATTCATAGGAATCCTAACCGAAGTTGCAATTTGTACACCATATTTGGCAATCGGATCTCCGGTGTACTTTGCACGGTTGATGAATATTCCTTCCTTTGATTGTTTCACTTGAAGACCTAGAAAGAAATTCATCTCTCCCATCATTGACATCTCAAACTTGCCTTTCATCGGTGTTGAAAACTTTTCACACAAATTGATGGTTTGGAGATCCAAAAATGATGTCATCAACATATATCCGAACCAAAGAAGATATCTTCCCCATCCTCTATCCCGAACGAGTTCTATCAACAGTTCCTTTCGACAAAACCATGGTCAAGAAGAAACCGAAAAGAGTATCATACCATGCTCTGGGTGCTTGCTTGAGACCATACAAGGCTTTTCTCGAGCACTGTAAAACTTGGTCATTCTGTTTTGAAGCCGGAGGTTGTTCCACATAAACCTCTTCTTTAAGCACACCGCTCGAAAATGTACTTTTCACATCCATTTGATAGATCGTGAACTTCATGTGGGCATCATATGCAAGAAACAATCGATGGCTTCTAGTCTTGCAACAACAAAGTTTCATCATAATCCAAGCCTTCTTCTTGGGAATAATCTTGTCTGAACTAGTCTTGCCTTGTTTCTTACAATGTTGTTGTTTTCATCTCTTTTATTCTTGAAAACCCACTTGGTTCCAATGACATTGTGCCTTTTCGTGTCTATCTACCAACTCCCATACTTCATTCCTTGAGAATTGATTCATTTCATCTTGCATAGCAAAGAATCCAATAAGAATCTTGTAGAGCTTCATTAATCTCGGCGAGTTCTTTCTCCGATAGGAAGCGGCCCGAGAATAGTGCACTCTCACCATGGAACCTTCTTGTCTTTAACACCTTCGGTTAGATCACCCACAATCTGACTTGTAGGATGACTATCTAACCATTTCCTTCTTGATGTTCCCCTTCAATAGTATCCTCAACATTTAAAATGTTAGGTTCGATTAAATCGACAAAACTCGAGGAACAACCGAAAAGGAGAAAGTGAATCATCTTCCTCGTGGAAATTCTATTGAGAACATTGTCGAGACATTTGTTCCCCCTTTGGTTGATAGATTGAGAATTTGCCTCACCATGACCACATCTTCATTGGCATCACATACCGAGTCTCCGAACTAGTGTCTGCTCGGATTGGTCACCTTTTGAGTGTTGGTTTTCTGAGTCTCACCATCCCGATTTCCATCCCGAACTTCTTTATCTCGAAGTCCGAGTCACTCCGGTCATAGATAGTGGTGACTTCTTCTTTTCCGTTCGATGGATGATTTATCTTTTTGTTTCGGGCTTAATCTGGTGATCCTCTTAGTCGGTTCATCTGCATCATGTTCTGTTTCTTCCGAACACAAATAGTTTCATCAAAAACAACATGAGGTGTTTCCTCCACAATAAGAGTCCTACAAATTTGTAAACTCGAAAGTTTTCTTGACTTGAGAATATCCTAAGAATATTCCTTCATCGAACTTTACTATCAAAAGTTTTCAACCGATCTTTACCATTATTGTGTATGAAACACTTGCAACCAAACACACGAAAAGAAAGAAACAAGAGGCTTCCTTTCATTCCAAAGCTCATAAGGTGTTTTGCCTTGACTCTTGGTCAAGATGGATCTATTCTCAAGTGAGTAGCATGCGGTGTTGACGGCTTTCAAATTTCAAAATCTTTTAGGAATATCGACTTCACTATCATTGTCCTTGCGACTTTATTTCGAGTCCTGTTCCTTCTTTTTCGGAACACCATTTTGTTGAGGGGTCCTTGCGGTGATGTTTCATGAGAAATTCCATTTCTTTGCACAATAATCGATATAATACGATTTATAAATTCGGTTCCTTTGTCGATCGATTTTGACCACACTCGATTTTTTCTCAATCTTGAGCCTTTTCAAGAACTCCGTGACTTTATCTCGAGTCTCTTTCTTCTTGAGTAAGAATATGACCCAAGTATATCTCGAGTAGTCATCAACTACTACCAATGTGTATTTCCGCCATTAGTGCTCCACGGTGTTATAGGACCAAAAGATCCATATGAAATAATCAAGTATTCTTTTCAAGAGAAACCTCAACTTTACTTTTAAATGATGCTCTTATCTGTTTTTTTTTTTCGCATGCATCACAAATATGTTCCTTCTTGAACACTTCGTTAGGTAACCCTCTTACAAGAGCTAATCTTGCAAGCTTGTTCGGGGTTTTGAAATTTAGGTGATTCATTCTTTTATGCTATAACCAACTGGTATCTGTGGAACTTTTAGCAACTAAACATGTATCTTTAGGAGTTGAACTCCAATCGAAAGATATACATTCCCTTTTCTTGTACCGGTCGGAGTACTTTCTCGTGATGTATCATCTTTCACAAAACATAAGTTCTTCGAGAACTCAACATTAAAACCTTTATCACAGAATTGGCTAATTGAAAGCAAGTTATGCTTCAATCCAGATACATATGAAACACCATGGATATGAACTGAGTCGATTTCCAAAGTTCCATATCCTTCAGTCTGTCCCTTGGAGTTATCTCCAAAAGTGATCTGTGGGCCTCTTTGTTCAACATAGTCACTGAGTATCTTCTTGTATCCTGTCATATGTCTTGAACATCCACTGTCAAGATACCATATATCAGGAGCTTTTTCATCTCTGCTCATCAGTGCCAAGTGATCTTTAGTCAGTTCAGTGCCCTTGTTTTCCTCCTGAAAACAATTTAATTCTTAGGTACCCAGTTTGTGTAGGGTCATACAAGGTTAGCTGTACCTTTAGGGATCCAAATATGCCTAACAACTCTAATCACTTTAGAGTGGCTGATCTGTCTTCCATAAACATCTACATACACATTTACTACTCTGGGTGCCTTAGCAGTTTCCTGTGTATGAGTGCTGGCCTTAGCATGAACATGGGCTTTTGAATTCTTCTTTGGTTCAAGCCTTTTGTTCCATTGCTTTGGCTTATGTGCAGCTGGTCTGAATCTTTGTTGACTTGGGTTCAGGTAACCTTTACCCTTAGGCAAGTGGGGTTTAGGTTGCCTGTACTGAAATATGGGTCTTTCAGTATACTGAGGACTTGGTCTCTTCAGTTGAGAATAACTATCTTTGAGTGTTTCTCTTACGAAGATTCCTCTGATGGTTCATGTAGATCCTTTCAAGTTTGCATTCTTAAATTTGAGGCTTTGAAGTACTTGCTTTGAAATTTTCCAATCGACGCTTTCGGGTTTTCTAGCCTTCACCTGAGGTTTGGGCTTTCTAACCTGATCATTCAGTTTTACTGAAACCATAGGTCCTTTTCCCTTGTCTACAACCTTGGGCATTTCTTCAGTTTGAAGTGTAGGTGCCACTGATTTAAAAAAGATTGTCTTCTTGCTACTTGATGCAGCATTTAGATGACCTTGTGAGGTTCCCCCTGGAATGTATCCCAATCCAGATTTTATAGTGGCAGATCTCTGGTAACTCTGAATTTCATCTATTACTTTAGATGCATTATTCAATAGAGTTAACTTCTTCTGTGCACTATCCTCACAGTTCTGTAGAGTTTCATGCTTCTCAGAGAGGTCATTGAACTTAGTTCTGATTAGCTGAATTTCTTCAGTGGATTTCTCTAGCTTTTCAGTTAGGGTCTCTATCAACTTTTCTTTCTCTGAGAGTTGTACTTTCAGAACATCCAGTTCATCAGTAGCTCCCATAAATTGAGAAGTGATTTCAGTTTTGCTAGAGTCTTTCCATTTTAGATTTTCAAAGATTCGGTTTTATTCTCGCTCTTGAGTTTTATTTAGCGATCCTTGCAAAACAAAGATAGTCCTTCATCGATTCTCAAAAGAATCCATCAGTCAAAAATATTTTTTCGGTGGAACTTGAAAACTCTTGTGCTAGTGTAGGAGCAACAACAGAGACGAAGAGTTTACCTCCTCAATGGCCATCGGGCCGAGATGTCATCACTTTCACTGTCTGAGAATATCTCATCTGAAGAGCTAGATTCCTCTTCAGAGTGTTCTTCTTCTGCAACCATGGCCTTTTTGCTTGAGAACTTCTGGTCTCTTTTAGCTTGTCTTTCTCTTCTCTCCTTAGCACTCAACTCTGGACAATCATACTGGAAGTGACCTTTCTTCTGACAATTATAGCATCTGTTGGCATCATCATCCTGATCATTTTCTTCTTTGGACTTGGAGTCCTTCTTTTCGGATGAAGATCCTTCGAATTTTCAGTCCTTCTTTTTCTCGGTTGATCCGTCCTCGGGTTTCTTCTTCGCACTGTGGTTCCTGTAAAAGCTTTTGTATTTTCCAAATCTACTATTAAGTCCGTCAAACCTCCTTGCCATCAGTGCTAGCTTTTCCTCAAGCTCATCCTGATGTTTGGCATGGGGGTTCTCAGACTCTTTAGTTTTACAGGTTTTATCTTTGGCTTTTAAAGCCACATTTTTACTTGATGAAGAATCATCTTTCTTTGTCGACCTTTTTTGGATTTCTTATCAATTACAAATTCATAGGCTTCAAATCGAGAAGACTTGTTGGTATGGCATTGAACTAATGTTCTTGGTGTTTTCAATCACCACTGCATGAATATCCCATTTCTTAGAAAGACCTCTAAGAATTTTCAACGCCACTTCTCTTTGTGGATATTTCTTTCCAAGTGCATTTAGATCATTCATGATGCTAGTGAATCTGACTTCCAATTTGTCTATTGATTCACCATCATCCATTTCAAAACTGTCAAACTTTCCAATTGCCACTGAAAGTTTGTTTTCTTTTATATGATCTGTGCCTTGGCACATAACAGCTAGTGTATCCCATATCTCTTTAGCAAGATATTACGAGAGAGATCATTCCCATCACACCATCATCAATTGTCTTTGTATAGTGTGTCTTTTGCAATGTAGTCTAGATTGACTAACTTTCTCTCCTCGAGTTAGTTGGTCATCAGACTTAGGAAATTCTGCTCTAGGATCAATTCTCTCATCTTCTGTTCCTCTGGGATTCACCACAGTAAATTTGAATGGTCCTTGAGAAACCACTCTCCACATACGCTCATGTTTGGAATACAGATGTGCCTGCATTCTCAGTCTCCATAGATCATAGTTCTCTACTGAGAACATGGGAAGTTTTTTAGAAGATATTTTTCTGATCTTTTGAAAAGAACAAAAATTTCAGCAAATAAGATCAGTTCAGATAGACCACAAGTATTTTTGAAAATAAAACTTTGGTCAACACAGCAGGTGGTCAAGTTGAACCAATCGCTCGATACCACTTGTTGGTCCCAAAGGAAAATGAGTCTTACACGTGTATGGGGGAATACACGTGTTCGATGATTTTAAAAAGCTGTTTCTTCCGAGGTCACTTTGGGATGCACAATCCTCGAAGATTAGGTTCTCGAGAAGCCGCAGATCGCTCCGAGTCGAAGTCTCATGAGATAAATGATCTGGCCGCTTTCAGATACCTCGAATAATCCTAACCGAGTCCCGAGTGTCGAGATCCCGAGTTGCTTGGATCGAGATAACTAACTTATTGAATCCTCGGAAGAGAGTTCGGTTTGGTAACTATCTCTGTTCTAGCTACTACCGATCGTCTTGAAATGGTTGGCCCTTAGTTTATACTCATTTTAAGCTTTGCTTTGAAAACCTTCCCCTTATGAAATAGTGATTAGGTTGTGATTCACTTATGCAACTTCAGTGGATTGATTCCAACTGAATATCAGTGAAAAGTATGCTTTCAAAATTGAGTCAATGCAACAGTTAAGCACAGATAAGGAAAGCAATAAAGAACACAACAGATTATAGTGGTTCGAGACTCAAGCTCCTACATCCACTCTCCCCGACTCTTGGAGAAATTCACTATCAACTTCGAAGCTTTGGACTACTTAAGTGGTTTACTTACTCAACTTCCCCGAGTTTTACGACTACTCCACGTAGTTTACTTACTCAACCCGACCTTGAGTTTTACGACTACCTCCGTAGTTTACTTACTCAATCACACACAAGCTTTTCACTACCCCTCAGAGCTTACTAACTTCTCCTCTAGAGTTTTCTGACTACTCCGCGTAGTTTACTAACTCTTTACAACTCTACTCACCAACAAACACACTCCAACTACCTTCTCAAGGGTTTGGGGTTTCTTGGTTGGTTTCCAACTAGGATGAGATATCCTTTACAATGAAACACAATGCAAAGGGTTAGGATATCTCGACTAAGCTTTGGATAAATCTTATCAAGCTAGGCTTAGTAAAGTGAGCTCTCTTCAATATAGAAGCACTTGGGAAATTCAAGGTATTTCGAGTGCTTTAACTTTTGCAAGAATAAGTTTGAGCTCTTGAGTTATATAAATTTCCCGTAACCTTACGATGTAGAGGTCACCCGGATTTTATAGGCATACACCAAGGTTACTCTTGAAAACTATCCGTTGGAGAGATAAACCGTGAGTTCCCTCTTATGGTGTGTGAGAAACGGCTATATTTAGGGTTTGAAACTCCCTAACACGTTTTAGGCAATAGCTTTTCATGTAGCTTCTGTCTTCACTTTTTGCGATCTGGAACTTTCGTTACATCCGACATCTTTTTTCACACCCGACTGTCCTTTGTCGATGTCGGTATAGTCTGCATGTCGTCTTCCTCTTTTTGACTTTTGTCTCGGTAAAAGGTAGACACCTTCAAGCAGCTCTTTTTGATTACAAACTCGAGTTTGTTATAACCTTAACAACACTTGACTTAGTTCCTCTTATGCGCATTTGAATGTCTTGACAATATCTAACTTTCTAAGGTATCGCGTTTCCCTCGATGTTGCATCGCCGGATAGATATATTGATTGCCTCGGAACATTCGGGTTCATCTTGAGCATTGATGCATTCTTTGAGTCTTGATTAATTCTTGTGCTTCGATATTCTTGATCTTCAAATACTCGGATCTTGATCTTGCGTCTTGAGTCTTGAGGTCTTACGAGTCTTGAGGTCTTACGAGTCTTGATCTTACGAGTCTTGAGAGAGATCTGAGTCTTGATTTATCTTGGTGATATCTTTGAGTCTTCATCTTTGAGTCTTGATTTCTCGATTTCCATCTTTTGAGTCTTGATATCTCGATTTCATCTTGAGTCTTGAGAGACTTCGATTTCATCTTGAAACCCGGATCTTGAAAAACATATCTGAGTTCTTCTTGAGTCTTGAGAACCTATCTGAACTATATCTGCTTGACTATACATTTTGCGGATAACATCCTGAATACTCTAAAAAGCGAATCGACTCATCTATCAAGATCATTACTGAACATGTCATACTCAGGGGTTTTGGGATCTTAATCAAAATCATATAATCTTTTATTAAATTCATCTCCCAACACACAATAACTGAGGCAGATAATTTCTGGAATCTAAATCTGATTGAAAATCCGAGTCCGTGTAGCCGATGAGGATTGGAGTATCTGACTGATAAATCAACATTCTATCCCGAGTTCTTTTCAGACACTTCAGAATGTTTTTAACTGTCGTCCAATGCGCTTTCCCTGGGTTACTTTGATATCTTGCTACCATGCCTACGGCAAAGCAGATATCCGGTCTCGTACACAGCAATGCATACATAAGGTTTCCGACAGCCGAAGCACAAGGAATACCTTTCATGTCATCTATCTCCTTTTTGTCTTAGGGAACATTTTCTTGGATAGATGGATTCAAAGTCTGAAAGGTACGAATCCTTTCTTGGAATCTTGCATGCTGAATCGTTTCAAAACCAGTGTCTATGTATGAAACTTGCGATAACCCTACCATCCTTTTCTTGTGATCTTGATCCCAAGGATGTGTCCGGTTTTCCCTAAGTCTTTCATATCAAACTGTTTTGAAAAACATGCCCTTACGTCCCGATCACACCTTCACATCGTTCCCGATGATCACAATGTGATCTCGTGCGATCTAAAGAATACCAATGCAGTTCCGACACGCTTTTTATACACACAACTTTCAAACTCGTTTTGATCAAACCCATAAGACTTTATTACATGATCAAAACTTTGGTTCCAAGACTTTGGTTCCGTAAATGGACCTCTTGAGCTTACAAACTAGGTGTTCTTGGCCTGTTTCAATGAAACCTTGGTGTTGTTGCACATAGATCTCTTTATCAAGACTTCAGTTAAGGAAAGCTGTCTTGACATCTATTTGCCAAATTTCAACGTCGAAATGCGCAGCAATCGATAAGAGAATACGGATGGACTTAAGCATGGCTACGGGCGAAAAAGTTTCCTCATAATCGATCCCTTTCTTTCTGAGTATAACCTTTCGCCATTAGTCTTGCTTTAAAAGGTTTCAACCTTCCCGTCCGATCCTCTTTTCCTCTTATATACCCACTTGCATCTAATGGGTTTGACCCCATTAAGTGGTTCGACTAGCTCCCACACTCTATTATGAAAACATAGAACCCACTTCGGCTTTCATTGCTGTTTGCCAAGAAACTGCATCCTTATCTTGGAGTGCCTCGTCATATGTCCATGGGTCTGATTCCGGGAATCAAGTCCGAGGACTCTCCTATTCCCATGAATTTCTCGGGCTGTCTAACAACCCTCCCACTATAACGAGGCTCCGGTTGTGAAAACATATCGTTTGGTATATCATCTAGTACAGTTGGCACTGAGGTTTGCCTTCTAAGCTCATTTAAGGTAATCTCACTTCTGGGTTTTCTTTGGTTCATATAGTTTTCTTCCAAAATCTAAAGTGGGTGCGGATGTCCACCTTTTGATCTTCGGAACTATAGAACATTCACCCTTTTGTTCCCTCGGGGTATCCTACAAAACAGCCTTAATTCTGATCGAGGATCCAATTTACCGGTTTCCTTGTCCAACACGTAGGCCGGACACCCCAAAGTTCTCATGTGTCTCATACTAGACTTGCGTCCGGTCCACAATTCTTTGGGGTTCTGGGAACTGATTTGGATAGCACCAAGTTCAGAATGTAAGTCGCTGTTTTCCAAGGCATGACCCCAAAATGACTAGGGAAGATCCGTATAACTCATCATTGATCTAACTATTTCCAAAAGAATTATGTTGCTTCGCTCTGCAAACCCCGTTTTGTTTAGGGGTTCCGGGTGCAGTGAGCTGGGATACAATCCCTTCATCAGATAAGTAGTTCAAAAACTCATTGCTGAGGTAATCGCCTCCACGATCAGATCGTAGAAACTTGATACGTTTTTCCTTATGATTCTCTGTTTGAGCCTAAAATTCTTAGAATTTCTCAAAGGTCTCAGATTCATGCTTCATAAGGGAAATGTAACCGTACCTTGAGTAATCATCAATAAAATTACTCATAACCTCTTCTTGCTTTGGTTGACATTGGACTACATACATCTATGTGAACGATCTCTAACACTTCTTTAGCCCCATTCCCCTTGGCTCCAAATGCCATCTTGGTCATATTACCCTCCAAACATGATTCGCCAGGTTGGAATCGATTCAACTTGGAGACGCTCCAGTGAACCATCTTTCACCAACCTTTGGATCCTCTTTGGATTTATATGACCTAATCTTAGATGCCAAAGAAGTGTCTCGTTCACGTCGATGAACGTTTTTCTTTTCTCGGAAACAGTTGATGTGTTATAGGATACATTTCGTGAGTGGTGTGCACAGTTAATTGTATAGAGATTTTCCATCAATGTCCCGTAACAGATACACTCATCATTTCAAAAATGATGTCATTCTTATTAGAAGAAACTTAGTGTCCTTTAATCGAATTTTAGAAACTGAAAGTGAATTCTTTCTAAAACTGGGAACACAAAGATAATCTCAAAAAAACTTTATCTTCAAAAGATAGGTGCACTTCTCCCACTGCTTTAACTGCTACTCATGTAGCATTGCAATGTCTGCTACTTGCGTAGTATTGCAATAATCGTTACTACAGTAGCATTGCAATATCTGCCACTTACGTAGCATTGCAATGTCTTCTACTTTCGTAACGTTGCCCAGTGTGATGAGGATCTCACTCCCACTACGTTGCCGGATCATTTAGAACCCGTGAAGCCAACATGATTAGTGGATCTCGTATCAACCACCCACGAATGAGAAGTATACGCCGCTAAACAAGTTTCAACAACTAGTGTGTGAGAATTACCTTTCTTTCCGTCCCTTTTGGGTTTGGAACAGGCAAAACCTCCATTGTCCTCTCTCACCGCAGCTCAAGCACTTCCTCTTTGGATTTTCCTTGACACAACAATCATTCCTCATCTTACCATTGCCCTTGGCAACAGTTGAGTTTTATTGCTTATGGCCTTTGTCCTCTTCTTTATCTTGCCTACCCTTGGCCTAGAAAAAGAAGACGGATCACTTACCGTCAAAACTTGAGTTTGGTGCCTCTTCATCATTTCTGCCGAGACCAAAAGCTTGCAACAAATTAGCTAGTGAGGCCAAAATGCTCAAAAACTTTTTGGGCAGAGAGTGAAGTACAAAAATCATCTGAGTCTCCAGATCATAATCTGCACTCAGAATCTCAAGTTTGTTCAGATGGGCCATCTATTTTGAGGACGTAATCCCTTACGGGTTTTCCCTCCACCATTTTCAGTGACGACATCTCTCTCAAAAAAGTGATCCGACGAGTCCCGCATGTTTTGACTCGTCAGTTGGCTCATCTGATTTTTGTGTGTCAAAATCCACTTGTGTTTTTGTGCAGTTAGGACAATTATAATTTTCCAATCAATATAGTTTCCATACATATTGTATTGACTTTAAGTATAATAACAAAGGATTAAAAGGTAACAACATCTTCTTTCCCAGAAATAAACAACTATATGCAATAAAGCACAAGCATATCACAAGATTCGATCACATGCCATCATATTTAAAATCTAAAAAAAATATGAACAATGCATCACCAACATTCAAAAAAAGCAGTTTAAATAAGCCACGTGGGGTGGGTCATTATTTAAACACATTCAAGCAGTTACAAACAAGAGCGATTTACAAACCTTTAATATCCAGTTAATAGTTGGCTCCAACTTGACCAATATAAAATTGACGGGGACTTGGGAAGTATATGCATATCAATTTTATACCTAAGTAATAACCATGATTAAATACAGGATTACTATTTCGCTTTTGATCGAGCCTCGTGGGGGGGTCATCGCCGCCACTAGTAATAACCCACAATCATCCGTTTGGAATTCATTCATGTGAAACCTATCTTTTGACCGTCCCCGTAAGAATTTCTCCAAAAGAATTCACAAATAAATAAATCATGGAGGTCAAAATTAATTCAATTTTATTATCCTAATAAAATTGTCAATTAATTATTTAAAACATACTTAGTAATTTTGAAGTTGAGATTTTTCAATTTGGCAACCCTCATGCAAACACATTTAAACAAATTAAATAAAGCATAAGATAGCACAAATAAATCAAGCATAACGAAAAAAATAAACATATTGGGCACAAATTATTCAATTGTCATGGTTTGATTTTTCTTGGCTTGATCTTGAAGAAACACGTCTCGAATTTCTCCCACTCGTTAGTCTCGAGAAAAAAAAATGCTTCGCCTCGAATCGCCACACCAATTAAGAACTTGCAATGGATGCACGCCAAGATCCGCGGCCGCTTGTTTTAGGACAACCTCGGCGACCTAGGGCGACCTCGGCGTACCTCGCATCGCTTCGGCGACCTTGCCGGTGCCTCGGCGGTTGTCGGCGGCGTCAGCCGGATCTCGGCCCGGTACGACAGCGTCCATAGCGCGCATCCATGTAGCCAGCGCCATACCTCCCGCCTCCGCCCTGACCCCAACTGACCCCGGCCGCCCGGTACGTCTCGCCCACGTCTGCCCTTAGCGCCAGGCACTCCACCCCCGTCCGGATTCGACTGGAGGCCAGCGCCTGCCCCCGTCTTGGCCCGGCCAGCCTCTCATCTGCTCGGCCGCCCGGACCTGCCACTGCGCTTGCGGCGTGCCAGTAGCCCGGCGCCTTCGGATTGCGGATTTAGATCCTTTAATTCTTCATCTCTTAGTTCAGAATCCGATTTACAATTTATTTACAAAAAAATAAATAAACTGAATCTAGACAGTATTACATTGATCAAATCAACAAATCCTAGTCTACTGTTAGATTTTCTCCGCGAGCAAAACAAATCGAGCGAGTCGGTTAAAAAACCACGGTTTATATATGCATGCAAAATAAAACATTAAAATCCATGACAATTGATATACTGCAAAACAGATCTAACAGTTCTACTATCCAATTTCAAATTTAATGTCCACAAATTAAATTACAATTTAAAAAAATTGAGTCTAAAACAAAGTGGCTCGATACGTGTGTTGGGGAATGAGTTGCCGCAGATCTATTCGGGGAATATTTAAATACAAATTTAATTCATTAATTATTACTAGCATGAATTAATCCTATATTAATTCAAATAATAATTACAACAACATATCATGCATATAAAAAGCCACGTAAAACCTACGACGCGAATCTACGGGTTTTACGTGAACGTACCTCTCGGGGTGGCAGTGGCTTTGGTCGGACGGACTAACCAAAAGGACTTCCCAAGTATTCCCTTAGCCCTTGCTCGACAATCCGGTGGAAGGATACTCGCGAACAATTAACAAAAGGAAAAAATAAACTTTGTTGCACCACTTATGTGGATTTGCTAATATTTCCAGCACATGGAATTGTACTTGGGAATGAACTAATCATCCCCTATTTATAGGAGAGGAGGGGGACGAAAATTTAGTGATATTTCAATGTGGGAAAAGACTTTTCTTGGTCACCAAGAAATCTTGAATATATCTCCTATATTCTTTTTCTCATAATTAAAATATTCCACAAAAATCCCACCTCCTCTATTAAGGCATAATTTTTGAAAAAATAGTGTGCAAGAATCCAAGATTTGGATCTTCTTGAATTTATGAGATATTCTTGTATTTCAAGAAATACATATCTTCCATAATATCTTTTCAAGAAAATCAAGAAAATCTTTCTTGCCATCTATTTTCCAAAAATTCAAAAATATCACTATGTATAACCAAGTGGGAGATTTCTTGAATTTAATGAGATAATCTTGTATTCCAAGAATACATATCTTCATTCCATAACAAAATTCAAAGAAAATCTTTCTCCCTCTTTTATCCATAATTTTCAAAAAATTAGAGGAAAATATAAGCAACAATATTTATTTTATTTTAATCACCTTTTTCATTATTGGACTATATGTTGGGCTACTCGGGGGGGCCTTTTTGGAGAATTAAGATTGGACCTTCTAATGGATCTTGAATATCTAATATTGAGCCACAATATAATTCAAGCCCATAAATATTAATTAATCCCACTACATAATTAATATTGCACTATCCATCTTAACCCATATTACAGTCAATATGGCTCCCGGTCATTATTTCCCGTGTTTAAGATCATCTAGCCCATTAATTAATTCAAGCCACCAAAATAGCTTTCCGTTAATTAATATCTTTTCCTCTTAATTAGAGAACGGTTCAACATTATTATCCATACTGAAACTAATTCCACTTGCAAGATTTGATATGATAAAACTTATGAACCTCCCCCAGAGGCAAAAATCAAGCAAGCGTGCTTGCACCGATTCTTCGTATTAAATCTTAGCAATCACATGTGACCAATAATATTGCCCAAGATAAAAAGTATTGAATCTCTCTCCGATTAAGCTACCCATGATAAGTCAAAGCAATAGTTACCAATCCCACGTGATCCTATTTAAGGGACGAAGGTTAAGAAACAACGAACCACCGAGGTCTAATTCTTCCTTGTTCGATTCAAGAATTTATCCTCCTCTAGGTCCTATTCAACATCGATCACATGCACTAGTGTAATCTCTTGGTCAAGACAAACCAATCGAGCCTTACACCTCAACCTTTCGCGATGGTTGTTCATTTTCATCTAGGTCGTGAATGACGTACTTTTTTAGTTACAAGGGATCGTTAATTTAATCTTCGTGATCCGGTATCACTAAATTAACTTCTGATGTAACACGTCTAAATTATTGAGCGAACATCTTATGCAAAAATATATGTAACATTCAATCATATTTAAAGCATCGATGATAAACAATTTTTTTCAAGAATAAGTCCGAAAAATTGGTTTTCGATTATACAAAGTAAAAGCATACTTTTCAGTATAATCCCAACAGTGTACCTGGAGGAGTCCATTGTGATTGGATTCCATGCAACTTCAGATAATCAATGAATTCATGGCTAAGATATTTTCCTCCTCGATCCGATTGAAGAGTCTTAATAGTCTTACCAATATGTTTCTCTACTTCAGCTTTGTACTCCTTGAATTTCTCAAACGATTCGGACTTGTGTTTCATTAGATACACGTACCCGAATCTAGAGAAATCGTCAGTAAAAGTAATGAAGTACCCGAATTGATCCCTAGCTAGAGTGGGCAGTGGTCCACAAACATCACTGTGGATCAACTCTAGAACTTCTTTGGCACGAACCCTTTCCCAGAAAAGGGTTTGTTGATCATCTTGCCCTTGAGACAGGATTCACAATTACCATAAGACTCAAAGTCGAATGGGGTTAAGTAGTCTAACTTTCTTAACCTTGCTATCCTATTCTCATTTGCATGACCAAGCCTACAATGCCACAAGTAAGTCGAGTTTTCATGATTACTAAGTTTGAGTCGTTTGTTTTGTATATTAAGAATGTTATGTCCATAATGCAACAAATATAAACCATTAGATAAAGGAGCATTTCCATACACATCACCATTAAGCGAAAAATAACAATTATTATTTTCAAAATGGAAGGAAAAACCTTCAATATCCAACATCAGAATAGAAATAATGTTGCGGGTAATAGAAGGAACAAAATAACAATTATTTAGTTCAAGTCTAAAACCAGAAGGTAAGTCTAAAACATAAACACCAACATGTTCAGCAGCAACTCTTGCTCCATTCCCAACGTGTAAGGGCGACCTCACCCGGCCTAACTGCCTTGCTATGCTTGAGACCCTGCACATTAGTACAAATGTGTGAGCCACAACCGGTATCCAATACCCAACAGTTAGTATCATTTGTGGACATGTTTATCCAATAACAAACATACTTGTTCCAGTGGTTGAGACACCTTGTGTCTTCTTTTCAGCTGCTAGAACCTTACAGTCCTTCTTCCAATGCCCCTTCTGCTTACAGTGGAGGCATACATCCTTGCCCACCCTATCCTTCTTTTGAATTCCACCTTTGGGCTTAAAGAAGCTAGACTTAGAGCCTTTCTTTGCCTTGCCTCTCCGCTTCTTCTTTCCTTTCGGACCAGAAGAAGTAGAAGCACTCACCATGAGCACGGGCTTCTCTTTAGCAGTGGAGGACTTAAAAGTCTTGAGCATGTTATGCAGCTCGGGCATGGTCGATTCTGTCTTATTCATGTTAAAGTTTACAACGAAACTCGAGTATGAATCGGGAAGCGACTGAAGAATGGTATAAACAACAATGTTGGTCTTGAGCTCAATGTCTAGACGACCAAGTTTCTTGATTAGCTCTATCATCTTCAATACATGAGGAGAAACCTTCCCTCTCTCGGACAATCGGCATCTAAATAGATCGCTCATCACTTCATAAATCTCAGAACGAGATTCAGAATCAAAAAGATCCTTCAGATGCTTAATCATCTCGAAGGGAAGCATCTTCTCATGCTGCCTCTGCAGCTCGGGAGTCATTCCGAGTAGCATAACACACTGAGCCTGGGAAGCATCCTCTTGATGCTTCTTTTGGGCTGCAGCGTCAAACGCTTCAGCCTCTTCAGTACCAGTCTCAGGGGTAGGATTGGCGTGTCCAACATCATCACCCTCCCAAATCGAATCCAATCCGAAATTTCCAAACACCCAATTCAACCAAAATTACAGAATCCAATTTCATCATAATTAATCAAATTAATCAACCCGACATTCTCGAAACATGAACCTAAAAAAAATTCAGATTCGTCATTCAAAGAAAACGACAACAAGTTCGACGAAATCAGCCATCAGCGACGCAGTGGTGCGCACCATCGAGCCTACGCGAGCCGCCAACGTCACGCCCAGTGTGCGGGAGGCTCGTCGTCGACAACAAGGCGGCGGAAGGGGGTTCCGCGGAGCCGCACCCCCTTGAGCGAAATTTGGTTCAAAACCATATTGCTAAACGACGGGAAAAGGAAGATCGAGACGGCGGCGCGTCGCTACTAACTCTTCCCGAATCCGGCGACGCGCCGTCTTGAATCGCATCGAGACGGGCACACAGGCAAAGTCCCGAGTGAAAACAAGCGGCGAGAGTCGAAATCGGAGAGAATCGATGGCGAACCACCAAGAATCGAGGTGGAGGCGTTCTTCTTGAAGACGGGTCGTGTCGGAGACGATGGTGGAGGCGCAAGTCGGACCGCGGGCTACCGCACGTGACAGCGAGGCACGGTGCCTAGCACCGGCCTTCAGCGACGCGGCGTAGCGCCATCGGTCGAGAGCGGCATGAATCGCAGATGGGGGGCGGCGAATCCCTCTAAGGGAAACCCTAGGAATCGGTGGGGATGAATCAAAAAACAAAACAACCGAGCGCAACAAAAGAGTGCGGTATCTAATACCGTGCCCCAACCAATTTTTTTTTTAAAAATCTTTTAATTAAAATCAGTTTTAATGCAATTAAACAAGAGCCTGAAGCTCTAATACCACTGTTGGAATTTAGAGGCACGTAAAACACGTAATCACATGCGCAACAAAAATTAAGTTCACCAACAACGAATAGTAAATTGCATACATATTACAATAATCATAACGAGAAATCTTACAGTAACTCGAGTGCAGATTTCTTTACTACGGTATCCACGTAATCCCCAATTACAGACTTGCACGGATTTGCCAGTGTTGAATCCCGAGATAGATTTGCTAGGAAAATCCAAGCTCTAGATCTTATGGAGAAAATATGAAGTGTTACAATTTGTGAGTCCCAATAGCTTGTATATATAGGGAGGCTTGACTTATTTCCCAAGCTAGCCCAATTAGGGAAACCAAAACCCTAATCTTGAATTAAATTAATTCTTTTAATTTAATTCCCTAAATATAAATCTCTACGGATTTAAATGTCTTATATGAAAATCTCTACGATTTATTTCCATATACATTAAATCCTACAATTATATTCCAAATATAATTATTGGGAATTTTTATTTAATTAAATCTCATTTAATTAAATATTAATAATAATTAATCTATTATTAATTACTTCTCCATAAATTAAATATTAAATCCAATTTAACATTTAATCAACCAACTATGATCCATAAAAGGGAACTACTTGTTGTGTGACCCATAGGCCCTCATATACCTAGCGATTAGTCAAACTAACGGTCTTAATTGAACCCTAATCAATAAATCAGACATTCTCAATATATGAGGTACGTTGCGAGAAACATGCAACTACCTATAACTGAAATGTGGGCAATTGCGATTTCCTCATTTCATTCACGAATACTCGATTAGTCTTGAACATGAAGAAGTGCCTATTCAAATAACTTAATCAGTTTATCTCAAATCACTAATTGATCATTAATATCACACTTAGTCACAAAGTCTAAGTTGACGTGCATTGGCAAATGACTTAAATCCAATTATGATGAGAAGATGAGTACTCTCTCTAAATCCACTTTGAGGAATGAATCCTTTTCTTGGCTCAACTACCACGCACATGCACTTCGTGATGAACCCAATCCAAGCCTTATCTACCCATGGAAGGGTGCAAGCATTGGTCATGGTCAAAGTTCATCACTCCACACATGTCGTGCGCATTGACCTCAAGTCAAAGGAGTATCGCATCGCTCCCACTAACCGAGACACCCGTAGACACATATAGTGGAACTACATCAAACGGTTTCTAGGATGGTTATACCAATACCCTCTAAGGTATTTGTGAATCCATCATGAGATACCTAGTATTTCGTAGTAAGTTAGATCTTACTACACCCTCTAAGAGTATGATGCAGATCGCACACCAATCTCCATTGCATCATCAATATCCTTTTCTTGATGATCCTCGATTGGGGCTATTTAAGAATCATGCTTAAGTCATCTGAGTTCTCACTCACTCAATGACAACAGTGACTCAAGGGAACACATATAAGAATAAATGCAAACAATCAAACATAATATTCTAATGAGTGTAACGCCATACATTTAATATTAAATAAATAATAACATTAAACCAATATTGAATATTATCTGAGTATTATGTCCTTACAAAGGATTGTCTCTATGACACTAACACTAACACATTGGATATCTTCCACATATTGCAACCAAAGATCACATTGTAACCCTCATCATCAAGCTGCCCCACTGAAAGTAAATTCCTTTTCAATCCAGGAATATGTCTCACATCTCTCAACTGCAAGACAGTTCCATTCAGTGTCTTGATCCGAACATCCCCCTTCCCTATGATTTCCAGAGGCTCATCATCAGCAAGATAAACCTTCCCAAAATTCCCAGAAGTGTAGCCTTCCATTACGTCAGTCCTGCTGCACGAATGAAACGATGCTCCAGAATCTAACACCCAAGATTCTAGTGGACTGCTTACGCTCAAAATTAATGCATCTGAGACCTCATTAGTGGCAGCGTTTGCTGAGTTGTCATCCTTCTTTGGTGCATTCGCTGGTGCATTGCACTAGTTTTTGTAATGATCAAGTTCATGACAGTTGTAGCACTCAACTTGACTCTTGTCCTTCTTGGGCTTATCTTTGCCCCTCGACTTTGATCTACCCCGATTAGATTTCTCTTTGGATTCTGATCTGCCTCTGTTTCCTGCACTCAAGGTTGATCCCGTGGCCACACCCAATTCTTTCCTGCGAATTTCTTCGCTCATGATCAGATCTCTAACCTCATCAAATTTTAGTTTCACTTTACCCGCTGAAGCACTAACAGTCGTTACCGTCCCACTCCAACTTTCTGGTAAAGAAGACAACAAAATTAAGGCTTGAACCTCATCATCAAAATCAATCTCAACCGAGCTCAATTGGGCTATGGTCATATTGAACTTGTTGAGATGATTGGCTACCACAGTATACTCTGCCATCCTTAGGTTGAATAGCCTCAGCATCAGATGAACCTTGTTCGCTGCGGACGACTTTTCATACATCTCAGTCAGAATCTCCAACATCTCCTTTGTGATTTTTGCTTTTATTGTGTGTAGGGCGACGTTCCTGGATAACGATAGACGAACCACACTCATCGCCTTCCTGTCCAGCAACTTCCACTCGTCGTCCTTCATACCTTCTGGTTTCGCACCCAAAGGTTGATACAGATCTTTACCGTAAAGGTAATCCTCGATCTATAATTTTTAGAATCCGAAATTCGTTCCATCAAATTTCTCAACAGGCGATTTCCCTTCAGCCATCATAATTGCTCCCACCAGATCCTCTGAACCCGATGCTCTAGATACCAGTTGTTGGGAATTAAACTGCAATTATGGAGAAATTGAGAGAACAAGAAATTAAAGAACACAAATTTGGTTACCCAGTTCATCAGGAATGATTACGTCTGGGGCCACTACCAAGCCAGGAGATATACTAAATTTTCGAGTGATTCACAAGTACAACATTTCAATAGACATTTAAAGATGAAACTGGGCCAAAACCCTAGATTGGCCCATCCTGGCCGAAACCCCGGACTGCTCGATCTCGCTCCTTGGTCGAGCGAAAGTGCTCGAACTCAACCGGGTCGAGTGCTCCACGAATTGGGCCCCTCGAATCGCTCACGAAGCAAAGTGCTCGACCTCAACCGTCAGCCGCCTTGTTCTCCACAGAATTGGATGCTCGACCTCGGCTCCTTGGTTGCTGCTCGACCTCAACTGGTCGAGCGCCTCTTGCTCCACTGGACTCCTTTCCCAACTCAGGCTCCATAACCCAACACACATAAAAGCAGAATAACAATATTCGCTCTGAAATCTATGTTACTATAATTAAAGACAAACATGTGTACTATGGGTACATGTATGTGAAAGGAGGATACTTGAAACATGACCGATGGGTAACAAGGAGAAGCGGATAAACAGAGGAAAAAATTCGCGAATTCTATGCGGTTCAAATTGGGTCAAACACGTTTTTCTATAAAAATTCGTGAAAAAGAAAAATAGCAGAACTCGCTCCGAGATCTGTGTTATTATAAGACAAACATGTGTTACTGCAATAACAAGTATACATACTTATTTTTCAGTACACATATATATCTATAAAATATTGAAAATTATGTTACTATACAATCGGGCTAAGCTCCGTATTCGCTGAAGCTCCCTCTATTTTCATTTGTATCTCCCTTTACTTTTTATTTGCTTCTCCTTCTGATTTGTAATCAACTGTCGTAAGTAAGACTCAAACAATTAGATTACACCATTGTAAATTAGTATTTTTTTTCATAATTACGTAATAATACGTAATTACCTTTACAGTAAAACAAACTCATCTTTATAATAACACAGTCTGAGAGTGGATTTCTTATTTTTCTTTTGCGCGAATTTAAAAAAAAAATCAGTTTAACCCTATTCAACTTATACATAATTCGTAAATTTTCAACTCTTTTATATTTTAATTTAATATTTTATGGTGAACACATGAAAGTCCTCTTATCACTTGTTAAGATCAATTAGTGCATAATGTTGTTGTAAAGCCGCAAATCAAAGCGGATATGTGTGCGATCCCGACTTGCGTCGTGAAATTAGGCCGAATCGACCCGACCTTTACGAAGATCAACCTCACGTAACAAGCGACCTCCCTCGAGGACGATCCATAAAGAGGTCGGAAAAGAAGAAGAATAAAGATTATTATCGGCACGCGGAGGTTGCTCGAGACGACCTCCCGAGGTCGCTCCACGATCAAAGAACATTTAATATAAAATAGACTAAGTTTAGATTGTTTAGTTTAGATCAACCCGTTTCAGAATAAAAACATTTTACTTAAAATAAATGGTCAAGATGTATTTTCTTTGTTTTTTTTCACTTTTAAGCTTTTTGTGTTATCGGGTTGGTCTGACAATAAATAAAAACGACCAACACAACCTCGTTAATGGTTTTTAGACTTAAGATCCTCTCCACTCTCCCTCTCATTCAAACACTTCTTGAGTTTTTATACTGACATCAATTTTTGCTTTTGGAAGAACTAACTAAAATCTCCCTCTGTTTTTAACTTCACTCCTTCGACTTATCACCCCTCTCGGATCTTCGTTTCGGGATTACTTATTTACCATTAATTACTTGTTTTTATGTTTTTAGAATCGATAAAATTTTCCATTCAAATCCTAAACCCGATATTTTAAGATGCAACAATTTGATCTTCTAGAAGGAGGTTTGAGATTTTTTCTAGAATCAAATTATGTTTCCGTTTCGGAAGATCCTCGAGGGACCTCCCACTTTTCATCAAAAAAATCTTCAAATCCTTTCTTTGATGAAAATTCTTTTTAATGAGCACGAACACTCACTATTCATCAAGAATACCAAAAAATCTTCAAATCTTCATATTCCATCTTCAAACCTTCAAAAAAAAATTCCCTCACATCTTCAAGCCTTCCACAATCTTGAATCCTAAAATCTCTAAACTAAATACTCAAACCTTCACACTGTATTGCAAAAATTCTTTCCAGAATTCTCCACCGCCGACCCGCACAGAAACCGAAGTTCGCGGCGTCCGTACGGTAAGAATTTCTGCCGCTGAGGTATGATAAGGCACATGTGTTATGGGCTTGACCTAATTTTTAATGGTTGGGCCCAAACATAATAAGTTGTTGGACTTATAAAAAAAAAATGCAGATTTTAAGTTAGATTGGTCCCAAGAAAGAGTCCTCTTTAATTTTTGGGCCCCGGTTTATATCTTCTTTAATTGTTGGGTCTGGAATAAATTCTTGGGTCTTTATTATTTACAAATAATATTTGTGGCCCAAATTAAAAAAAAAAGGACAACATTTCGTTAAAGGTAATATGGGCGAGCACTTAAAATTTCGCGAGCAACTTAAAGAATCTACGAGCAGTCCTTTTGCTCACTTCATCAGGTTTATTCTATTATCTCCCTTTTAATATATCGTAACTCGTATATTTTTGCATACATTAAAAGTTGGGGGCATGATTGGTGACATCATTAATTTGATAATTTAAATTCATACATGAATATTCATCTCACGAATTAGTGTATAATATTGTATATACCACCTACTTGATGAAATGCTTAAAATGATCATGCCTAGTTTCACTCTCATATTAGAAGTTGCTCACTAAATTAAAGCATTGACAATTGAACATGTCATTAGAAAAAAACAAGTTTTAATAATTGAGATGTATGCCAGTAATGTCAGTCTACATGTTCAACAAATGTAAGCAAGACTTGGTACTGAGCAGCCTTCAGTAAATCAAGCACTTTTTTAGACTTCTAGTATAGGTATCATTCACCTTTTCCAACCATCAATGTTTGTACATTTTATGCAATGCAAAGTACATTTGATATGAAGTTGAAGCAAAGCAATCATGATAAAAATCGTGAAATGAAGTAAATATTTTTTATGATAATTTTTATACGTGAGAACAATGGTAATTAATAAAATGTCTTGTGATTATATCCTTGAATTTCGCTATGCATGGAGGTGACCTCTGAATACTTGACATATTTAACTTATTAACTATCCAGATTGAATAAAGGTAACATGATATTAATCGATTTGCTTATTTTTTTGACTCAAAACATTGTCAAATTGCCTTTTTACCAATCTGACGAATTGATAATGTAATTCATCAAAACTGCGAAATTGCTAAAACCCAAAATAACTCCCCGCCCCCATTGAAAAATCTCCAAGTTCGAGGGAAATGTTAACGAGAGTGCGCATTATTTCAAAATCACCTTACACGATTGACGTTAAACCTTAAACACATTTTTAAATGATCATCGTGGAAATATAAGGGTCATAGTTGAAGCAAAAAGAAAAAAATCATACGGCGCCTAGAGCCATCGAAACACAAAAAATCTTCAAATCTTTCATAATCTATTGACAATCATTTACCCATTCATGTCAAATCATACATCCTAAAAATCTCTAAACTAAATCTCTCCTTCACAGCTGTATTGCAAAAAAATTCTTTCCAGAATTTATCCTACTCGAGCAGCCTGCGCTTTCCAGCAAAACGAAAATAAGTTTCCGACGAGCCCTCTATCTTCATACATGTTCAAAATCTGCATCCATCTAACCGCCCCCAAAGATAAATTCTCTCTCCAACGAGCCCTTCTCATACAATCATCATTTTCACTTTCTCCAAACGAAATTCTCTAAATCTTTGAATCTACAATCCTCCAACACATATACATCCACCCACCTAATAAAACCAGCGCCGCTAAACTCCCCATCTCATCGCCGCCCATTCTCCGTTCACAACCGTCGCCCTAGCTCCACCGCCGACCCGCACAGAGAAACCGAAGTTCGCGGCGTCCGTACGGTAAGAATTTCTGCCGCTCTCCATGATAAGGCACATGTGTTATGGGCTTGACCTAATCTTTAATGGTTGGGCCCAAACATTAGTTGTTGGACTTATAAAAAAAATGCAGATTTTAAGTTAGATTGGTCCCAAGAATGAGTCCTCTTTAATTTTTGGGCCCAAGATATCTTCTTTAATTGTTGGGTCTGGAATAAATTCTTGGTCTTTATTATTTACCCTTAATATCAAATTAAAAAAAAAAAAGGACAACATTTCGTTAAAGACGAATATGGGAGCCTCTTCAACGAATCTGCTCATCACCGATTCATTATCCCCTTTTAATATATCGCAACCGTATCTCCAACGATCCATTTAATTTGATAATTTAAATTCATCGAATATTCATCTATCTCCGATAATATCGATATACTCACCTAAATGACGATCATGCCTAGTTTCATCTCAAATTAAAAGATTGACAATTGAACATATCGTTAGAAAAAAATAAGTTTTAAGAATTGAGATGTATGCCATCCTCAGTCTACATGTTCAACAAATGTAAGCGAGTTGGTACTGAGCAGCCTTCAGTCAATCAAGCACTTTTCATCCTAGTATAGGTATCATTCACCCCCCATCGTTTGTACATTTTATGCGATGCTCTTTGATATGAAGTTGAAGCAAAGCCCTCTTTTGTGAAATGATCTATTTTTTATGATCCGTGAGAACAATGGTAATTAATAAAATGTCCTCATTGAATTCTCTATACATGGAAGTGGCCCCTTCTTGACATATTTAACTTATTAACTATCCAATTGAATAAAGCCCTCTTAATGGATTTGCTTATTTCTCATCAGAAATTGCACGTTCCCATCAAAAAATCTCTCCGGAAAGGCCCTTCTCGAGTGATCATCAAAAACCACCTTACATCGATTGGCTCCACATTTGTATATCTTCATCGAGCCCTTCATAATCATGTAGCGAAAAGAAAAAATCATCGAAGGCGTCTATCTTTTCCCTGCAAGAACTCGAAAGAATCTTTTTGGCCATTTGCCCTCTTATGTCAACATACACCCGAACTCTCTCACTTGAAAGCTCAATCTGCTTTCGTCCCAACGAGCCACCTGCGTCCACATTTCCATCAGCTCTCTCATCGAGGCCCTTCTCGACGATCATCGGGCTCTCTCCAGCGAGCCACTTCTCGGCCGATCATCGGGCTCTCTCCGACGAGCCCTCTTCCTATGTCTGCTCATCCCGAAACATAATCCTCGTCGGGGCTCTCCAAAAAGCCCTTCTTGATGATCATCGGGCTCTCTCAAGCGAGCCGCTTCTTGGCGATCATCAAGCTCTCTCCAACGAGCCCTTCTCGATGATCATCGGGCTCTTCGAAAGGCAAGCACTCTTTGAATACGATCTGCTCATCTAAAAGTCAGAGCATGTTCCCATCAGGCTCTCTCGGCGAGGCCCTTCTCGGCGATCATCGGAGTTCTCTCCAAGTCGAGCCATCTTCTCGATGATCATCGGGCTCTCTCTCCGAGGCAGGCCCTCTTGACGATCTGCTCATCCTGAGCACGTCCTCATCAAGGCTCTCTCCAAAAGCGTTGCCTTCTCGATGATCATCAAGCTCTCTCCGAATTGAGAGCCCTCTTCGACGATCTACATGTCATCCTGAAAGCATCGCCCCTATCGCTCTCCCAACGAGCCCTCTTCGACGATCTGCTTTCATCCCGAGCACGTCCCCATCAGCTCTTCTCCGACGAGCCCTCCTCGACGACCGCTTCATCCCGGAAATTTTTTCCCATCCGCTCTCTCCAACGAGCCATCTCTTCAAGACCATGCTCATTCCGAAAGCAAGATAGTGTACCGAGCTCTCTTTCACGAGCTCCCCAAGACCTCGCTTTCGTCCCGCGGGGATCCCATCCGCCTTCTCAACGAGCCATCTCAAGACCCGCTCATTCCGAAGCGGTAGATTCTCTGAAACTCTCTCACGAAGCTCCCCTTGAAGACCTGCTCACCCCGAAAGTAGATCCCATCCGCCTCCCAACGAGCCATCTCTTCAAGATCCGCCATTCCGAAAGCAAGATTCTACTGAGCTCTCTCATGAGCTCCTTGAAGACCCCGGCTCATCCCGAAAGCAGATCCCATCCGGCTCTTCCAACGAGCCATCTTCAAGACCTGCTCATCCCGAGCAAGATATAATGAAGCTCTCTCTCACGAGCTCCTTGAAGACTTGCTCATCCCGAGCAGATCCCATTCGGCCTTCCAACGAGCCATCTCAAGACCCGCTCATTCCGAAAGGGGGATTCTAATGAGCTCTCTCATGAGCTCCCTTGAAGACTGCTCATCTCGAAAGGGATCCCATCCGACTCTCTCAAACGAGCCATCTTCAAGACCCGGCCATTCCGAAGCAAAGATTCTACCGAGCTCTCTCTCATGAGCTCCCCTTGAAGACCTGCTCATCCCGAGTAGGATCCCATCCGGCTCTCTCCAACGAGCCATCTCTGAAGACCTGCTCATCCCGAGCAGTATTCTACCGAGCTCCCCTTGAAGACATTCTCATGCCGAGCATGACTCCGATGAACTACTCATCCCCACGAGCTGAACAAAATGAGCTCTCGACACGAGCTCGCCACTTGCATCAAAGATCTTACGAGCAATTCTTACCCAATCGTATCAGGTATATTCCGGCAACTTCCTGGAAATATATCAAAGCCAAAACACAAAACAAGATGTCATGCATCAAAATCCAAAATTATTGCTGACACCCCAAAAATCTCAAGCGAAGTGTATTCTTATTAAAACATCCACAAGAGATCCTTCTCGGCGTTGGCTTTCCGCTTCGGCGTGATTTGTCCGCCTTCATCAGCGTCGACCTGCCCGCCTTCTCGGCGTTTGGCTTTCCGCTTCGGCGTGATTTGTCCGCCTTCATCGGCGTCGACCTGCCCGGCTTCTCGACTTTGGCTTTCGCTTCCGCGTGATTTGTCCGCCTTCATCGGCGCCGACCTGCCCGCCTTCGTGGCGTTGGTTTTCCGCTTCGGCGTGATTTGTCCGCCTTCATCGGCGTCGACCTGCCTGCCTTCTCGGCGTTGGCCTTCCGCTTCGGCGTGTTTTTGTCCGCCCTCATCGGCATCAGTTTTCCGCTTCGACAAAAATTTTCAACTCATAATCTTTTTTATAAAATAAAATCATATTCATAAATTTTTATATTCAAGGACTTAGGGGGCCGGTCAATGACCTCTGAGAAGATCATCTTTTCATGTTTTAAATCCTCAAATACAAAAATCCGTATATTTTGATGTACTATGAAGTGCAAACCTTTTTTATAACTCCCTTTTTAGTATATATTGCACCTCGCAAGCTTTTAAAAATTATTTCAAAGTCAAGAAAGCAAATTTTGGATACCAAAATTATGTCTATATTACATCGGTCCTTAAAGAACTTCGAGTATAGTTTCAAAACAAGGTTGAGGTTGTTCACTGAATAAACAACTCACCATTTTAAACAAAAAGAAAGCCAAGTCATTCAAACCTTTCCAAAGCTTGTATATCTTTTTTACATTTAAGAACTTAGGGGGCAAGTCCCCAACCTCTGTCGAGCCCGTCTTTCCAAATAGGTTCTCAAATGTAAAAATCTCTAAGTCGGCTAAGCCAAGAACATTTGAGGGCTAGTATGTCGCATACCCAGTCTAAGTCGGCTAAGCCAAGAACATTTGAGGGCTAGTACGTCGCATGCCCAGTCTAAGTCGGCTAACCCAAGAACATTTGAGGGATAGTATGTCGCATGCCCAGTCTAAGTCGGCTAAGCCAAGAACATTTGAGGGCTAGTATGTCGCATACCCAGTCTAAGTTGGCTAAGCCAAGAACATGTGAGGGCTATTACGTTGCATACCATCTATAAGACGACTTCGGTCGCGTGCCATATCAAAGACGACCTCGGTCGCATACCATCTATAAGATGACTTCGGTCGCGTGCCATAACAAAGATGACCTCGGTCGCATACCATCTATAAGACGACCTCGGTCGCGTGTCATATCAAAGACCACCTCGGTCGCATACCATCTATAAAACGACTTTGGTCGCGTGCCATATCAAAGACGACCTCGGTCGCATACCATCTATAAGATGACCTCGGTCGCATGCCATATCAAAGACAACCTCGGTCGCATGTCATATCAAAGTCGACCAAGCCAAAAAATTCCTAAGGCAAATAAGGTCACAAGTCAATTGAATCAAAAATAACAAATAATTCTAAGACATTAGAAGTCAAAAAACGATAACACGACCAGTTGAAAGAAAATTAAGATGACAAATCAAAACAGACTGCATACACGTAAGACGGTCGAACAAAAATATTTATAACCAAAAAGACTCTCGATGAGCTCCGTCTCTCGATGAGTAACCAAAAGGACTCTCGACGAGCTCCGTCTCTCGATGAGTAACCAAAAAGACTCTCGACGAGCCTCGTCTCTCGATGAGTAACCAAAAAGACTCTCGACGAGCCCCGTCTCTCGATGAGTAACTAAAAAGACTCTCGATGAGCCCCCCGCTCTCGACGAAAGCAACCGAAAAAGACTCGACGAGCCCGTGCTCTCGACGAGCAACCAAAAAGACTCTCGACGAGCCCCGTCTCTCGACGAGCAACCAAAAAGACTCTCGACGAGCTCCGTCTCTCGATGAGTAACCAAAAAGACTCTCGACGAGCCCCGTCTCTCGACTAGCAACTAAAAAGACTCTCGACGAGCCCCGTCTCTAGACGAGTAACCAAAAAGACTCTCGATGAGCCCCGTCTCTCGACGAGCAACCAAAAAGACTCTCGACGAGCCCCGTATCTCAACGAGCAACCAAAAAAACTCTCGACGAGCCCGGCCTCGACGAAAGCAACCAAAAATACTCTTGACGAGCCCCCCTCTCGACGAAAACCAAAAAGACTCTCGACGAGCCCCCGTCTCGACGAGCAACCAAAAAGACTCTCGACGAGCTCCGGAAATCTCGATGAGTAACCAAAAAGACTCTCGACGAGCCCCCCTCTCGACGAAAGCAACCAAAAAAAGACTCTCGACGAGCCCCGTCTCTCGACGAACAACCAAAAAGACTCTCGATGAGCCTTGTCTCTCGACGAGCAGCCAAAAAGACTCTCAACGAGCAGCCAAAAAGACTCTCGACGAGCCCCGTCACTCGACGAGCAACCAAAAAGTCTCTCGACGAGCAACCAAAAAAACTCTCGACGAGCCCCATCTCTCGACGAGCAACCAAAAATACTCTCGATGAGCCCCGTCTCTCGGCGAGCAACCAATATGACTCTCGACGAGCTCCATCTCTCGACGAGTAACTAATAAAAACTCTCGACGAGCCCCGTCTCTCGACGAGTAACTAAAATATAACTTTTGACGAGCTCCGCCTCTCGACGAGTAATTTATAAAATTCCCAACGAACCACAGAAAAGACCATACAAAGAGGTTCACCTCGAGATCGAGCACCTGAAAAGACTTCGTCAAAGAGATTCATCTCGGAGTATGAGCCTGAAAAAAGACTTCGTCTGAGAGGTTCACCTCGGTCTGAAAGCACAAAAAAGACTTCGTCTGAGAGGTTCACCTCGAGTCACGAGCCACCGAAAAAGACTTCGTCTGAGAGGTTCACCTCGGAGGTTCACCTCGAGAAAGCGACCTAAAAGACTTCGTCTGAGAGAGTTCATCCTCGAGTGCGAAACCTGAAAAAGACTTCGTCATGAAGGGTTCACCTCGGAAAAGAAAGAAATTTAAATTCGTACAAAGAGGTTCACCTCGGAGTGCGAGCACATAAAAGACTCGTACAGAGAGGTTCACCTCGGAGTGCGAGCACATAAAAGACTCGTACAGAGAGGTTCACCTCGGAGTCGAAAGCCTAAAAAGACTTCGTCTGAGAGAGGTTCACCTCGGAGTACGAGCACAAAAAAGACTCGTACAAAGGGGCTCACCTCGAGTACGAGCACACACAAAATCGACAACGAGCATAGGAAAATCCTCAAACCGGGGGCTCATTCTGAACCATCAAGACCTTATATGACATCCGAGCATGCTCGGGGGCATACATGATAACCGCAGACGCATCAAAGGTATGGATCAATATCGACCTCCGAACAAAGTCAAAGCACGACCTTGGGGGCTATTGTTGTAGCACAAATTAAACTGGATATGTGCCAGTATCCGACACGTCAGCAGGGCCCACCTAGGCCCGAATCGACCTGACCCGACAGAAGATCAACCTCACCTTAACAAGCGACCTCCCTCGAGGACGATCCATAGGCGAGTCGAAAAAGAAAGAATAAAGACTATACGAAAGCAAAGCGTACTCCCCACGAGGTCGCTCAACACCTCCCCCGAGGTCGCTCCACGATCAAAGAACATTTAATATAAAATAGACTAAGTTTTACTGTTTAGATCAACGATTGTAATAAAATCCTAAAATAAAGGGTTGTATTTTTTGTTTTTTTTTTTTTTTTTTTCGGTCATCCTTTGTAAATAGAGGACCACACCCCTCATTGTAAAAGGACGGGGATCCTCTCATTCTCTCATCATCTATACAACATCAAATTTAAGGGAAGAACTCAAGAGTTCTTCCCGCAGTCTTCGTGTTCGATTATTTACCATTAATTACTTGTTTGTGTTACTAGAATCGATAGCCACATTCAAATCCTTAAACCCGATATTTTAGTACGCAACAAATGTATATAAAAAATAAACCAACATAATACTAAATATGTATATGAACTTATTAATAAGTATAGTTTTCCAAAAGAGGAAAACTTTTAAGATAATTTTTCACATGCACTTGGTACACGGATATTAAATTCGTACACTCGCTTCAACCCTATCCGTATTTTAATATTACGAACCTACTATATCACGCTCTCTCCCCTGTTTCAAAATTTTCGTTTCATGGCTATTGTCACGTCAGTGTTGACTATTCAGCTTTTCCATTACAAGCTACTGAAATTATGGAATTTTGCGGCCGGGCAGAAGAAAATAATATCCACAGAACCACAAATAAGAAAATAATTAAAATATAATATACTAATAATAACAATCGTAAATAAATAATGTCACGTAATTATACTAAAATACCACAAAAAAATCGGTCAACAACATTGAAACAATGGAAAATGTGGAATCCAACAATAATTAATTGAAGTTAACTAGTGACATGTTTTTATATTTTCTAATTGCACGGTTTAATATTAGATAGTTGCATGTTTTATGTTTATTAATTGCACGATTCAATATTTGCTAGTTGCATGTTTCTATTTGTTCTAGTTACACGGTTCAATATTAGCTTGTTGCATGTTTCCATATTACATAATTGCAAGGATGAAAATATCGATATCGCAAGTAATATTGCAACCTTAATTTTACGGATATATCGATGGATATATTGATATCGCATATCGATATCGCAAAAAATTTAGAAAAATGATGGAAATTATGTTAAAAAATTGGAAATTTGACATGAAATTTTACAGGTTATTATAACACACAATTATGCATACATTTCATTTAAAATTACAATAAAATGAAATGTTTAAATAAAAAATATTAGCAATACACTACATAAACACTGCCCATCGAAAAACATCTGACAATACAATACATAATACAATACAAAATGACTAAAATTACAGGATAGAATATAACTAGTACCAAAATGATGACCTATGAGGTTCAAAGATAGTCGTTGGAATACCATCTCTATCCAAACAATACTGGTATCAACTCATCACATTAAAGTACTCATTGATATAAGTATGCACATGCCATTCATATGTTTCTCCATCTCTTCCAACCGCTTCACCGTGGATTTGATATTGTGTCATGACCCAAGTATTTTGTTGATACACATTTTGACCTCCAAACGACATTTGAGGAGGTGGGCGATGAAAAACATTTTGAGTATTCCAATCAAACCGTGAACTCGCATATGTGTCAGAGCATATGAATCTTGAGACATATCACTATGATCAGTGCCCATACCCATTGAATCAAAACCAATTGAAAGTGTTTCGATATCAGTACTTGAGTTTTCTTCTTGATTCCAAGCACGCCTTCTTACGTATTCCTTTCCGATAACACCTATCCCTGGACCACATGCTCTGCTTCCATGGTCCATATCTTGTGTTGCATGAGTGAAATCGGCCTCACCGGTGAATGGACTTAATAACACCTGGTTTGAAAAACACCATTTCCACCATCATTTCCACCATTTCCACCATCGCTTCCACCATCACTGTTTCCACTATTCCCTCCATCATCAGTTGAGCTATCTATTTTTGAACCAGAAGCAGTATGACCAACTTCTTGATGTAATACTTTATCCACATCAATGCCATAATCAAGAGCCATCTCCGCTACCTTTGGATCAGGAATCCCCTCATTGTCATCTAAGTGCGCAGGTCGGATCCATTGAAAAAGTGGGTCTTCTTCCTCATCATTTTCTTCAGCAGTTATACCTACTAGGTCTAGATATTCTTGCTCTGCAACCTTATCATTTTCAGCTTCCAAATCTCTTATCCTTAACTTCATATTGTAATAGCAAAAGACTAGTTGTTGAAGTTTTGGATATGCAAGACGATTTCGTTGCTTAGTGTGTATTAATGCAAAAGTGCTCCAGTTCCTCTCACATGCAGAAGATGATGCTGTTTGTGATAATATTCATATGGCCAAATTTCGCAATGTAGGTGATGAATGACCATACATAACCCACCATTCAGCTGTCAAACGCCAATAAATATAAAATACATATTAATTTATTTAAGACATATTTTAAACTATTATTTAGCATTAAATTCAACTCATTTAAAAAAAATAACAACCAAACTTACATGGAATCATTGTAGTTCGAGAAGCCATTGCAGCACGGTCGGAAAATCCCTTTCTTCCATCACGAAAATATGTGAGCTTCACATTTATTATCAATACCATTTTATGAGTTTTTATCTTAAAATTATAATTAAAACAATATTTGTACTTAAATAAATAAATAAATATAAAAATTATATCACCTCATTTCCAAATTGAGCTATACCATCAGAGCTTGGGTCCAACTTATTGAAAACATCATGAACAGCTTTAATTAATGTAGGATCAACACCAACTCCTGATTGATATTGGAATCGCGGATTCAAGTAATACGCTGCAAATATTATAAACGATTGTCAGAATATCATGGATTTAAAGTACAATGTAAACAATGCATGCAAAATAAAATAGGCATTACCTGCCGCGTGTAATGGATGAGAGAGTGTACGATCCCACCTGGACTCAATTATTTTCAGCATCCAACGTGATCCTCTTAAGCCCTTAACTTTCTCTTTCATAACACGAACTAAGTCATACAATATGGGCATAGTAGGAACCACCTCGGTGTCCACCACTCTTAGAATTTGATACAGGGGCTCATAAAAATTAACTACATGGTGTACACCATCCCAGAATGTGTTATCAAGAACCTGTCTTTCTAATTTTTTTCCCAAATCAGTTTGACTTAGCCGATTGTTTCCCCATTCTTCACTTGTAAACAACTTCTTCAAGTTAGTCTTTTTCTTCACAAGACTGACCAATGCGATATAATTTGTGGCAAAACGTGTGGCCCCTGGTCGTACAAGCTCTCCTTGACATACCTCTCGCATTAGTGCAAGTAACCAACCATGATTATAAATATAGTTGGTTAATTGTCTAGCCTTTGAAATTACCTCTACAACACTCTCTCTTTTTCCAATATCCTCGAATATTAAGTCGATGCAGTGCGCAGCACATGGAGTCCAGTACAAATTATACTTGCTCATTAGCTTTTTTCCCGCTTTCACAAAAGCTGGCCCATTATCAGTAACAATTTGTACAACATTCTTCTCCCCAATCTCCAACACCACATCTTTGAGCAAACCATATATGTATTTATGATCCTTGATTTTGTTAGATGAATCAATCGATTTGAGAAATACGGTTCTCCCTTTACAATACACCATGAAATTTATGATGGATAACTTTGTTGGCCCAGTCCATCCATCTGACATGATCGTGCACCCATAAGTACTCCATTTTTCCTTTTGGGCCTCTACGTACTCACTCATTTCTTTATTCTCCATATCAAGATATTTATTTTTAATCTCGTATGGAGTCGGTGGGAGCACTCTTGTACCCACTTCTTGCACACCCGCAATCATATTTTTGAAGTGGTGTGACGATGCTTTGCTGGGTGGTAAATTATCATAAATAAAAAACTTGCTCACTAGTCAGCCCAATTTTTCTTTGAGGTTACCGTGAGAAAATACTTCTTTGATCTTTCTTTGTTTTGCACCTTGTGATTTGTATAATGACGGTGCAGTTGCAGCTTCATTCCCCGATTCTCGAACACTATGTGTTCGACGAAAATGGGAAGCAGGTGTATCCGTACTTCGACTTGAAGATCCTCTCTTATTACTAGTCCAACTCTGTTGTTGTTGTCTTTCCCATTCACTTGCCTTAGAAGCATTCATCGCATCACGATATGATTTTTGTTCTAATCGATCAAGAACAACGCAGGATACATGAACACATCATCTTCATCCTCATCATCGTACTCATCTATTAAGCCATGACGCAGTTCTGCTCTAATATCCTTCACCTTTTCATCTTTCCTTTGCTTTGCAATTGATTTCATTTTTAGCAGATTACTGAATCTCTTGCTTAACTTCGGGTGGCACATTTGGGCATGTTTTTGTATTTTTTCTAGGATCTGTATGACTCAAATGATATTTGAAACGCGTAATACCTCCACTTTGAAGTAAATGACCACAATAGTTGCAAATAGTTCCTGTTTTTTTGTTAGGAATGGCCGTACAATATTTCCATGCTGGATCAAGTCTTGTATTTTCAGCTCTACCTTCACCATTTTCACCTGCGGTTGCCATTTACTTTATAGGTCCTCCTTGCAAAAGAACAGATTAATGTTAGATGATATAAACATATTAAGATTAAAAATAAACATATTAGAATTATAATACCAAATTTTCAAGTAGATTAGCTACACTTGTGAAATCAATCATTTTGTTTCTAAAAGTTTTAAAAAATAATTTCAACATATATAATTAATTCAATCATGATTATATATATTTGTCTTATAAACCATACATAAGCGTATATACCATATTAAAACAACAATATATAATATAAGCATATATCAACCATGATTATAAGTTTATAACTACTGTACTTCTAATAAAAATATAGACTATAAGCAGATAAACATATATATCATATTAGAACAACCATATATAATATAAGCATAAATCAACCATGATTATAAGTTTATAACTACTGTACTTCTAATTAAAATAAGTTTATATCAACCATGATTATAAGTTTATACCATATTAAAAAAAATTACGTACTAATAAAAATAATTGTAATACTAATAACATGTTAATTAAGTACTGTACTTTTACTATCCCACATTAGTATTAGAATTAACATGTAATTCCTTAATACCAACCATAATTATAAATATAGACTATACGCATATATACCAATTTACACCAATTTACGTACTAATACGAATATCATGTTAAAATAATACTAATAAAATGTTAAAAATAAGTAATAAAATTAAAATAATCTTAATTAAGGAAGTAAATAATTACATTTATAACTATTATAATTACAAAAATTAAGAAAAGAGAGAGGTGACTATACCTTTCAACTTGAAAATGAAGTTCGTTGCTCACTTGTTTTGCTCCCTACATTATGAGCAGATGCAATGAAGTTACAAATATATGGTACAAATGTAATGGAGAGCAAAGACAATAATGAAGAGTAATAATTCAAAGACAAGAACGAAGAGAAAATGGGGAAGAGAATAAGAATCTCTGCAAAGGCAAAGAAAAAAGTTGAAGAATCTCTGCAAAGTTTTCATGACAAGAAAGAAAAATGGTGGATTCAAAACTATAATAATTTCCCCGATATTTCGCAATATTTCTCGACATTTCGCGATATTCTGCGATATTTTGCGATATTTGCACTGTTCACGGTAAAAAAAAATTTACACCCGATATCCATATCGCATAGCTCAAAAAATTGATATATCTGCGATATTTCGCGGATATTTCGCGATTTTTTCATCCTTGCATAATTATATGTTTATCTATTAGCTAGTTGCATGTTTCTGTACTAAATAATTGCATGTTTATGTGTTATATAATTATATGTTTCTGCATTATCTAATTGTATGTTTTTATGTTTTCTAATTGCACGATTTGATATTGACTAATTGCATGTTTCGGTATACGCATAACCTTATTTTCACCTAATTTTATCTAGTGCCAAATTTGGGTTTTGACTCAATTCTTTATTTTTCATTGAACCCAATTCTTCATCCTAATTTTTTCTAATGCAAAAAAAATTATAGAGTTGAAACTTAAACCATGTATCCTTTAACTTTTAAAATATGTTGTTCTGCCACTAAACCAAAGACAGATGGTTGAAATTTGCCACACTGCCGATTTTTTTTTTAAAAAAGACGGACACTATTTGCACTATTTGTATAAATGCACGGTCCACTTAAGTGCTGAGACTTGTGAGTATCTTCATGGGTTCCAAAACAGGGGAAATCACTGCTGCATAGTCAGCAAGTTTTAATAATTATTATTACAAGCAATAAACTGACTACCACTATTAAGTTGGTGAAAAATAAATTATTAAAAAAAAAACCATGAGCTATACACCCAGAAAAAATCCAAAACAGCTGGTATATTCTTCAATTAAAAATCAAAACTAATGGCTGTTCCACAACTTTTGGCTATACAGCACCTGGTTTTTGTTTTTATTTCTTACTTTCCATTAAATAATCCCTAGCTTTCCCCTCCCTCCTATATATACACCAGTACCACAATCAATAATCTCATTCCAATCAGCAGCAAATCAATTCACGATTGCATTTAAAAACAGAGAGAATACGAAATGAGTGGAGCAGGCAGATGTGGGTGGGTGGTAGCAACAAGCATCGGAGCAGTTGAGGCATTGAAAGATCAATTAGGGGTTTGCAGATGGAATTACGCTTTCAGATCGATTAACAGTAGGGCTAAAACCAGCGTTCAATCTTACTATCAATCGCACATTCTTCCGCCTTCGAAATCTTCTTCTTCTTCTTCTGGTTCTAGTGAGAGAATGATGATGAGAGAGAAGATTGAGAGAAGGGAAATGGGTATGAAGAAAGTTATGGATCTGAGCTGTTGGGGTCCTTCTACTGTTAGATTCTAATCCGAAATCCCCAATTTTGGTTTGTTATGATTTATCTCCAAATATAGATGTGATATGGATTATTGTCTATCAATTGATTTTTTTTTTTTTGACAACAGGTTATTTATTTATTATTATTACATGAAATTGCTAAAGAAATGTCTAAAGAAAAAATGATACTCGTATACACCAATTGCATAAGATGCAATTTGTGCAATTGGATTCAATTTTAATTTAGATAAATTATGAACCTTAAATTCTAAATCATATATCCTAAACTTAAACCATGAACCCTAAACTTTAAATTATTCGGATTGGATCAATCATGAATTACTTGGGTCGAAATCGGGTCGGGTCGAGTTCGGTCCGGTCTAGGTAAAAAAAAATAATAACCCCTAAACATGAATCATTCAGGTTGGACGAATTATGAACCAATCAGGTCGATTTCGGGTCGGGTCGAGTAAAAAACTGAAAAAAAAAACTGATTTTTTTTTTAAAAAAAATAGTTTCCAATTGGGGTATTTACTATTTGGTACTCCATCCGTCCTGATTTTGATTATCCGCTTTCCATAAATAGTCGTCCTAATTTTGTTTATCCATTTTCAAATAAGGCAATAAAACAACATTCAATATTATTTCATACTATTATTTCTTTCCACCATACCTACTTTACACCATTTAATACTGTTATGCTCAGATATATCACACGTCAGCATTACCAGATTTATCACACGCCGCAGGATTTAATTATCGCGACGCCGCCGAGGTCCCACCGAGACCACGTGATTTGTCGCGGCTTACGCATATGTTTTGTCACGCTTTATGCACATGACTTGTCGGCTTATCGATTTGTCGCTTAACGATTTGTCGTGCTTATGATTTGTCGCTACGGCCCCTCTTTATATAAAGACGACCTCACCTTTCATCAGAAGAAACACGGAATGTTTCCCCATTCCACTTATATACCTACACCCACATTTCAGGAAGAACTACGGTTCTTCCCGCAAAGGTTTTGCTCGATTTCTTATTTGTTTGGTGGTTAAATTCAACAAGCCACATCGAATTCAGAATTATTTGACCACAACAATCAAGGCGCTAAGAAGCGGTAATCGAACAAAAATCATCAAGAACAAAATGAACCAAATCCAAAAACAAAAACGAATTCCCCAAGAAAAATAACCAAAAATTCCAAATTCTAAATCAGATATCCAATATCTTCATCCAAACAAACCGATTCTCAAAGACCATCCCCAAATCCTAAGCAAAGAACAAGGAAAAAAACCAGATATCCAATTCCAACCAATTTCAATTTGTGAAGAACCAATTCCCATCCACATATTCAACATACACACTGTTGGGAGATGAATTTAATAAAAGATATATGATTTTGATTAAGATCCCAAAACCCCGAAAGTATGACATGTTCGTAAATGATCTTGATAGTTGAAATGATTCAGTTTTAGAGTATTCGATGTTATCCGCAAAATGTATAGTCAATGATATAGTTCGTGATAGGTTCAAGACTCAAGAACTCAAGATGTTTCAAGAAACTGAAGCCAAAGATGAAACCAAGTTTCAAGACTCCGAAGAGAAATCGAGAATCAAGACTCCAAGGAAATCGAGAATCAAGACTCAAATGAGAAACCGAGATATCAAGACTCAAGATGATATTGAGGAATCAAGACTCAAAGATGAAGATTCAAGTTATGATATTGAGGAATCAAGACTCAAAGATGAATATTCAAATATCACAAGATATTTCGTAAGACTCAAGACTCGAAGACCTCAAGACTCGTGTTCTCAAGACTCGTAAGACTCAAGACGCAAGATCAAGATCAAGATCAAGATCAAGAATATCAAGGCACAAGAATTATCAAGACTCAAGAATGTATCAATGCTCAAGATAAACATGAATGTTCCGAGGCAATCAATATATCTATCCTCAAGGATGCAACATCGAGAAAACGCGATTCCTTTAGAAAGTTAGATATTGCCAAGACATTCAAATGCATAAAAAGAACTAAGTCGGGCTTGTTGTTAAGGTTATATCAACTCGTAGTTTGTAACCAAAAGAGCTGCTTGAAAGTGTTCACCTATAATCGAGACAAAAGTCAAAAAGAGGAAGACAACATCAGACTATACCGACAATCGACAAAGGATGTCGTCAAAAAGATGTCGATGTACAAAAGTTCCAGATCGCAAAAAGTGAAGACTGCCATACATGAAAGGCTATCGCTTAAAACGTGTTAGGAGTTTCAAACCCTAAATATAGCCGCTCACACACACCATAAGAGGAAACTCACGGGCTATCTCTCCAACGGATAGTTTTCAAAAAGTGACCTTGTGTATGCCTATAAATACTAGTGACCCTCTACATTGTAAGGTTACGAAATTTATACGCAAACTCAAGAGCTCAAACATATTATCAAGAAGTTGAAGCACTCAAAAACTTAGAATTTCCCAAGTGCTTTTATATTGAAGAGAGCTCACTAAACTAAGCCTAAAATTGATAGACATATCCAAACCTTAGTCGAGATATCCTAACCCTCAGATTGTATTTCATTGTAAAGGATATCTCATCCTAGTTGAAACCAACCGAGAAACCCCAAATCCTTGAGAAGGTAGTTGGAGTGTGTTTGTTGGTGAGAAGAGTTGTAAAGAGTTAGTAAACCACGCGAGTAGTCGTAAAACTGTAGAGGAGAAGTTAGTAAGCCATGAGGTAGTCAAAAAGCTTGTTTGTGGTTTGGAGTAAGTAAACTACGACATGTTTGTGTTTGAGTAAGTAAACTACGGAGGTAGTCGAAAAGCTCAAGGTCGGGTTGAAAAGTAAACTACATGGAGTAGTCGAAAACTTAGGCCGAAGTTGAGTAAGTAAACCACGCGAGGTAAAATGAAGCTCGTAGGATTAAGTGAATTTCTCCGAGGATCGGAGAGAGGACGAGGAGCTTGAGTCTCTAACCACTATAATTGCCGTGTTGTTTATCGCTTTTCTTTATCTGCGGCTTAATCAAGGTATTGACTTGATTTTGAAAGCATACTTTTCATCGATATTCAGCTTGAATCAATCCACCAAGTTGCATAACCGAATCACAACTTAAATCACTAATTCCATTCGTGAAGGTTTTCAAAGAAAGCTTAAAACGAGTATAAAACTAAGGGCAACCATTCCAAGACATCCGGTAGCTAGAACAGAGATAGTTGCTAAACCAACTCTCTTCGAGGATTCAAAGAAGTTAGTTATCCGATCCAAGCAACTCAGATCTCTCCACTCAGACTCGGCTTGATTATTCGAAAGAAATTTCAGATCACTGCCTCAAGAGACTTTCGACTCAGAGCGATCCGTGCTTCTCGTGACCTAATCTTCGTGATTATCTCACCCAAGCCGACCTCAAGAAGAAAAAAGTTTTAAAAACACCGAACACGCAGTATTCCCCCATACACGTAAGACTCTGTTTTGCACCGACCAACAAGTGGTATCGTCAAGGGTTCAACTTGACCACTCACCGTGGTTGACCAAAGTTTTATTTTTTAAAAAATACTTGTGGTCTATCCTCGAATCGATCTTATTTGCTTAATTTTTTCTTTTTAAAAGATCAGATAAAAAATGTCTTCTAAAAATTTCCCATGTTCTCGAAATGAGAACTATTATCTATGGAGATCGAGAATGCAGTTCACCAGATTCCAAACATGAGCGTATGTGGAGAGTGGTCTCTCAGGACCATTCCAATTTACGTGGAATCCCAGAGAAATGTAAGATGAGAGAATTGATCCTAGAGCAGATTTTAAGTCCGATGACCAACCAACTCGAGGAGAGAAAGTTAGTCAATCTAGACTATATTGCAAAAAGACACACTATACAAAGACAATTGATGATGGTGTGATGGGAATGATCTCTCACCGTAATATCGCTAAAAAGATTTGGGATACATTAATTGTAATGTGCTAAGGCACATATCATATAAAGAAAACAAACTTTCAAAGGCAATCGGAAAGTTTGATAGTTTTGAAATGGATGATGGTGAATCAATAGACAAATTGGAAGTCGATTCACTAAAGATCATGAATGATCTAAATGCACTTGGAAAGAAATATCCACAAAGAGAAGTTGCATTGAAAATTCTTAGAGGTCTTTCTAAGAAATGGGATATTCATGCAAAGGGTGATTGAAAACACCAAGAACATTAATTCAATGCCATACCAACAAGTCTTCTCCGAAATAAGGCCTATGAATTTGTAATTGATAAGAAATCCAAAAAGGTCGACAAAGAAAGATGATTCATCATCTAGTAAGAATGTGGCTTTAAAAGCCAAAGATAAAACTCAGAAACTAGAGAGTCTCGAGAACCCCATGCCAAAAAATCGTGATGAGCTTGAGGAAAAGCTAGCAATCGATGGCAAGGAGGTTTGACAGACTTAATAGTAGATTTGGAAAATACAAAAACTATTACAGAACCACAGTGTACCAGAGGAAACCCGAGGACGATCAACCGGAGAAAAGAAAGGACCGAAAGTTCGAGGGATCTTCATCCAAGAGGAAGGACTCCAAGTCCAAAGAAGAAAGTGATCGTGATGATGATACCCACAAATGTTATAATTGCCAAAAGAAAGGTCACTTCCAAAGATGATTGTCCGTGATTTGAGTGCTAAGGAGAGAAGAGAAAGGCAAGCCAAAAGAGACAAGATGTTCTCTAGCAAAAGGCTATGATTGCAGGAAGAAGAACACTGGTGAGGGATCTAGCTCTTCAGATGAAATATTCTCGACAATGAAAGTGATGACATCTATGCTGATGGCCATTGAGGAGGTAAACTCTTCTTTCTCTCCGCTGTTGCTCCTACACTAGCACAAGAGTTTTCAAGTTCCACCGAAAAATAAATAGCTTTGACCGATGGATTCTTTTGAGAATCACGGGCGACTACGCTGCTTTTACAAGAATCGCTAAATAGAACTCAAGAGCGTATTGGAACCTAAAACTTTAATCTTGTTGGTCCTGGGTAAACGAGTCTTACACGTATGGGGGGGAATAAACGCGGTTCAAGATTTTAAAACTTTTTTCATCGAGGTCACTGGGTCGATAATCCTCAAGATTAGGTTCGAGAAGCACGACGCTTCGAGTCAAAGTTCATCGAGATGCTGGATCCCGAGTCGCTTTCGTAAACCCGATAATCCCAACCGAGTCCAGAGTGTCGAGATCCCGAAAGTTGCTTGGATCGATAACTAACTTATCAACCCTCGTAAGAGTACGCTCACTTGATAACTATCTGCTCTAGCTACTACCATGCGGAATGGTTGGCCCTTAGTTTATACTCGATTTTAAGCTTTTGTCAAAAACCTTTCCTTTATGAAATAGTGATTAGGCCGTGATTCACTTATGCAACTTCAAAGGATTGATTCCAACCGAATATCAAAATGAAAAGTATGCTTTCAAAATCAAGTCAATGCAAATGTAAAGCACGTATAAGGAAAGCAATAAAAAACACAACAATTATAGTGGTTCGTAGACACAAGCTCCTACGCCCACTCTCCCCGACTCTTCGTGAGAAATTCACTATCAACTTCGAAGCTTTTCGACTACCTCAGTAGTTTACTTACTCAACTCGCCCTCGAAGTTTTCTCGACTACTCCACGAAGTTTACTTTACTCAACCCGACCTTTGAGCTTCACTACCTCCGTAGTTTACTTACTCAATCACACACAAGCTTTCACTACCCTTCAGAAGCTTACTAATTTCTCCTCTAGAGTTTTCTCGACTACTCCGCCAGAGTTTACTAACTCTTTACAAACACTTCTCACCAACAAACACACTCCAACTACCTTCACAAGGGTTTGGGGTTTCTTGGTTGGTTTTCAACTAGATGAGATATCCTTTACAATGAAGCACAATGCAAAGGGTTAGGATATCTCGACTAAGCTTTTGATAATTCTTATCAAGCTAGGCTTAGATATAGTGAGCTCTCTTCAATATTGAAGCACTTGGGAAATTCTAAGTTTTTCGAAAGTGCTTTTAACTTTTACAAGAATAAGCTTGAGCTCTTGTTATGTGATAAATTTCCGTAACCTTACAATGTAGAGGGTCACCAAGATTTATAGGCATACACCAAGGTCACTTTGAAAACTATCCGTTGGAGAGACAACTTCTGGAGTTCCCTCTTGTGGTGTGTGAAACGACTATATTTAGGGTTTGAAACTCCCTAACACTTTCTAGGCAATAGCCTTTCATGTAGCCGGGTCTTCACTTTTTGCAAATTCCTGAACTTTTGTACATCCGACATCCTTTTTCGTGAGACCTGTCATTGTCAAAGGTCAGATGGTACATGTTGTCTTTCCTCTTTTTTGACTTTTGTCTCCAAAGCTAAAGGTAAACACCTTCAACGACTCTTTTTGGTTAAAAACTCGAGTTTGATATAACCTTAACAACACTTCCGACTTAGTTCCTTTTGTTCAAGATTTGAATGTCTTGGCAATATCTATTTTCTAAGGAATCGCGATCTTCTCAAGATTGCATCCTTCAGATAGATATATTCAAAGGCCTCTCGAACATTCAGTTCATATCGAAAGCATTCAAGACTTTATCGAGTCTTCGCAATTATCGCGCCTTCAGATTCTTTGATCTTTAGTTTTCGCCTTCATCTTTGTGTCTTCGAGTCTTCCGAGTCTTCGTGGTCTTCTCGAGTCTTCGTGGTTTTCAATCTTTTGTAGTTTATAATCGACCGATGTATCGAAGTCTTCTCAACCGAAGTCTTCGCCATTTCAAGATCCTATCGAAGTCTTCAAGAATTATCCCAACTATATCTCACGACTATACATTCTCGCAGATAACATCCCTAATATTCTAAAAACTAATCCTCGACTCAACTATCGAGATCATTCTGAACATGTCATACTCAGGGGTTTTGAGATCTAATCAAAATCATAAATCTTTATTAAAATTCATCTCCCAACAATTTCCCCTTTTTGATGATGCCAAAACCTATCTTGTTACAAAAACAAATAACCTATACTGTGTTTCAGCTTTATCTTATTACAAGATTGGTTGTCTCCCAACAATTTCATAAATCGAAAAACTCTCAACAATTTCGTAGTTTCTCAAAAGTTTAATCATTCAAGAATTTCTTCAAGAATGAATCCCTTTAACTAGTTCATTACCAAATACTTAAACAATTTCTCCCTTTATCAACATACAATCAGCGTAGACATTCATTCAGCATATCAAAATAAAAGACATGTAAATAAGATAATGAGATATTATCTTTTGAGCATAATGATAAATCTTCATTGATGATTGGTATCCCGCTACATATTACAAATGAGTTTATCAACAAAATCAAAAAGACAAAATTTAAAGATTACAAAATCTTTGTGTCTTCGCACTTCAAATTCCGATTTTGGCTTCTTCATTTTCCGCTTCTTCGGGCTTGTTTCATTCTCAACTTCATCACCGGCACCTCCAGTCAAACATTCCGAAAAAATCTCTTCTTCAAATTTCATTTCTTTCCTTGATGATGTCCAGATCAAGCTTCCTCGTTAAACCCAACTCGACCAAAGATATCGAGCAATCTCGAGTAATGGACTTCTCATTCACCAAGCCATTATCAAGTTTTGGAGGTGGATATGAATATGGACCAGGGCTACTATCTCAGATTCTCTCCTTCATCCGCAGTTAATCCAAATCGTAGATACTTTGATAGAAGATAAGAAGGTATTCAATGAAAGCTTCATTCGATCCGAGCTTTCCTCTCCATTCCCCGAGAACATCATAATTGAACCGTATGTTTCTTCTTGACTTCTTCCCACATATCGCTGAGTTTGATAGGCATCCATTTATCAACGCTGGGCCATTTTAGTGCTTTTGATGTTCCTTTCCTCTTGCTCGCAAACTTCCCGAATCACTCCTTCGCTTCTTCGCCTATCTTCTTTCTCGATCACAGACGCGTTCCCGAGACCGGCAAAGATCTTTCTTAGCTTGTTCTTCTTGGAGTGTCTTCGAGCATTTCTCGTGGTTGAAGACTTTCTTCCGAGGTTGAGACTCAGATTCCACTGGTTGTTCTGCTTTCTTCATCATCCGTAATCGCTTTTCTCGATTGGCTTAGAAGCCTTTGCACGCTTGCTTTCGGGTTGAACAACGCCCAAGGCTTTCCTCTTCATAGCAATTCAAGAAAGAAATGGCTTGTTCCAACTTTTGCTCTAAAGACTCGGTTTCTCTTTGCAACATCAAGCATAGCTTGCTCAAACTCGAGTGTAGATAGGCTTTTTCTACCGAGCGAACTTCAACTTCTCAAGAGTCTCGACTTTTTTAAAGGCTTTTTGCTAGATTATACATTTCAAAGATCTTTCGAAGCCTTCTTCTCCAAAGTACGCCATGAACTTTCCGAGATCTTCAAATTTCCCCTTTTTTCCCCTTCGCACATCAGAATTTGGAAGAAGCCCGGAGAGTGCCAGTGGTCCATGTGATATTGCTCTTTGCTCACACAAATAACTTCTCCGCTATCTCCGATCTTGTTCGCCTCCACCCCTTAGATGGTTCTTGGCCATAGAAAATTCTTCGATAAGGGCAACCGCCGAGAGTGCTTTTTGAACATCTCTGTAATCCACTTTTTTTTCAAATTTCGCTTCTTCCATCCATCTCGCCTCTCGGTTCATTTGAAGTTTCGCTAAGGATCATTCTTTAGATCACCAGAGCTCATCAAGACTATTCTCGCCTCCCCGAGTCTCAAAGAAAGATCTCAAGTTTGTGCGATCAGTCCTCGCTTTGCTCGATACCAATTGTTTGTCCATGGAAAACCCATTTTATGCTGCCATGAAGCAAAATGTTTTAAAAGTTTATGCATATAAAACAAAAAAGTGAGGCAGAGTGATTTCAATTTTTTGATTTTTTTACTTTTAAGCTCATGTGTTGTGTTTTACTTATAATCGAATGCATATGACAATATAAGAACATAAAGCAAGAAACAACACAACAATGTATAGTGGTTCTAAACTCAAGCTCCTACATCCACTCTCCCTCTCCTGGGGAAATTCCTTCCAATTCTTATCACCCTCTCCAACCTAGATATTTAATGAGCTCACACTCCAACGGGACTTATCACCTCCACGGATCGGATTGATGTTTCAATTCGAGTTCACACTCCAACGGACTTATCACCCTCACTGGGATCCCCACCCTCCATTTCGGATTTGTAGATGTTTACCGAGTTCACACTCACCTACAAACTTAACCGATCGGGGGTAAGGTTTGTTTGGTTTCAACCCAGGTTGAGATTTTCCTTTACATTTGTTTAAATTCCGCCATAAGGTTGGGAAAAATCTCTCTAAGCTTAGGATACATCGTGGGTTGCTTAGATTGGGTTCTAAAACACTTCTTTGAATATATTTGTATATCTATGATTTGTGTTTCTAGGGTGGGAATGCTTTGGGTATAACTCTCTTTTCGCTCAGAGCATCTCGTCGTTATAATCTCCACACATCCACCCTTGAAGGAAGAACTTGTATTTATAGTGTGGATTTGAATGTTACCGTTGGAGAGAATCACATTCAAATCCATACTATTCTCTCAGAAGTTCTCGCAATTTTTTCAGTCGGGTTGTCTTCCTCTTATCGTCCACGCCACCGATTCTAATCTGTATATTCCTCACTTGAAACCGAGTCTGCTCACACCGAGCTTGCACATCTTCAGATCGACTCGAGCTAGCTCTTCCGTCTTCGAGCCTCGCACACACCGAGGTAGGTATCTCTCGAGGTCCGAGCTCCTTTGAAAATTTCTTGAGAAATTTTATCCAGATCTTGGCGATGTCTCGAGCACCTCGAAAAGACCGCGCTCACCGATCCTCCTGTCCGGAGATAACCCGAGCCAACACTTGTAATGGTGAACTCGAGCGCTTTGACCTCGATTGAATCTCTTCAGAATCACTTTCATCTTCATCGGTGAGAACCACCAATCTTCTCGCGCTTTGGAGCAAGATTCTTCGTTTCATCATTTTTGCTCCCTCGCTTCCATCTTTGCCTCCAACAACACCTTCCCCTAGTTTGTTGGGTCTTTTTTCAAAGAAATGCAGTAAGGTGATTCTACCTTCTTTTCTCTCTTCCCCGATGACCCGCTTCCTTTGCAAAAGAATGGGTTTAAGGAGAATTTTGGATTTAGGAAATGGGGTCGAATTGGCGAAGATATCCTCCTCCTCTCGACATCTCCAAAATGTAAGCAATTTTGGTGGCATGGTGGATCTTGCCTTTTGATTGAGATCGCCTGTCAATCTTCTTCCTCAAAACTTTGGTCCGCTTTCACTCACCGTCTCGATCAGAATTTCACCCGCTTGAAATCAGTGGTGGGTGAAGCTTCTATCGCCGCCATCAATCTGAAGCTTCGGGTACTTATCTCCGCTCAAAACTCCTCAAGACTCATGATGCACTTGCTCACAATATCCATCAACACACGATATTGTGGCTTCAGTGCCTTTTTTATGCAAAGTAGCCTCAAACTTAACATGATTCTCAAAGAATCCTATCTAAGTACTCCTCGCTTCTTCCCCGACATATACGTCGTAGATCCTCTCCTCTATCACAGAGCTCAAAAACATCATTCAGATTTTTTAACTATATACGATCCCTCTCAAAATCGACGATTTGGATGACCGCCTAAGTGTGATATGCTTAACTTAGAATGCATACATCCTCTTCATCTATCTTCAAGTTACTGATGAATTGACACCTCTTTCGCGAACTCCCGGTCCGGCTCTGGTTTTTGATTAGTTGGGTGAGTTTAGCCAGAATCATACGCAGAGCCTCCTCTTCTCGGCTTTGAGTTGGTTGTGCTTTCAAGTGAGACAACGAACTCGCACTACCCACGACTTGTTGGTTTCGCTAATCTCTCTAATGTGGTTGGAGCCATTTTAGAGTTTGATTGAAGAAGGAAGCTTTAGGGTTTGGAGAATTTCTCTCGGGCAAAGGGATTTTTAATTGCAGAGGATTTGAAACGAAGGGTTTGATAAAATTTTGGCTTGAATGACCGATTGGGGTTTATATAGCCTTGAGATCGCGGGGAATCGTGTTGGTTAGGTGAGTAACAACGGTTGAGAGATTAATCTCCGATTAATCGGGTATACGAAACCGACGATCTCCTAAAAGTAAGCCGCCAAAACATCCTCATTGGTCATTAATGTAGCAGAGCATTAAATGATCAAGGACCTTCTTCGAATTTAAAACGATCCCGCCTAAAAAAAACATTCCTCGTGTTTTTATATTTATTAATTAATGATTACCGAATTTACTTGAGCAATAAATGGATCGCATTTAGTCATTACTTCTTCGCACTAATTTCCCTCTATCGCCTTTATCGAAAGTAATCGATCTTGATAAAATGTCAAGATAATATCGAAAATCTTGAATTGGTTCAAGATGCAACGAAGTTTTCTCGAGACTCCGCCAAGATTTCCATTTTATCCCGAGCTTCTCGTAAGATTCTCGAGAAAACTTCATGCATCCAAAAACCTTCAATTTTTCGATTTTATTCTATACACTGTTCTAAAGATCCCAATTCAACCGAAAGTTCTTGAAATCTTGATTCCGCCAAAGGTTTAGTCAAGATATCGCCTCTCGCTTATCAAGATGAATTTTCTCCATCCTTATGTCCTTCTTTCTCGACATGATCTCGGCGAAGTGATGTCCGATATCCACATGCTTGCATCCGTGTGCAATACCGGGTTTTGTGAAATAGCAATGGCACTATTATTGTCACAAAATATTGGTACTTCATCAACTACAACTTTATAATCCCTCAATTGTTGTCCGAGCCAAAGAATTGCGGCACAGCCTTCCTCGCAGCCCATATATTCATTTCTTCAAGAGTACTTGTTGCTATCGAGGTCCTGCTTTTCTTCGAAAACCAAGATATCACCTTTTGCTTCCTAGAAATTGACAAGTTCCTCAAGTGGACTTCCTATCAATTTCGATCCTCCATAATCAAAGATCCGAGTAACCACTTAACTCTAGGTTATCATCACCGATACCATAATCCTCTATTCACCGTGCCCTTAAGATATTTCAAGATTTTTGGCGCCTCCATGTGACTAAATTTTAGATTAGCTTGGTATTTGCATATATCCCAACAAAGAAATGTTATATCCTACTTACTTGTCAACGAGATAGAGCAATGATCCAATGATTCCTCTATAATCAAGATGATGACTTACCGATTTGCCTTCGTAATCGATCCATCTTATAGTTAGTATTCATGGGAATTTAACTATTTGCAATTTGTACACCATATTTGGCAATCGATCTCTCGTGTACTTTTTGCCGGGTTGATGAATATTCCTTCCTTTGATTGTTTCACTTGAAGTCCTAGAAAGAAATTCATCTCTCCCATCATTGACATCTCAAACTTACCTTTCATCGTTGTTGAAAACTTTTCACACAAATTGATGGTTTGGAGATCCAAAAATGATGTCATCAACATATATCCAACTAGTAAGATATCTTCCCCATCCTCTATCCTGAACAGAGTTCTATCAATAGTTCCTTTGACAAAACCATGGTCAGTAAGAAACTGAGAAAGAGTATCATACCATGCTCTGGGTGCTTGCTTAAGACCATACAAAGCTTTTCTTAGCCTGTAAACTTGGTCATTTTGTTTGAAACCAGGAGGTTGTTCCACATAAACCTCTTCTTTAAGCACGCTGCTCGTAAATGCACTTTTCACATCCATCCGATAGATCGGAACTTCATGTGGGCAAAGATATGCAAGAAACAATCTGATGGCTTTCTAGTCTTGCAACAGTGCAAAGGTTTCATCATAATCCAAGCCTTCTTCTTGGGAATAACCTTGTGCAACTAGCCTTGCCTTGTTTCTCACAATGTTGTTGTTTTCATCTCTTTTGTTCTTGAAAACCCACTTGGTTCCAATGACATTGTGCCTTTCTGGTCTATCTACCAGCTCCCATACTTCATTCCTCGAGAATTGATTCAAATTTCATCTTGCATGGCAAAGAATCCAAAGGAGAATCTTGTAGAGCTTCACCAATCTCAAGAGGTTCTTTCTCCGATAGGAAGCATCGCAATAGTGCACTCTCTCCATGGAACCTTCTAGTCTTAACACCTTTCAGCTAGATCACCCACAACTGCTTGTAGGATGGCTATCTAACCATTTCCTTCTTGATGTTCCCCTTCAATGGTATCCTCAACATTTGAAATGTTAGGTTCAATTCAAATCAAGAAACTCAGGAACAACAAAACAGAGAAAGGAATCATCTTCCTCGTGGGAAATTATATTCTAACATTGTCGAGACATTTGTTCCCCTTTGCTGATAGATTCGTAAATTGCCTCACCGGACCACATCTTCTTTCGCATCACGCACTGAGTCCGAACCGTGTCTGCTCAGATTGGTCACCTTTGGAGTGTTGGTTTTCCGGGTCTCACCATCCCGATTTCCATCCCGAACTTCTTTATCCGAGTCCGAGTCACTCCAATCATAGATAATGACCGACTTCTTCTTTTCGTGTTCAATTGATGATTTATCTTTCGCTTCAAAGTTTTAATCTGGTGATCCTCTTAGTCACCATTTGCATCATGTTCCTGCTTTTCCGAACACAAACAAATTCATCAAAAACAACATGAGGTGTTTCCTCCACAATAAGAGTCCTACAAATTGTAAACTCGAAAAGTTTTTGATCGACTTTTAAATATCCTAAGAATATTCCTTCATCACCTTTTACTATCAAATGTTTTCAACCGATCTTTACCATTATTGTGTATGAAACACTTGCAACCAAACACACGAAAAGAAAGAAACAAGAGGCTTCCTTTCATTCCAAAGCTCATAAGGTGTTTTGCCTTTGACTTTTTGTCAAGATGGATCTATTCTCGAGAGTAGCATGCAAAGGTTGACAAACTTCAAATTTCAAAATCTTTTAGAATATCGCCTTCAAATATCATTGTCCTTGCAGCCTTCTTTCGGAGTAGTTCTGCTCCTTCTTTCAAAGAACACCATTTTGTTGAGGGGTCCTTGCAGGTGATGATTTTCATGTAGAATTCCATTTGTTTGCACAATAATAAAAAAATGATATGATTTATAAACCCGCCTTTTGTCGATCTCGATTTTGACCACACTCAGATTTTTTCTCAATACTCGAGTCTTTTTCAAGAATTTCTCGCAAACTTTATCCGAGTCTCTTTCTTCATCGAGTAAGAATATGACCCAAGAATATCTTGAGTAGTCATCAACTACTACCAATGTGTATTTCCTGCCATTAGTGCTCACAGGTGTTATAGGACCAAACAGATCCATATGCAAAAGCTGAAGTATTCTCTCAGTAGAAACTTCTACTTTGCTTTTAAATGATGTTTTGACTTGTTTTCCTTTCTCGCACGCATCACAAATGTGTTCTCATCAACACTTCATTAGGGCAACCCTCTCACAAGAGCTAATCTTGCAAGCTTGTTCAGGGTTTTGAAGTTTAGGTGATTCATTCTTTTTACGCCATAACCAACCGGTATCTGTGGAAACTTTTAGCAATTAAACATGTATCTTTAGGAGTTGAACTCCAATCGCAAAGATACACATTCCCTTTTCTGGTACCAACAAGAATACTTTCTGTGATGTATCATCTTTCACAAAGCATAAGTTCTTGGAGAACTCAACATTGAAACCCTTATCACAGAATCACTAATTGACAAAGAAGTTATGCTTCAATCCGTATACATATGAAACACCATGGATATGAACCGAGTCGACTTCCAAAGTTCCATATCCTTCACCGTCCCTCGAGTTATCTCCAAAAGTGATCAGGGGCCTTTTTGTTCAACATAGTCACCGAAAGCATCTTCTTGAATCTCGCTATATGTCTTGAGCATCCACCGCCAAGATACCATACATCGAGCTTTTTTCATCTCTACTCATCAAAGCTATGTGATCTTTCATCGCCTTAGTGCCCCGGTTTTCCTCCCAAAAAAAGATCAATTCTTAGGTACCCATTTTGTGTAGGGTCCCACGAGGTTAGTCAGCACCTTTCAAATCCAAATCACCGACAACTCTAATCACTTTAGAGTGGCTAATTTGTCTTCCATAAACATCAACATATACATCCACTACTCGGGGTGCCTTAGCAATTTTCTCAGATATGTGTGCTAGCTTTAGCATGAACATGTGCCTTAGAGTTCTTCTTTGGTTCAGCCTTCGCTCAGATGCTTAGGCTTTTGTGCAAATGGGGTAAATCTTTGATGACTCGGGTTCGGGATAACCTTTACCCTTAGGCAAGTGAGGTTCAGTTGTTGTCTCAGACCGAACTGGTCTTTCAAAGATACCGAGGACTTGGTCTCTTCAACTTGAGAATGTCTCTCGCCGAAAGTGTTTCTCATCCGAGGATTCCTCTCGATGGTTCAAGGAGCCTTTCAGTTTGCATTCTTAGCCCGAGGCTTTGAAGTACTTGCTCGAATCCTTCTTAACCGACCGCTTCAGTTTTCTTGCCTTCACCGAGGTTTGGGCTTTCTAACCCCGATCATTCGGGCTTTCGAGACCATAGGTCCTTTTCCCTTGTCTACAACCTTGGGCATTTCTTCAGCTTTGAAGTGTAGGTGCCATCGGGTTTTACAAAGATAGTCTTCGCTACTTGACGCAAAGATTTAGATGACCTTTGTGAGGTTCCCCGAATGTATCCCAATCCAGATTTTATAGTCACAGATCTCTTCGTAACTCAATTTCATCTATAACATTAGATGCATTATTCAATAGAGTTAACTTCTTCGTGCACTATCCTCACAGCTTCAGAGAGTTTTATGCTTCTCGAGAGGTCATTGAACTCAGCTTCGATTAGTCAATCTCTTCAAAGGATTTCTAAATTTTTCGCTAGGACATTATCAACTTCTCTTTCTTCTCGAGAGTTGTACTTTCAACATCCAGCCATCAAGAGTCCCATTAATTGAGAAGTGACTTCAATATTGCAGAGTCTTTCCATTTTAGATTTTCAAATTTTCGCCCTTATTCTCGCTTTTGAGTTTGATTTAAGTCGCCCTCGCAAAAACAAAGATAGTCCTTCATCGATTTCTCGAAAGAATCCATCAGTCAAAATGACTGCTTTCAGTGGAACTTGAAAACTCTTGTGCTAGTGTAGGAGCAACAACAAGAAAGAAGAGTTTACCTCCTCAATGGCCATCGATGATGTCATCACTTTCACCGTCTCGAGAATATCTCATCCAAGAGCTAGATCCTCCCTCGAGTGTGTTCTTTTCTTCTCGCAACCATGGCCTTTTTGCTTGAGAACTTCGTCGTCTCTTATACCGCTTGCCTTTCTTTTCTCCTTAAGACTCAACCGACAATCATAATCGAAAGTGACCTTTCTTCCGCGCTTATAAAGATCTGCTGCATCATCATCCTCGATCATTTTCTTCTTTGACTTGGAGTCCTTTCTCTTGGATGAAGATCCTTCAAATTTTCGTGTTTTCTTCTTCTCGCTTGATCCGTCCTCGTTTTTCTTCTCCGTACCGTGGTTCCCTGTAATAGCTTTTGTATTTTCCAAATCTATTATTGAGTCTATCAAACCTTCTTGCCATCGCTAGCTTTTCCTCAAGCTCATCCCGATTTTTCGCACGGGGGTTCTCGACTTCTAGTTTTACGTGTGTTTTATCTTCGCTTTTAAGGCCACATTCTTACTCGATGAAGAATCATCTTTGTCACAAATTTTTGATTTCTTATCAATTACAAATTCATAGGCTTTCAAATTTCGAGAAAGACTTGTTGGTAAGGCATTGAGTTAATATTCTTGGTGTTTTCAATCACCAATCGCATGAATATCCCATTTATTAGATAGACCTCTAAGAATTTTCAACGCAACTTCTCTCTCAGGTATTTCTTTCCAAGTGCATTTAGATTATTCATGATGCTAGTGAATCCGACTTCCAAAGTTGTCTATTGATTCACCATCATCCATTTCAAAACCGCCAAACTTTCCAATTGCCAATCGAAAAGTTTGTTTTTTTTTATATGATCTGCGCTTCGCACATAACAAAAGTGTATCCCAAATCTCTTTAGCAAGATATGTTGAGAGATCATTCCCATCACACCATCATCAATTGTGGCCAGATAATGTGTCTTTTGCAATGTAGTCTAGATTGACTAACTTTCTCTCCTCAGAGTCACTGGTCATCGACTTAGGAAATTCTCGCTTCTAGATCAATTCTCTCATCTTCTTCGCCTCCTCGATTCACTACAAGAACCGAATGGTCCTTGAGAGACCACTCTCCACATACGCCATGTTTGAATACGATGAGCCTCGCATTCTCGGCCCATAGGTCATAGTTCTCCACCGAGAACATGGGAAGTTTTTAGAAGACATTTTTCCGATCTCTTGAAAAATAAAAGGTTTCAAAGAATATGATCGCCTTCGAGATAGACCACAAGTATTTTTGAAAATAAAACTTTGTCAACACAAAGAGGGTCAAGTTGAACCACCGCTTCCGATACCACTTGTTGGTCCCGCAAAACGAGTCTTACACGTATGGGGGGGAATACACGGTTCAATGTTTTTAAAACTTTTTCTTATCGAGGTCACTTTGGGTCGATAATCCTCAAGATTAGGTTCTCGAGAAGCACAGACGCTTCCGAGTCAAAGTCTCATCGAGAAAGGATCCCGAAATGCTTTCGTAAACCTCGATAATCCCAACCGAGTCCTCGAGTGTCAGAGATCCCGAAAGTTGCTTGATCAGATAACTAACTTATCAACCCTCGTAAGAGTACGCTCAGCTTTGATAACTATCCTGTTCTAGCTACTCAACAGGCAGCGAATGGTTGCCCTTAGTTTATACTCGATTTAAGCTTTTGTAAAACCTTCCCTTTATGAAATAGTGATTAGGCTGTGATTCACTTATGCAACTTCAAATGATTGATTCCAACCTAATATCAAGGAAAAGTATGCTTTCAAAATCAAGTCAATGCAATGTATATAAGCACGTATAAGGAAAGCAATAAAAACACAACAATTATAGTGGTTCGTAGACACAAGCTCCTACGCCCACTCTCCCCGACTCTTCGTAGAAATTCACTATCAACTTCGAGCTTTTTTACTACCTCGTAGTTTACTTACTCAACTCGCCCCCGAAGCTCACTACTCCACGAGTTTACTTTACTCAACCCGACCTTGAGCTTCGACTACCTCCGTAGTTTACTTACTCAATCACACACAAGCTTTCAGACCCCCCCTAGCTTACTAACTTCTCCTCTAGAGTTTTCTCGACTACTCCGCCAGAGTTTACTAACTCTTTACAACACTTCTCACCAACAAACACACTCCAACTACCTTCACAAGGGTTTGGGGTTTCTTGGTTGGTTTCCAACTAGATGAGATATCCTTTTACAATGAAGCATAATGCAAAGGGTTAGATATCTCGACTAAGCTTTGATAATTTTATCAAGCTAGGCTTAGTATAGTGAGCTCTCTTCAATATTGAAGCACTTGGGAAATTCTAAGTTTTTCGAAAGTGCTTTTTAAATTTTACAAGAATAAGCTTGAGCTCTTAAGTTATGATAAATTTCCCGTAACCTTACAATGTAGAGGGTCACCAAGATTTATAGCATACACCAAGGTCACTCTTGAAAACTATCCGCTGGAGAGATAACTTCGTGAGTTCCCTTTTTGTGGGGTGTGTGAAACGGCTATATTTAGGGTTTGAAACTCCCTAACACTTTCTAGGCAATAGCCTTTCATGTAGCCGGGTCTTCACTTTTTGCAAAACGAACTTTTGTACATCCGACATCCTTTTTCGAGACCTGTCATTGTCGCGATGGTACAAAGTTGTTGTTTTCTTTTTGACTTTTTGTCTCCAAGAAAAGGTAAACACCTTCAAATCTCTTTTTTTGGTTACAAACTCGAGTTTGATATAACCTTAACAACACTTCTCGACTTAGTTCATTTTGTCCGCATTTGAATGTCTCTGCAAATATCTATTTTCTAAGGAATCGCGATCTTCTCAAGATTGCATCATTCAGATAGATATATTCAAAGGCCTCGAAATATTCAGTTCATATCGAGCATTCAAGACTTTACGAGTCTTCGTGAATTACTTTGGGCTCAGATTCTTGATCTTTAGTTTCGCCTTTCACCTTTGTGTCTTCGAGTCTTCGAGTCTTCGTGGTCTTCTCATCTTTGTAGTTTATATCGATCGATGTAATCGAGTCTTCGCCATTTCAAGATCCCATCGAGTCTTCAAGAATTATCCTCAACTATATCTCACGACTATACATTCCGCAGATAACATCCCTAATATTCTAAAACCAATCCTCGACTAACTATCGAGATCATTCTCAACATGTCATACTCAGTGGGTTTTGGGATCTAATCAAAATCATAAATCTTTATTAAAATTCATCTCCCAACAAATCTAAAATGGAAAGACTCTAGCAATACTGAAATCACTTCTCAATTAATGGGAGCTACCGATGAACTGATGTTCTCAAAGTACAACTCTCGTGAGAAAGAAAAGTTGATAATGACCCTAACCGAAAAGCTAGAGAAATTCACCAAGAGATTCAAATTAATCAGACTAAGTTTAATGACCTCTCTCGAGAAGCATGAAACTCTACAGAATCGCGGAGGATAGTGCATGTAAGAAGTTAACTCTATTGAATAATGCATCTAATGTAATAGATGAAATTCAGAGTTACCAGAGATCTGCGACTATAAAAACTGGATTGGGATACATTCCAGGGGAACCTCACAAGGTCATCCGAATGTCGCATCAAGTAGCAAAGAAGATAATCTTTGTAAAACCAAATGCACCTACACTTCAAACCAAGAAATGCCCAAGGTTGTAGACAAGGGAAAATGACCCATGGTTTCAAAGAAATCAATAATCAAAGTTGGAAAGCCCAAACCTCGTAAAGGCTAGAAAACCCGAGCACTCGCTGAAAGTTTCAGACGAAGTACTTCAAAGCCTCAGTTAAGAATGCAAACCTGAAAAGGCTCCACATCGAACTATCAGAGGAATCTCGATGAGAAACACTTAGCAGAGACATTCTCAATCAAGAGACCAAGTCCTCAAGATATCGAAGACCCAGATTTCAAGATGCATAAAATCAACCCCACTTGCCTAAGGGGTAAAGGTTATCTCAACCCGAAGTCATCAAAGATTTAGACCGATCAAGACAAAAGCCTATCTCAACAAAAAGGCCGTAACCAAAGAAGAATTCAAAAGCCCATGTTCATGCTAAAAGCTAGCACACATACACAGAAAACTGCTAAGGCACCCAGAGTAGTAGATGTGTATGTTGATATTTATGGAAGACAAATTAGCCACTCTAAAGTGATTAGCGTTGTCAGAAAGATTTGGATTCCGAAGGTACAAAATAACCGTATAGGACCCTATACCAAATGGGTACCATTGATCTAATCTGCTTTTTCAGGAAAATAGAAAAGGGCACTGAACTGAATGAAGATATCATTAGCCCTATTGAAAGAAGATCTGAGATGTCATTGTTGGAAGATGAATCTCCTTCATGGACTTCAAGAGAAATCAAGCTGAAGAAGGAACTTCATCAGAGATCATATTGAAAAAGGACATCAAAATGGAGAAAATTCATACTGATAAGCAGAGAGCTGATATCTTGACTAAAACCTTTCGTCAATCAAGATTTCAGAACTTTCAAATGAATTAGGGATGTTAGATCCAGTGTATAGAGTAAAATCAAAAATTGAAGGTTTTTGGATGCATGAAGTTTTTTTCGTAATTCTAATGGAAACTCGGGATAAAATGGAATATTGAATCGAGTCTCGTGAAACTCAGATTTATCAAGGTCGAATCACCTAAAAGCCGCTGCTGTGAAGAGACTCAACAAACCAGGGGGAAAAGTTTTGTTGGAGGCAAAGAATGAGGGTATAAAAATGATGAAGTAAGAACCTTTGCTCCAAAGCGCAGAAAGATTGGTGGTTCTCACCGGCGAAGATGGCAAAGATTCTCAAGAGATTCAACCCGAGGAAAAAACTGCCGTGAGTTCGCCATCAAGCAAGTTTTGCTCAGTTATCTCTAAGGCACAGAAATGCAGATCGAGGAGCGTGTCTTCCGAGGTGCTTTGAGACTTTGCTAAGTTCGCATAAAATTTATCAGAAATTTATAAAGGAGCTCAGCCTCAGAGATTCCTACCATAGATGAGCTTTACTGCATTTAGGAGCTAACCTGTGAGTCGATTCAAGATGCGTGCTCAGATCAAGAGCCAACTCGACTAAAATGAGGATATGCCACCAGCCTCAAAACCCACTCAGATGCAAATCGAGGACCTCGATCGACAACGCTCAGAGGTCACGAGACGCTTGTGGAGCATATTCTTGATGAGCCCGAGTGATCCATCGCTTGATCCTCACCCGATGCTTCAACCAACCAGAGAGCCCGAGATGGAAGAAGGCGAGTGGAGGGAAGGGGGAACAATTCATTTTGATCACACCCCGAGCTCAAATTTCATACCCTCGATCCGCAAGATATTTTCTTCAGATTAAGGTCGACGTTGTTCATCCTCAATCGACTCTTCCCGAGATGCTTGATATTGCCGCGATTCAGAGGGGAAGACCGGTGGAATGAGGAGACAGCCTTCCCGACCGACTTCCTCGGGTTCGGGGACAAAGCTCAGGATGAAAAACTCCGATTTTGATGAGCCGGTTCGAGAGGAAGATAGCCGAGAGGAGAGCAAATCGGTTGGTGCCCTAGCGAATGGAGACAAATCTCAAGATGGAGATGGGGACCAACAGGAGATGCCGAGGATCGGGCCTCGGATGGAAAAGGAGACTTCGTGCCGATCAACCCGAATCGGTCAACCTCGGGGGATCGGTTAGCACTCTTCAGTAATTTTTGCACTATTAACAATTATTCCAAAGTTAAAGAAAGTTCTATCTTTAATTTCAATTGTCGATAAACAGATCGAGGCTCACTTAAGACCGGAGCTCGAGGATTTAAGTTCGCTCGCGATGATCAAACAAAGATAGAAGGTCGCCTAGGTTCGAGATTGACCTCACTCCCTTGATGGAGAAACTTGAGAAGGTTGAGCCAATGATGATCAAGATTGCTCGATGGAAGAAACATCGGCCAACCAAGCTCAAGATGGAAAGTCTTAGTCACTCTTCGAGCCGCACTAATCCAAAACACTTTGACCTCACAGATGACCTCCATGGAAGATAAGCCGATGAAAAGTTTGAGGAGTCAAGGCCGAGCTCAAGAAGGAAATGAAACAGAAGACCAGAGTCAACCGTGATATCTAGAGGTGAAATTGGCAGAGAGGAATGAAGTGATGATCAAATCATTGTTGAGGAATGAAGCTCGGTGGCTCATGACCAAGATGACAGAGATGCTATGAGGCTCTTCCGCCGGGCTTTGCCCATATCTCGAAGAACTCTCGTGGCTAAGAACCACCTCGTATGATGGAGAGGTTCATTTGTGAAAGCAAAGAAAGAAGATCACACGGACACAAAGATTTCCAGATTTCTTCCAAATTACGGCGAAAGGGGAAAATAAGGTGAAGACCTCGTGAAGTTCATGGCACGATTTTGGAGAAGAAGGCTAAGGATGATGCTTTGAATGTATAACCTATCCAAAGCCTTTAAAAGAAGTCGGCTAATCGATGTTCGGGTTCGCCAGTGGAGAAGTCTATCTACACTGAAGTTTCGAGGAAACTATGCTTGAAATTGCAAGAGAGAAGCCGAAAGTGCTAGAGCAAAGGTTGGAATAAGCCATTGCCGCCAATCGCCTATGAAGAGGAAAGCCTGGGCGTTGTTCAACCTGTAGAAGAAAGCGCTTGGCTTTTAAGCCAATCCGCAGAAAGCCGATGATGATGAAGGAATGGAAGAATCTGAGTCTCAACCTCGTAAGAAAGTCTTCAATACGAGGAATGCTCAAAGACACCCCGGTAGAATAAGCTAAGAAAAGCTGCTTTTTCTCTCAAAGTGCTCGTGATAAGAAAGAAGATCAAGAGGAGCCGGGCGGGCGAGGGATTCAAGAAGTTTACAGCAAAAGGAGAGAGACATCAAAAGCAATCGAAGTGACCCCACGCTGATAAATGGATGCCTATCAAACTCAACGATATGCATGGTAGAGGTCAAGAGAACCTTCCCGGTTCTATTATGATGTGTTCAGGAGAGGAGAGGGGAAAGCTCGCATCGTAATGAAGCATCTATCAATATCTCCTAACCTTCTATCCAAAATATCTCCAAAGTCGATTAACCTTGCGGATGAAGGAGAGGCGCAGATAGTAGCCCTCATCCATATTCCTATCCTCCTCCAAGACTTGGTAATGGCTTGGTGAATGAGAAGGCCATTACTCAAGAAATTGCTCAGTATGCTGGTTAGTTGGGTTTAACAGGAAACAGTCCGGATATCATCAAGGAGAGAAATGAGCTGAAGAAGAGATTTTTCGGAATGTTCAACCTGGAGGTGCCCGCTGATGAAGTTGAAGAAATAGCAAACTGAAGAGCAGAAGACTGAAGAGCCAAAATCTGAAGACTGAAGACTCAGAAGATTATGTAATCTTTAAATTTTTGTCTTTTTGATTTTGTTGATAAACTCATTGTAATCTGTAACTCAAACCAACCATCAATGAAGATTTATCATTTATGCTCAAAAGATAATATCTCATTATCTTATTTATATGTCTTTTATATTTGATATGCTGAATGAATGTCTCTGATTTAATTGTTTAAGTATTTGGTGATGAACTATTTAAGAAGATTCATTACTGAAGAAATTGTTAATTGTTGGGAGACTCTCTGAAATTGTTGGGAGATTCTCTAATTCAGGAAATTGTTGGGAGACATAACCAATCTTGTAATAGATAAACCAAACCCCCGAGTATAGGTTATATGTTTGTAACAAGATAGGTTTTGGCATCATCAAAACGGGGAAAATTGTTGGGAGATGAATTTAATAAAAGATATATGATTTTGATTAAGATCCCAAAACCCCTGAGTATGACATGTTCAGAATGATCTTGATAGTTGAGTCGATTCGCCAGAGTATACAGATGTTATCTCGCAAAATGTATAGTCGGCAGATATAGTTCAGATAGGTTCAAAAAACTCAAGAACTCAAGATAAGCTTTCAAGAAACTGGAAGTTTCAAGATGAAATCGAAGTTTGAAGACTCAAAGGAGAAATCGAGAATCAAGACTCAAAAATCGAGAATCAAGACTAATGAGAAACTGAGATATCAAGACTCAAAGATGATAATCGAGGAACCAAGACTAACATGAAGATTCAAACAGATCGATCAAGATATCTCGTAGACTCGAAGACTCAAGACCTCAAGACTCGTAAGACTCAAGACGATGATCAAGACCAAGATTGAAGATCAAGAATATCAAGGCACGATGGTTAATCAAGACTCGATGAATGTATCAATGCTCAAGATAAAACTCAATGTTACGAGGCAATCAATATATCTATCTGGCGATGCAATACCGAGAAAAACGCGATTCCTTAGAAAGTTAGATATTGCCAAGACATTCAAATGCGCATAAAAAAGGAACTAAGTCAAGTGTTGTTAAGGTTATATCAACTCGAGTTTGTAACCAAAAGAGCTGCTGAAGGTGTCTACCTTTAACCGAGACAAAAGTCAAAAAGAGGAAGACAACATCAGACCATACCGACAATCGACAAAGGATGATCGCTGAAAAAAAAGATGTCGATGTACAAAAGTTCCAGATCGCAAAAAAGTGAAGACCGGCTACATGAAAGGCTATTGCCTAAAAACGTGTTACGAGTTTCAAACCCTAAATATAGCCGCTCCTCACACACCATAAGAGGAAACTCACGAGCTATCTCTCCAACGGATAGTTTTCAAAAGTGACCTTTGGTGTATGCCTATAAATACCGGGTGACCCTCTACATTGTAAGGTTACGAAATTTATACTGCAACTCAAGAGCTCAAACATATTACTGCAAGTTGAAGCATTCGAAAAACTTAGAATTTCCCAAGTGCTTTTATATTGAAGAGAGCTCACTAAACTAAGCCTAGCTTGATAGACATATATAAAGCTTAGTCGAGATATCCTAACCCTTTGCATTGTACTTCATTGTAAAATATATCTCATCCTAGTTGGAAACCAACCGAGAAACCCCAAACCCTTGAGAAGGTAGTTGGAGTGTGTTTGTTGGTGAGAAGAGTTGTAAAGAGTTAGTAAACTACGCGGAGTAGTCAGAAAACTCTAGAGGGGAAGTTAGTAAGCTACAGAGGTAGTCTGAAAGCTTGTTTGTGTTTGAGTAAGTAAACTACGGAGGTAGTCAGAAAGCTCAAGGTCGGGTTGAGTAAGTAAACCACGTGGAGTAGTCGAAAACTCGTACGAAGTTGAGTAAGTAAACACGCGAGGTAGTCAGAAAGCTCAGAAGTGATTAGTGAATTTCTCTGAGGATCAGAGAGAGTGGATGTAGGAGCTTGAGTCTCTAAACCACTATAATTGCTGTGTTGTTTATTGCTTTCCTTATCTGTGCTTAACTGTTGCATTGACTTGATTTTGAAAGCATACTTTTCACTGATATTCAGTTGGAATCAATCCACTGAAGTTGCATAACTGAATCACAAATGCAAATCACTAATTCCATTCGGGGAAGGTTTTCAAAGAAAGCTTAAAACGAGTATAAACTAAGGGCCAACCATTCCGCACATCTGAGTAGCTAGAACAGATAGTTGCCAAACTGAACTCTCTTATGAGGATTCAGTAAGTTAGTTATCTGATCCAAGCAACTCAGGATCTCTGTCACTCAGGACTCAGTTGGGATTATCTGAGGTATCTGAAAGTTGTTTCGGATCACTGTCTCAATGAGACTTTGACTTCGAGCGATCTGTGCTTCTCGGGACCTAATCTTCGATTATATCGACCCAAGTGACCTCGATGAAGAAAAAGTTTTAAAAACATCGAACACGTGTATTCCCCCCCATACACGTGTAAGACTCATTTGCACCGGGACCAACACACACCCATGTATACATACAACCGATACATACAAAAAAAGTAAAAGGGGAAAAAAGAGATGGGGAAGATGAAGAAGCGAGGTCGCGGAGTGCGGGTTATGCGGCCCGGCTTATCGCCGATGTCATCACTATACGGCATACCACTCGGACTCACCCTACCGCAAAGTCGCCAACTTTTTGCCGCCTCAAATCAATATTTCTTTGAACCTCCACCACCACGCTGCGCCGAATTGAAGTCGCCCGAGACGCTTAACGCCACCCATCTCCATGGCCCGGTGCTTTGATTCGCCTCCTAACACTGCACCACCCGCCCAGGTCCGACTCATGAGCAATCGAGCCAGAGCTAAAGCCTCCGCGCCTCAAGTCGGCGTAAGTCGCCGAGTCTCTGGCGCCAAAATTAAGACCCACCTCTGCAAAATCACCAACACCAGAAGCCTCCCCGCTGCGCACACCAACTCCAACCACCGCAATCAGACTCAACGACGGGCTAATCCACCTAGAGGCCGTCGCAATCTGCACTGCCAAAACCATTGATATCCAGTCCGCTATGGTGGCGTGGTGGAACGCCAACGGTCAGATGGCAACGGAGCGAACTCGGGCTTCGGTGGTGGAGTTTCAGATGACGACCGACAACTTTTTTGGACGCGTGGGGGCTGGAAGGATTCGTGGCATTTTTTTAGGAAAACTGAGAAATGGGAGGTACGTGGGTTTTGGTCTGATCTTATCCTTCATTTCGGCCAGGTTATTAATTTGGGCCACTGATGTTTTTAACACAAAAGGTTCCTGGCCCAGTTACTTTAATTATTGGGTTTTTTTTAAAAAAATACTGGTTTCTAAAGAAATTTGGGCCTGAGTGAGTGTTGGGCCGAATTTATTATACCATGGGCCGAACAATCTATCCTTAGCAAAAAAAGAACTGGGCCGAAAAATTTAATGAAAACCGGCCCAGCACTTTTAAAACCTGCAGACTCCATTGAATGTGGGGCTGGATTTTGACTTCATAAATTGGGCCCAAATTTATTTAATTATTGGGCCCAAGCTTATTTAATTTTGGGGCCCAAGTAGTTGGGCTATTAATTTATGGGCCCGGGCATTTAAATACCGGTGGATATATGGGCCACAGGGTCATTGGTTATTTATTTGTGGGCCCGATTTTTTGATCCAAGTTAAAAAAAGAATACTAACCGCTCGAGAAGAAAATTAGACGAGCACCCGGAGTCTCGCGAGCTACTCAAAGAGTCTACGGATAGTCATTTTACCCACCCTACCAGGTTTATTATATTTATGTCCTCGTGGCTTTTCATTCATTCGTTTATTTTCATTTAATTTGGTCAGTTTTACGAGAGGTCGCTAACCTGCCGGGACGACCGAACAAAGACGAACGAGCCAAAGTCTATGTTCACCTGTCTAACGAGTTCGTACTCTGATACCCGCAGCAAAAAGCGAGTAATGGGTACGCAGTCGCTAAAGATGACTCGTACTTACAGATACCCGTAGCAAAAGCGAGTGATGAGTGCGGGGTCGCAGCTAAATAAGACGGCTTAGACGGCGTGATCGCTATTAAATAAGATGATCGCGAACCAAGAAAGGGGGGGTTACATAAAGTTAACCCATCTGGTCGCACCTAAATAAGACGATCAACCGATTGCACCTCAATAAGACAATAAAAAATGAAAGAAGTCAGGAGGGGACATAGACAAACAAAATGTTCGAATTCATTCAGAAGAAAATGGGCACTACCGGCCAAATTACAAAAAAGCCACTTGTCGCGATTATGCCCGCCCACTTACAGAGACTATCGCCTTTCTACGACGATTATGCCACCACTTTCGGTCGGGCACTACCGCTTTTCATGAGACGATTATGCCCACCTACTCCTAAGATCGGCAATACCGCTTTCCTACGATGAGATCGCGATTTCACAAATGACAACCAGCCACCTCCTCTCGGCTTTCGCTTATCTCGGCGATGTCCAAATCGCCGTTTTAGCAAAGTATTCTCCGCCTTCTCGGCGATGAGATCGTCGGCTTTCACAGCGATGACCAGCCCGCCTCCTCGGCGTTGGCTTTCCGCTAAGTTCCAATTGGAACCACAAAAAACCTTTACCCAAACTCAAAGTTAGGTTAAGTTTGTTACCACAAGATTTCGCATCAGGGATTCTAGTTTCGATTTACGTCTCCGGTTGAGTGTGAACTCAATAAATATATGTTGGTGTTGACTAACACATAAAACTAAGTCCAAATGGTTAAGTTTGTTAAGTTGGTGCCCCTGTGTTAAGGAAAGAGTGGACGTAAGACTCGGGTTTAAATCGTCTGAATCACTATAAAATCTTGTGTGCATTTACTTACTTTTTATTGCTTTTACACTATTCACAATAACCGAGCTTAAAATTGCATACATATTCTAAGTTAACATCATCGCACTGCAATCGATCCGATCGTCGAATTGACACCTTAGTCACCGATTGAAAACCCGACTTGAGAATCTGATTTGATAAAACCGTTTTTCACACTGGTATTTACAAGCTTCCGTACTATCGGTTAAACCGACAGATATCAAACCGATCCGCCTCGGGCACTCAAGAAGATTGAACATCACCCAAATCGACTCACTAAGACTCGATTAGGCAATCTGCAATCACACCCGATCCGACGAAAAGTTTTCAAGTCCATTCACCCTCCCCCTCTAGACTTACGCCCTCACAAAACCCGTTCGGGACCTACAAGTGATATCGAGCAAAGGGTTCTACTGCACTAATCGGCTTTTGAGTATCATAGATTCTTGAGGAAGAATCTTTGTGGTCATTTGAACAGATCTTGAAAAACCGTTATCTAAACTCATTCGTTTTCAAAATCACTCAACATGGATAATACCTCTGGTATGTATCATGATTTGCCTAAGTTTTCAATTGATGAGTATGCAGATTGGACAATATACATGTGCAACCATCCGGGATCGATAAAGCGGCGAGAATGATGGAAGTCATTGAACGAGGACCCATCATCATATATCACGACAACCCAAATGCGGTTGGAGGAGATCCGCATCATGCACCGAAGCCTTGTTCGAAAAAAGTCCAAATTTCGATGGATGCGTAAGAAAGAAAGTTGTATACTTAGGGATATAATCGCCAGCATATAATCATGAAGACGATGGATAAGATCACCAAGAAGAAGATAAAGTATCTCAAAACAGCGAAACAAATGTGGGATACTCTTGCTGAGATGTGCGAAGGAAATGATTAGATCAAAGACAGCCGACTACAAGCTGAACTGGTGAAGTTCGAAAAGCTAAAGATGTTGCCAAACGAAACCATCAACGAGCTTGATGGGAGGATCACCATGTCAAAAACAATTTCTTACGAGAACTTGGAAGAGAGATGTCGACAAAGACATAAATTACAAGATAATCGAGATCTCTCACCAAGAAATGGGACATGAAAGTCACGCAGAATCAAGGATTGCCAAGACATTGCCAAGATGAAGCTAAGTAGCTTATTCCTAAGCCTTTTAAAGCCCACGAGTTCGATCTAATCGAAAGAGGGCAAGCGGATGAAGAAGAGGCGCTCTTTGAAGCCTCAACCTCCACATCTAAATCGCCAGCATTCAAAGCAACCGACAAAGAGATCAAAAGCCATCGAACTCGTTGGAAACATCATAAGCCAAGTAAGCAGATCGCTTTTACTTACCGTGAAACTTGAAAGATCAAATATTCAACTCGGTATGTATCACAGATTCTACAAGGACTATCAAGACAACAGAAGAAATAGGAGGCCAACTGACAGATCACCAGAAAGGTCCAGATCAGATGACCGAAGGGATCACAGAGATGATAAAAGGGATGATCGGTCAGATGAGAGAAGAGATAACAGATCTAACAGAAGGAGTTCAGATTACTATCAGAAAGGAAAGTCACCTGACAAATCCTATAGACGGAGTGACTCACCTGGCAGAGGAAGTTCCGTGGATCGTGGATCATGCTTCAACTGCTTGAAACCAGGTCACTACAACTCCGACTGCCCAGACCTGACTCCCAGAGAAAGAGAAGAGAAGCGGAACAAAAGAGAGCTACGCTTCAAAGACAGAAAAGCCATGGTTGCTGACACATCAGGAATTGATGATTCCTATCTGCCTTCTGAGGATTCTGGCTACTCATCTGTAGAAGATTTCTGTCTGATAAGCAATGCAAATGATTTCTTCGACCATGAAGATCTGATATTCTCTTCAGATGATGATGAAATCTCCGATGGCGAGGGAGGAAGACCAATCTGAGGTAACCTCCAAACCTTCTGCTTTTTCAATTTCCACACCAGCTATTATTAGCACACCTGCTGGAGAGATTGACTTGCAAATCTACTCTGAGCAATTGCTTGATGATCTCTCGATGCCATTAGACACTTATACAATAGTGGAAGCTGAAAATGATAAGCTAAGGATCAGAAATAATCAGTTTGTTAAAGAGAACGCTTTGTCAAGAAAGCGGTAACCGGAATCAAATTAAAATCGCTTTCGAAGGTAATCGAGGAACTTAACGTTCTGAAGGTTAAATCTTCTGATCAGGAGAAGCAGATCAAAGATCAGCTAGCAATCAACAAACAACAAGCTGATGATTTCAAAATCCTACAAGCTAAGTTTGATGAGCTATTCCGACTACATGAGAGTATCAAAACTACTGAGGATAGTTTGCGCAAGAAAATAGAGGTTTTCACGAAGTCATCAAAAACTGCTTCAAGATATGAACACCTATTTTCAACGCCGACTAACAAGAAGGAATTGGGTATGAGAACCCTTCTACATCCTCAAAAGCCCCGCTTGTTCACTTGAGAAGGGTGTAATCAAGCCGAGTCTCCGAAAAGATACACAAAAAGCTAAAATGTATCTCGATAAGGAAAAGAGACTCACGAAAGCAAGTAAGGCAAGTGCCTAATCGAAAGGGAAATGTAAATGGACCCTAATCGATTAAGCATCACCGAGGAATCAACAAAGAACCCATTCTTACGAAGAAACCTCAACCTGATCAGCAGATTAGGTATCAGAAGAGACAACCTGAAAAAGGGAAATCTAATCTGAGACCCAATCGAGGTCAGCTGCCTAATAAGAAAGCTATAGGTAAACTACAAAGACCATCTATGCCAAAGAGATATGAATCTTTTAATGGTAGCAGTCGTACCTACCCTTATAACCAGAGATCTAGACTATCATCGCACCGAGCCCCCACTGGGTTAAAAGAAGACAAAACCTAAAGAAAAATCCCAAGTCTTCAGATTCACCCAAGGCTCACACGAATAATCATACTAATCAGAAAGCATATAAAGAGAAGTATGATTATGTTGATGTTTATGGGAGACAAATCAGGCCTTCTAATCTATCTGATTACCATAGAAGTGCCCTGTTTGTGTGGATCCCTAAATCCACCACTAACCCCCAGACCCAATTCCAAAGGGTACCTAAAGCCCGATTCGATTGGTGTTCGCGGGTTTGGCCAACAAAGGAGGTGTACAAGCAACTATCTGGTACATCGATAGTGGATGCTCAAGGCACATGACTGGAAGCAAACATCTCCTTATCTCTTACAAAGAACAAGAAGGCCCACGTGTACTCTTCGGTGATGATAACTTTGGTTTTACCAAAGGATTCGGAACCTTAGAGAATGATGATGTACAAGTAACTGGAGTCTCGTATGTCAAAGGATTAAAGCATAATCTACTATCAGTATCACAATTCTGCGACAACAAATTCAGTGTTGAGTTCTCGAGTGATAAGTGTACGATTAGGAATCGAGCTACTCAACAAATCTTGCTAACTGGTTCAAGGAAAGGCACGATCTACACAAAGCAGATTGGAAATACTTGCCCAAGAAATGCATGCTTAATTGTTAAGAGTTCCAAAAGTAGCAGTTGGCTCTGGCACAAAAGAATGAGTCATCTGAACTTTAAGACTCTTAACAAGATAGCTAGGATGTCTTTGGTTGAGGGACTTCCGAATGAGGTATTCTCAAAGGATCAGACATGTGCCGCATGTCAGAAGGGAAAACAAGTTAAAGCCTCATTCAAGGGAATACCTGGACCAGCATCTAGTAGAGTACTACAACTGCTCCATATGGATCTATTCGGATGAGTTACACCAGTCAGTCTCAGTGGACGCAAATATACTCTGGTAATCGTGGATGATTATTCCAAGTTTACCTGGGTTGTATTCTTATACAAGAAGAATGAGACAACGACAAAGATACCCGAGCTGCTCAGGAAACTACAAAATGAAAAGGGTGTCAGCATAGTAAAAATCAGATCAGATAAAGGTACAGAATTTCTGAACTCTTTTATTACTGATTTTTGCACTAAGTTTGGTATACAACATGAGACGTCAGCTGCAAGAATGCCACAACAAAATGGAGTAGCAGAACGGAGAAACAAAACTCTCAAGGAAGCTGCTCGCACTATGTTAGCTGAACATGCGACACCAAGCCGTTTTAAGGGTAAGCCATCAATATCATGATGTCACACTCGTAATGGATGTTCTCTGACAAAGGCTCACTTCAAAACACCCTATGAACTGTGGAAGGGAAGAATACCTCGTGTTTCATACTTCCATGTTTTTGGGTGCAAGTGTTTCATACACAACAATGGGAAGAGTCAGTTGAAGACTTTTGAGGCCAAGTCAGATGAGGGTATATTCTTAGGATATTCCTCATCCAACAAGGCTTTCAGGGTTTACAACAAACGAACCCTAGTTGTGGAAGAAACACCCCATGTGGTCTTTGATGAGACATCTTCTAACCAAGAGAAAGTCGCCTCGAACAAGCGTGACGAGATCAATCAACCCACGTCTGACACGCGAAAAATGGACCAGTTAAGTATCAAAGAGAAAGAATCTGAACACGAACAGTGTATATCCTAGAACTTGATCTTTCTGATTCACCAGGTCAATCAGACCCTAAGGTACGCACAACTATCGAGATAGAAGTTCGAACAAATTGAGATAATATCAACCCGAACCATCTGTTCGGGGGAACTCCTGAAGTTCCTACGAACAGACATCATCATATGATGAGTCTAACATCAGCTGAGACATGTTCTTATCAAGTGGATCATAATTCCGCACCACTCCCAACCACTAGTAATGAACTACTATCAGAAGAGGATGATGTTCTCCAAACAGACGCAAATCAGAATAGAAGGACCTGGATTACCAGTCATCCAACTGATCTGATTATCAGAGACCCATCTGATAGAGTCAAAACTAGACATCAGATTGGTGAAAGTGCTATGTATTGTTGTTATCTGTCTTTGAAGGAGCCAACTGCAGTAGAGGAAGCTCTACAAGACGCAAGCTGGATTCTAGCCATGCAAGAAGAACTGGAACAGTTTGAGAGGAATCAAGTTTGGAAACCGTGACGGCATAACTCATCAAGACGTGATTGGCACGGGTGGTATTCAAGAACAAGAGAGATGAGAATAATGTCATAACCAGGAATAAGGCAAGATTTGTTTCTAAGGGGTATTCACAATCAGAAGGAATTGATTATGATGAGACCTTGCACCAATCCGCCGCCTAGAAGCCATTCGGGTCAAGTTTCGGCATATATCGCCTACGAGGGTTCATTGTGTATCGATGGATGTAAAGAGTGCATTCTTAAATGGGGTACTAGCGAGAGGAAGTTTATGTTGAACAACCTCCGTGCTTTGAAAAAAGCAAACCAAGTGTACCGCTTAAGAAAAGCTCTTTATGGTTCTAAAACAAGCTCCTCGAGCTTGGTATGATACACTCTCTCGCTTCTTGATAGACAATGATTCACTAAAGGAATAGTGGACGTAACCTTATTCGTAATAGAAGATGGAGAAGATATTCTCGATGGTTCGATTTACGTGGACGACATCATCTTCTTGATCTCCCAACAAGAAGTTATGTGATAAGTTCAAAGAAATTGATGCAAGGGAAGTTCGAGATGTCCATGATGGGTCGATGAATTACTTTCCTCGGTTTACAAGTCAAGTAGAGTACATAAGGGATATTCATCTACCAAAGGTGAAAGCACACAAGGAATCTAATGGCCAAGTTTGGAGTTCAACATTGTAAGGAAGCCGAAATTCCCATGATGGCCGGGTTCAAGATGGATCCGATGAGGGCGGTCGTAAAACTAATCGAAGAATATAAAGCTCTCATTGGATCTCTACTATATGCGACCGCCAAGCAGACGGATATCACTTTTTGCAGAGGTGTATGTGCGATTTCAAGCAAATCCAATGCAAAGCCACCCAGAAGCGAAAGCGGATTCTTAAGTATCCGAAGGGACGAAAACCTTGGTTTATTTTACCCATCGATGATAATCTAGAGCTTAGTGGGTATTCGATTAAACATGGAGGTTGCGCAGAATCGACGAAGTCAACCTCGTTCATGCTGGGCTTCAAAGGAAATAAACCGATCTCTTGGTTCTCGAAGAAGCGGACATCGATTCGCGAAAATCTACTATTGAAGCGTAATATATGGGCTGCAGAAGTCATGTTGTTCCCAAGCGCTTTCTGGTCAAGTCGGCGGGGGATTACAACATCGAAGCTAAGAACGCACCTATATTCTGTGATAGTAATAGTGCTATTGCAATCACTCGATTCTGTTTCTACATACAAGATGCAAGCATGTGGATGTCGGACATCATTTTATCGTAGATCATGTTGAAAAAGAAGAATATCGAATGGAAAAGATCCATCTTGACAAGCGAAAGTCGATATTTTAACCAAGCCACAAATTTGAGATCAAATTCAAAGAATTATACAATGAGCTAGGCTTCGGATCTTGGAGAAAAAAAGCACTGTAAATGTTTGGTGGACTGGTCTCCAAAACCAGTTGGTTAACAGACTAACCAGGTTAAGAGGAATCAGTTGAGTTAGGTATCTCAACTGATCAGACGATCAAATAAAGGAACCCGTCCAAGATCGGATGAGAGCCAATCGAGAAAATTAGACAAGTAGCCGATCCAAGATCGGACAAGGAGCGATCGATTCAAGATATATCGACAAGGGGGAACTAATCAGATTGGAAAGTTATACTTTATAAGTCGATTAAAGCTACTGTCAACAAGCAAGTATAAGTTTAAAGCTACAAATCGCATAAGTCAGAAGAGGCAACACAACAATGAAATAACATAATTTTTCATTGATAAAGACCCGGAGGTCAGATTACAACCTACAAGTGGTATCAGAGCTACAAGTACAAGAAGACCTGGAGGTCATTACATAAACCATAAACCCTAAGCCAACCCAAGGTAGGGAAGGGAGAGAGAGATTTTAAAGAGCTTGATGCTCTCATTTTCCCCCGACCCTAAAAGGGGCATGAGAGGCCTTAAGGAAAATCCTGAGCCACCCTCAGAGCTTCGGAGTGAGGAGCGAGAGAGCCTTTTGAAGGATTTTCTCGTGCCGGGGAGCCCCTAGACCTAAAAATTAATGGGCTCTCCAGCTGTTAAATGGGACACAAGTGCCAAAGAGTTGGTCAAAAGGACCATAAGGCCACTAGTGTCGCATGCAAATATTGAGTTTGATATACGAAGATCACCGTTATCCGATGCGTTTCATATATCAAACTCATGTTTTATTTCGCATCGATCCGTTGATGCTAATTCCGTCATCTCGATAGGTGCACAAGGTGATACGGTTGGGTAGGAAATCATTTTTTTTAGCAGATCCGCCTCCATGGTGGTAAAGAAGCTTTGCATTGATCGTATGTGTAATCTTCGATGATGACGAAAGCAGTAATAAGGGACACACAGGGTTGATTTGAGAAGCTAAATTCATTGGAAAAAGGGTTAAAGGTTTTTACCGGGAGTTTCACCGGAAATAAGGAATTCATCGGAAAGCATGGAGTACAAGTTAAAGAAAGATGAATGGTTTATGTTGTGTTGTTTACCTAACACCCCAGGCCAATTTATAGAAGAAAATTAGGGGTATAAATGCAAATTTACTTTCTCGAAAGACTTTAAGAGAAATTTGCATCGACAACGAGTAAGGAACACGCGGCTAATGGTTGGATGAGTTGACGGTGTGAAGTAATCACAGCGTATCTATGCCATTATTATGGAATGTCAAATCGTGCCGATTTGGGAATCGAGGCAACTTTTTGACTCCCCGAAGTAAATGTTTTGACGGGAGTATGACTTAAGTGCATCGGAAATGCGGCCTGAATAGAAGAAGACTGAAGGATGAAGTGTATCAGATAAGTGGATCAGATAAGTAACGAAGTGGATCAAGCAGAAATCTGATCAGATGAGTGGAATATTGTTGGGAAATGCTAAAGGCTACCATCAGTAAGGTTAACAAGTATCAGATCAGATCACAGTGGTAACTGGTTGATTACAATATCAATCAGTCAAGATACGTTTCTTAATTATCCCTTTCTGAACATCTTATATGCATTATTTAAATAAATTGGATTTCACTCTGTTTTCTTAATGACGCATGCACTGCAAAACATTTAATGCGGACTTGGGAATGTGTATTTAATGCGTTTTATTACGATTTTTCGAGTCCGAAATACGAGAAGACTACTTTTCTCAACCGTGCGATCAAAACTTTTTCGGCCGACTAATCTCAGCCACTCATTTCAAATCACGGATACTTGAGTACCTTTGGAAAGTTGTGCAAAAAGTTTTCCCTCGCATACTTAAATCCAAATCTTTCTCAGAAAACTTCTTTCCACTACTTCGTCTTCTCAAAACTCTTAAAAGATCAAAACTTTCAAAATCTTCAGAAATTTACCTTCAAAATCGATTGATTCTATTTTTACGATTTCTCAATCCTACGAATCAATTTCTGGTAATTTCTCGTTTAAGTACTGAATGATTTCAATTCTCTCTGGTACCTAGGTTTACAAGTCGTGATGCTATGTTTCTGTAATTTATATATGATCTATACACTTACTTGCAAAATTGATGCTAAGATTACTGGTTTGACTGAATTTATTGAAATATCTTACTAAAACTAAACATCAATTGCATATCATACAGAAATGGCATATCTTGTTCCACGACCGGGCCAAGGGAAAAAGTTCTGCAACTTTGCATCAATGAAGAAAGATATCATTGATGAGAAGTATGTAGTATTCTCAATCACCTCAGATCCTGAATCGCTGGAAATTCTGGAGTGCTTGCGAGTGTGCGGACTTGAACGCTATTGCTCTACAGATCAGAACATAGTCCACACACATGAATCCTTGGAGTTTCTATACAATCTACAGAGGGATGAAGACATTGATGCTGACCTGATTTCTTCCATTGGTGGACTGGAAGTGCGAGTGTCGAATGATGATCTCCAGAGGATCTTCGGTCTAACTCGAGGAAGCATCAATCCAGAGACCTACACGATTGATGTAGGTGAGAAGAAATTTCTTGAAGCCGAGCTGTTGAGACCAGCAAACAAGGAGAATACGACGAATGTCAAAGCCTCCTACCTGAAGAGGAAATATCGCCTTCTCCTTGAGATTGTTCAGAAGGTGATTATGTGCTCAACTTATAGTCTTGATGTTGTCACTTCCTATAAGATCAGTGTTATGGCTGCAATCATCAAGAAGGCTTCAGATATTGATTGGTTGGGTCTGGTCAAGGCATGATTGCGGAAAGACTCGGGGAAGTTCGAACTGACCCAGAGAAATGAAGTGTGCTTATCTTCCAAGTGCTCTTTTATACACAAAATCTCAATCATTCTGTCAAACAAACTGCCAAAGAATTATGAATGGAATGAGAACGGAGAGAATGTGTATCAAGCACAGCACAAGGCCATCTTGGGCAAGAATGAGCCTCTGCCTGGTCAATCTGATGAGGATCCAACTCCTTATATGCCCAAACCCAAGGGAGAAAAGAAGGGAAAAGAAAAGGCAACTGAATCTTCTGAAGTGCAGGAAAAGGTCATTCCAGAGAAGAGGATGAAGAGGAAGGATCTGGCCAAGAAACCAGATGCTCAGCGGAAACGTCAGAAGAGAATCACATCTCCTCTGAAGACTGCTCCAAGTTCTGCTCAGCAAGTTCGCAGAACGGAGGATCTGATTCAGGTGGAATCAGAAAAGCAGATAGCAGTCAGCTCTGAGCACACTATCAGAGAAGTAAGGGATGAGCAGATGATCGAAGCAGAAGGAGAGAAATCTGTCAGAGGGACAGAAGTGGAGCAATCTGAGGAAGAATCACCATCTGATTCTCTGCCTCTCACCAAGATTCCAGAGAGCAAGATCGCCTACGTCCACTTCAAAATCGCCATCACCCTCTCCTAAAAAACATCACCACCACCCTCCCCTCATAAAATCTTCTCACCCTCACCCTCACCTATCAGATCACCCAGATCTCCCACTCCCCCAATCAATGAACCTGTTCAGGACTCTGAACACCCTCAATAAGTTGAAAACGAACCTGAACCACATATATCCCCATCTCACTCCCCATCTCCAAACAAGTCACAAGAACCTAAGAGATCTGACAAGCGAGTGTCCATCTCTCGTAGTCCCTTCAATACCAGAATCGTACTTGAATCACCTGTTTCAGAAAGCGCAATCATAAGGATAATGAAGCAACAGATCAAGGAGTATTTGCTGGACCTGTGCCCTGAATTGGATCAACATCCTGGCATCCAGCAACATATAGAAGAGATTGTGTTCTGGAGGGACATCAGACTGAAAAGCATCGAAGAATTTCTGATCCTCATGGCAACTCTGGGATCTGATTTCTTCGTAGACTTGGAGATGAAGTGCTTGAACAATGCTGGGATTGAAAGCGCTGTCGAATTGGCATCTGACGATGATATCAGATGGTTGATTCATGAAAGGTTCGGAATTGCTGATAACAGGGAGGAAACTGTTCAACCTCCTACAGATCATGAGGGAGCTGCCGATGAACCAAGAATGGGTGCTGCAGATGAGACCCGACTTGGCAAGGCTTCAACATCTGACCAGACTGCTATGCTGAGCTCCGATACCCTAGATCTTTATACTGAGAAGATTCAGGATGGGATCAAGGCTGCTATTGAAGACAAATTTGCAGCGCTCACAGCAGATCTGATGAAGCGGTTTGAAGAAGAGCAAGCAAAACTGGTTGACAGAGAAAGAAGTCACACAGTTGGGATGCATAATGCCATCCTTTCTGAAGTAATGCAACTAGTCAATCCTCTTGCCGAGAAGCTCAATCTCCAGTCTGATAAACTCAAAGTTCAGACAGATATGCTCAATGAGACACATGTACTATTGGAAAATGTCTGGGCATCCTTGGAGAAAACTGACAACCACATGAATATGGGTTGGAAACACTTTGTAGCTTCTACAGAACGAGCAAGACAGGACATCGAATTTTCTCTCAGACGCTTTTTAACTCCTGCACCTTCTGCCACCGCTCAGATCACTCCTCTTGTTGTTGAGGAACTCAGAGAGGAGATCACACGACAATTCAATGATCTGAACCGCAGAATGTCCAACCTCTTTGATGAAACCAAAAAGGGGGAAGGACAAGAAAATAAAGAGAAGAAAGAAAAACAGACACAGTTGGTAACAATTGCATCTCTACCAAAAACCACTGTATCTAACTTGCCAGCCACTCCATCTACTGATCTCGTTGCTGAAGTAAAAGAAAATGTGGAGCAACATAGCAAAGAGATCATTGAGCAGAAAATTGCCCTTTCAGAGGTCATTGCCAGAGTCGACAAGATTGAAGACTTTTCTTCGTTCGTACAGAAAAGAATGGAAACTGATGATCAGGCCAAGAGCCTTGAACTCGCTAAGAAATTAGCTGAAGAAGATGAACGATATGAACCTGAGCAGACTCTGAAGAGAAAGAAAGGCAAAGGCAAGATGGTGAAAGCAACTGCGGAAGATCAGAGACAAGGCCAATTATTCTCTACCAAAAGCCAGATGACTCCTGAACAAACTCAAGAGCAAATCAGACAGAGAATAAGAGAAGCCGCCATCAAGAAGCAGAAGTTAGCAGAGGCTAAGGGACTAAACATCGCATACATCTGAAGGAAGAGGAAGAACGAAGCTGCAACAGAGGAGATTGCTTGGGAGAAGAATGCCCTTCCGGCACCTGTTAAAGACATCCTATGTGCAAGGCAAGATCTGCTTCCAGAATGGGATCAGATCAGAGGAGAATGGTTGTGTGATGTGTACATCCTGGAGAAGATTCTGATTCATCAAGATCAGACAGAAAATGATGATGAATTTCGGAACAGGTTAGAAACGATGTATCCAGACTTCTACCAGACGGTGATGAAGGAAGGGAAGATCATGTCACTAATACCTGAAGCTCCACCCTTTGAACTACTCATTCCACCTTTGCGTCCAGACAAAAATCTAGATGCTGTAAAATTCAAGAATGCCTACTATGGATTTGCTGAAAAAGGAGGGATCCATAGAAGAGAAGATCTGGACAAACGGATGCAAATGATGTATAAGATATTTGGCATCCCCAAAGAGCTACAAATGTTCAAGTACACCTGAGGAAGACAACTTGGAATCAGATGATAGGTACGTTTTCCATGTATTCTATAACGCTCACACCTATCTGAATGAAATATTCCATCTCTCTGATTCTAAGACAACATCTCATTGTCTTCTGAAGTATGTACTGCATTTCATTATCTGCATTTCTATTCGTGATATCTATTTTTCTGATTAAGTGTTTTGGTTCCATCAAAAAGGGGGAAATTGTTGGGAAATTTGTATTTAAGTTTTGATGGAAGTTCAAAAACAGGTTGTAATAGGACCAGTCAGACCTGTTAGCTGACTGATGACTTAGAATCAGATTAAGATGACCAGCTGAAATGTATAGATAGCTGATGTAAAAGATAGGTCACATATTGAGGGGGAACTCAATATGTATAGGTCAGGTCAAAATATCAGATGACCAGATAAGGTCAGATGATCAGAAGACTAAGAACAAATAAGAAGACAAGAAGTCAGAAGATCAGGTGAAGACAGAAGACACTGAAACTCAGATGAACCTGAAGACTCAGATAAACTTGAAGAACTCAGTTAAACCTGAAGACTCAGATGAACCTAGAGACTCAGATAAACCTGAAGACTCAATAACAAACCTGAAGACTCAGTATGACTGAAGACACTGAGGCTCAGAGTCACCTAAAGATCAAAAGACTACCAGAAGACCTGAAGACCTATATCAGCCGAGTCTACAAATTGTGCTAAGACAATCTGCATCAGAATACTCTACAAGGTAGACTGATCAGTTATCTGATCAAGTCAGCTTGCACCTGGCGTCAACCAAAATGGTACACCAGACAAGACGAATATTCTACAAAAGAAATATCAATCGTCTAACGGACAAATACTGAAGTGCCACCTCGTGAAGCCAAAGAGAAAGCGACACATGCACAAAAAAGAGTTGATAATGCGAGATTCGACGCTGCGGACATAAACAGAGCTAATCATGCCTACGGCCACGCCGATATTCGGAGCACGTCATAATCATATCCTACAACCTACCTAATATAGCCCGAAATTCAAATTGCTCTCCAACGGCTCTTTGATTTCGAGGTCTATAAAATGGGATCGATCTTCAAATTGAAGAACTCTAAGACCGAACACGGAGACACCGCAAAAGAAGCAAAAACTACAGCAAAATCTCCGCTCGAAGAACACCATATTTGGAGATTATTCCTAGAGTGTTCATCCCATAGTTCTTAGCAAGAAATCCTATCCTCTAGCATTTGGCTACATAAACACTAGGATAGATTTCCAGTTGGAACCACAACAAACCTTTACCCAAACTCAAAGTTAGGTTAAGTTTGTTACCACAAGATTTCAGACTAGGGATTCTAGTTTCTGATTTCTGGTTTAGTTGAGTGTGAACTCAATAAATATCTGTTGGGTGTTGGACTAACACATAAAACTAAGTCCAGTTGGTTAAGTTTGTTAAGTTGGTGCCCCTGTGTTAAGGAAAGAGTGGACGTAAGACGGGTTTCGTCTGAACCACTATAAAATCTTGTGTGCATTTACTTGCTCTTTATTGCTTTACACTATTCACACAACTGAGCTTAAAATTGCATACATATTCTAAGTTAACATCGATGCGCACCAAGAATCGATCGATCGATTGACACCTTAGCGGTTGATTAAAAACACTTGAGAATCGATTTGATAAAACGTTTTTTCACACACGGGTATTTACAAGCTTCCGCACTATCGCTTAAACGACAGATATCAAACCGATTCGCCTCGGGCACTCAAGAAGATTGAACATCATCCAAATCGACTCACTAAAGACTTTGATCGTGTAATCTGCAATCACACCGATTCTGACGAAAAGTTTTCAGAAGTCCATTCACCCCTCCCCTCTAGACTTCCTCCCTAAACAAAACCCGTTCGGGACCTACAGATCTTGTTACATTTAAGAAAACCTAACATATCCTTAGGTTTCAGTTTATCTATTACAAACCAAAAATGGTATTTCACCCAACAATTTTCTAAACAATCTGGCATATCAAGTAATTAAAGTCATGTAAAAAGATAATGAGATATTATCTTTTGAGCATAAAGATAAAATTTTCATTGATATAGGATAAGAGTTACAGATTACAATGAAAAGAAAAAATAAATCGTAAGAACAAAGTCTTCGGTTTCTTCCACTTCATCCTCTCGCACTTCCGGGTTGAACATCCCGTAAGTATCTCTTCTTGATTTCATCCCTTGCCTTGATGATATCGGGGTTGTTTCTGTTTGGCCTCATTGGATGGCATCTTTAGGCTATTTCTGAGAAATGGGCGCTTCATTCACATAGTCATTCTCAAACCTAGAGCCAAGTACATGTATGGACCGGGGATACTATCTCTGCGTGTTTCCTTCATCTACCATGTTGATCCAACTTTTGCGGTATTTAGGATAGAATGTCGATAAAAGTACTCAATGAAGGCTTCATTCTTATCCGAGAAATTTCTCCCTCCATTCTCTTAGAATCTCATAATAGAACCCGGAAGGTTCTCTTGATCTCTTCTGTAGGTCCCGAACGGGTTATGCGAGGGGCGTTCGTCTAGAGGGAGGGTGAATAGACTTACGAAAAACTTTTTTCGTCTTGATCGGTGTGCGGCGGATAGCTTTGATCGAGTCGAAAGTGAATCGATTCGGTCGATAACCAACTTATGAACGCGGCGGAATTCCGGTAACTATCGATTAACCGATGTGTCTTGAAGCTTAAGTTTTACCCGTGAAAAAACCAGTTTGTATAAATCGATTCCAAGTTTTATCTTTTTAATCGATGATACGAATCAAAACCGACGATCGATGCTTGGTGCAACTGATCTTAACTTAGAATATGTATGCGCTTTAAGATTGTGCGATGTGAGAGCGCTTAATCAAAGCAAGAAAGGCACACAAGATTTATAGTGGTTCGGACAAACCATCCCCACGCCCCACTTTTCCTTTCACAAGGGCACCAACTTAACCGACTTAACCGATTTGGATTTAGATTAGTGTGTTAGTCCAACACAAGACACCAACAGATGTTTTAAGAGTTCTCACTCAACCGATCCCGTAAATCAAGATTAGAAACCCTAGATCGAATCTTGCTAAACAACTTATCCTAACTTGGGGGTTTGGGTAAGATTGTTGAGGTTCCAACTATGAAATCTTTCCTCATGATAAGCGACTGAAAGCTAGATGAAAAGATTTCTTGCTAAGAACTTATGGGATGAACACAATATAAAATAAGCTTGTTGTTGTGTTCTTCGTATGAAATCGACTATAGTTTGAGCTTCTTGATTATGTTGTTTGTCCAAGCATTTCCGTGTTTCACTCTGCTGTGTGATCCCATATTTATAGACCTTGAGATCAAAGAGCCGTTGGAGAGCAATTTGAATCTCGGTATTTTAGGTAGAGTTGCAGCTTGATGTGACGTGGTTTCAGGAACGGCATGGCTGAAAGTTTATAGCCGCTTTGAGAGCAACATCGAATCCCGCGAGTATCGACTCTGCTCATCGTGTTTCTTCCTTATTGATGAAAGCCTTTGCTTTGCAGTGTTGTTCCTCCAACTAAGGTTTGTATTCATCTTGTTCAGATCGCAGACGTATGATAAGATGAAACATCGATTTTCATCTTATGAGTCGATCCGATCGAAATGAATCGATCGGTCCACGATGGAGTCTTCCGCGCTGTTGACTTAGCTTCAAATGGCCGACCGTTGATGTAGGTCTTCCGTCTTATCTTCCTGAAGTCATCGATCTTCTAAGTATAGAGGTTTGAGCTTCATGACTTCCGAAGTTATCCGACAAGATCAGTTCGATCGATCTTTCGCTCGGTTTAGCGTTACTCTTTCGGTTTGATATCGCCTTTCTTCCGATTCTTCAGATCGACCTTTACATATTGAGTTCCCCTCAATATGTGACCTATCTATTACATCGGTTTATCTATACAATCATTATCAACCGGGTCTCCTATAGCAAGAATGTAAACATCAATACCAATGTGTCCGACCGTCCTATTACATGTGTTTTGGAACTTTCATCAAAACTATAAATTTCCCAACAATTTCCCCTTTTGATGAAACCAAAACACTTGAGAAACCAAACAGTTGATAAGTATAGAGCGATTAAAGAGCAAGTAATCGAAGACAAAGAGATTTTGTCTTGGGATCGAAAAAAATAAACTTTTCATTAGATAAGATGATTACATGTTACATCGTAAAAGTTTGAATTTAAAAGCAACCGATCCCTAGACGCCTTCCGAATCTTCACTCCTTGGGCTTGATCCTTCGGCATTTCTTTTGGTCTTGTGGAATGTTGAAAATCCGACAGAGTTTCCATTTGACATCGCTTGTCCGCACTTGATCAGTTATCCGTGATTTGCTCAAGATGTCAAAGTAGAATCTCTCAAATGCCATCATCCAAATGAGCCATCCGCCTTTTTTTTGAGTATATTAACGGATCATACTCTTGGCGAGATATCTTTACATTTATAAGCTTGGCCTCATTTTCCGGATACTTCAAAAAGTCCGATATTTATTCCAGAACCCGTAGTTGAGGAACTCATCATCTGGTGATTCTTCTTTTGGAACAAGATCAAGGACAAAGGCATCAAGAAGCCATTCACTTCTGATCTTATTCCATTCCTCAAACCTCTTAGCGTGTAAAGATTTTTTTAGGTATAATCTCGCGACTCTTGTCAGCAACCGAGGTTACAAAAGGATTTTCCAGATTAATCCTTTCTTAGCCCTTGATTTGAACTTCCATTTCAACCCTTCGCTTTTGCCGTTTTTTTTACGTCTTTTTTTCTTCAATCATCTGCTCTTTGGACAATTTTACAGCTAGCTCCTTATCGGCAGATCTCGACTAGTCGTGTGCTTCCGTGACTTTCCGGTCTCGAGTAATCGGTCCAGATTTTGATGTCCCAAAGACCCTTGTGACCTTTCTTGCAATGATGTGTCGGGTTGGTTTCTCGGATCCTTCCCTTTTGGTTTGATCAAAAAGCGCATTGAGTGGGGAAGTCGAGACCCAAAGTTGACCGACAATGCTGATTTAGATCATTAGCGATAAACACGAAGATTGAGTACGATTTTGAACAGGTTGTAATCGGTTCTTTCTTGGCGGTTTCCATTGTAAAGGCAGAGTGTCCAAATCATTTTGTCAAATTTCTCTTGATAACTCGAGCCTTTTCTCGATGGCGTCGGAAAAAGATTGATTTTGATCCACCTGCTTCGACTTGTCATCAGCCGATTTTTGTAAGCTTCAGCGAGATATGGTGGTCATAGATTGGGAGAACCCGATCTCGATTGCTTCCGATTTGTTTTGGAGGCGATTTGTCTACGTCGATTATCACTCCTCAATCTCTTCTTTCGGAGATCTTTGAGACAAGATCGATCTCACGAAGTTGATCGGTGGTGATTTGAGATGTAGGAATTGGATCCATCACTTGATCGAGGTTGATTGTTTGAGCCTCCGATGGTTGGTGCGTGGCTATGACACAAAGACCGCTTTTTCGTCGGCGACTCCGGCATTCACCATTTGGCGTCATTTTGGAGCTTTCTTGGCGATCTCGGCTTCTCTTCTTCCGCAATTCCAACTTCACATGGATCGAGCTTTCCGCAGTTTGCTCCGGATATGAGCTCATTTGGTGATCCCACTTTGGCGGACCCCGCCGTCGAAGTCAAAATCTGCGAACTCATCCGCATTCACCCATCCATACTTCAACAAGTAAGATAAAGATCCGAGAAGCTTTTAATCCGAGATCTCTCGGTGAGGATCTCCATGACTTCTTCTCGATAGCGGGATGGCGACCGGTTGTGGATATATCTCATCAATCTCCCGTTCAATTCTTAGTCCGACCATTTTTCCAGTGATGGTCTTTGTTGATCTGGATCTGAGAATGATCTGTCAGGATTACATTGGATGAGATGTGGAAGCTTCGGTTTGTTAGCTTGAATCGGCGGAAGTTATCACGATTGGTTCGACCTGCGGTGGTTTGCTGAAGTGGCGGTTATATCGGGTTCGGTTCATGAAAGGGTGAACTAGCGATAGAGACATGCTTTCTGCGGCCTTTTAGTCCGGCGGTGAATCGGCTTGAGGTTGAGGAGAAGTAGATTTATCAACTTGTGCTTCTACCTCAGATCGTTAGCGGCGAGCCCCTCGGGGTTGAAAGCTTATGCATGCGATTACGTTCTTTGTTGCGCAACCGATTTCGGGCGCGCTTTCTTCTTCGACTCATCTTCTAGTCTTTAGAGTCGTAGTAGGTTCTTTTTTCTTTGGCCTCTTCTCCTTGGCCTTCACCGGTTTTCGTTTTTTTACGTGGAGCAACCGGGTGTGGATGAGGCGTTTCTTTGCTCTTTTCCTTTCTTGATTTTTGTTGGAGTGGGCTCCGTGTCATCGTCTGGTGGCCCATATATAACCGTTTTGATGAGAGGAAGGCATTGTAGGACTTCAGGTCCATTCTCGATTCCATTCGCTTGGCGGTTGTCTTTCAATATAACTTTAACCTTGTTGAGATTTTGACTCTCTTTTTCGAAAAGACCGCTGGATTCATTGACTCCAAATTTTTTAGTGTTCTTGGAGCAAGATGGCTTTCGGAAGCCGTGCGATTGATGTTCCTCGAGCCCCATCAATTATTATTTGCCATCTTTGTACATTTTGACTGATGTGAGAGCATCCGGCTAAATGAGATTCCCATGATCGTTCTTGAAAGAATGTCAAACAACGATCATTTTCTTTTGAGCATTGGCACGATGAATCCGGGTCATTCGATGTTTGTCGCCTCTCTTAAGAGCTCCTCTGATTTCTTCATCCTCATTCTCCCCTGTAGTGTGTGAGATTCGCCCTTTGGTTTCAACAGACGAGTGATGTCTGCATTTGTCGGTCGATTTCATCTCCGTTGATTGTCGACATCAGGTTAAATCTCTTTTTTTTCAGATCCACACTCAAATTAAAAAGAATTGAAGTCTTCATCTTTGCATCACCGGATTGCGATAGAGCAATAATATGTTTCGATCCGGCCTTCTTGAATTTGTTCCACCTCCATGGATTCGTAATCCTCCATTGGTTCCAAACCGAACGAACTTATCCTCAAAGATCTTCGTTGCCGTTCAAGATAATTGCACATGATCTTTCCAAGTCCATGAGTGGCCATCTACAGGTGAGATAGACTCATTAAATTTGTGCATAATCAATATCAATATCATTCCGCGGAAAACAAAAGGCAATGAAGCATAAATTCCGAAAAACAACTTTTGAAAACAATGTTTTTAACGGAAAGAAAGATTCATCATTAAGCAAAAGAAAATATTACCGATTCAAATTTTCGTAGAAGATTTTGAAACGAGAATAAAAATTTGAAGTTTTTCAAAGAGAGTAATGCAAGTTTGTGACGCAGAAAAACTCTGGTAAGGTTTGATGAATCTTATATAGAGGCGGAGGGTACAATAAGACAAGATTTTGAAGATCAATCGTTTTGAAAAGATTGTACGCTCCAGATTTAGCGGTTTTGATCGTAGGGTTGGAAAAACGCACGTCTACAAAAACTTTTGGATTTAAAAAGCACGATCAAGTAGCGCTTAATACATGTACCCCACGTCCGCATTAAATGATTTGCAGAGTACACGTCACAAGGATAGTGGGTACAGTAAGGCAAATAATATCAGATACGATCCGATAAATAAATTAAGAACAAGAGAAGAGAGATGCGTATCTGGTTGACTGATGTTGTTATCAGTCAATATTACTTGTCAATGTTGATTCCACTTGTTGATCTTAATCATTCTGCCTAAGCCTTAAGAAATTTCCCAACCGATCCTTTTAACTCGATCTTCTCCAACAGATCGATTTGTTGAAACTTCGGTTTAGCCGATCTTTCCTCGAGTACGCCCCGATTTCCTTTTGATCCTCGATCGATCACCAAGTTCCCCCTTCAACCGATATTTTTCGACATAGACCGATATATCCGATTTATTGGAGTTTCAAGCTCGCCAGATCTCTCTATCCGATCATGCTTGTAAGTAATCGATTTTTGGTTGACCTCATCCGATTCTTTTTCAGATTAAGCCAATTTTGGGATAAGTGTTACCGCCAAAACTTAGTCTAGAGTAGTAGCTTCTATTCCCTAAGTAGGCGTGATTGACATGAAAATATCGCCGAATCTCTTGATATGTCAATCAACCGTAAATTTATCCAATTATCGGTTCGGTGATTTCTACACGCCGCCCTTTTGATGCAAATTTCTGATAGGCTTCTTGAGTCGACAATTGCATTTGCATCCTTGCTTGGCCTCTATAAATTGGACCAATGTTTTACACAACATCACCCATTCACCATACTTATCTTCTTTGTAAGAATCATGTATCTTGGTGAACCCTTGTTTCCCGTGAGACTTCCTAAAAACACTTTTACACCCTTTTATATGGTTTCATCTTCTCAAATCAACCCTTTCAGATCCCTTATTGCTTGTTTTCTTCATCATCTTCGATTTCACATACGATTGCCGCAGAAAGCTTCTCTACCACCACCAGGCGGCGGATCTGCTTTGGTTTACTGGAGAAGACACTTCTCCTAACCGTATGCACCTTTGTGTGTCTATCTGATGACGAATCAAACCATCGGACTTAGTCTCAGTATAAAATATCAACACATGTGCCCATGAGATCTCGATGACCAACTCTTTGGCACACGTGCTCCATTTAACAGTTGGAGAGCCCTACTACTCCTCCTTTTTAGGGCTCCGTGCTTAAGAATCCTATCAAGGCCTCTGTCGCCCAGTTTTCTTGATCTTGACTTTTTATGACGCCTTGGGATTCGTTTTTTAAAGCCTCTCTCACCCCTTGTTAAGTGGGGAAAATGAGAGTTTAAAATCTCTCTCTTTCCTTCACTTCGGGGTTAGGATGAGGGTTTAGGGTTATAGGTTTAGGATTTTGGTTAACATTTATGTCTTGACCTCCCAGTCTTCTTCTTGTACTTGTAACTCGTAATGTAACCTCACCTTCGGTTTTTATCAATGAAAAGTTCTGTTATTTCATTTTGTTGTGTAAATTCACGCTTTCTTATGCGATTGATAGCTTCTTAATCTCTCAAACTTGCTTGTTGAATATCGCCTAAAACGAATCACAAAGAAATACTATAACCAAATTTGATTTAATCGAGATAATCCTTTAAACCGAAAGCATTTACCTTAAACCGATAAACCTTGAATCGATCGCCTTTAAACCGATAGACTTTAAATCGATAAACTAAAAACGATCGGTTCCTTTGGATCCGTAGCGTGTATGTCGATCGATTTTTGCTTATCGATCTCTTTGAGATCGCTTAAGATACCAAACTCAATCGATTTCTCTCGATCCGGTTAGTCTCTTAACCAACTAGTTCGAGAGCATTCCATCAAACATTTTGGTGACATTTCTCCAAGATCTAGAAGTCCTAGCTCATTGCATAAATCTCTGAATCGATCGATCTCGGCTAGTGGCTTGGTTAGAATATCAGCCTTCTGTATATCAGTATGAATCTTTTCCATTCTGATATTCTTCTTTTCAACGTGATCTCTTATGAAGTGGTGTCTGACATCTACATGCTTGCATCTTGTATGTAGAACTGGATTCTGAGTGATTGCAATAGCACTATTATCGCTACGTAATATAGGTAATGTTCTAGCTACAATGTTGTAATCCTCACCGCCGACCGAGCTGAGGCGCTTGGGAACAATGAACTCCGCAACCATATATTCGCTTCATTGTTGATGTACATGTCGATGTGTCCGCTTTTTTGAAAACCACGAGATCGGGTTTACTTCCTAAGAACCGACATGTTCCTCGAGGTTGATTTTTCATCGATCTTGCAACCTCCATAATCAGAATCAGAATACCCACTAAGCTCTAGATTATCATCTGATGGGTAGAATAAACCAAGGTTTATTGTTCCCTTCAGATACTTAAGAATCCGCTTAGCTGCTTCTAGGTGGCTGACCATTGGATTTGCCTCGAACCGCACATACACCTATCAAGAAAGTGATATCCGTTCTACGGGCAATGTATAATAAAGATCCAATGAGAGCCCTATATTCCTTCCGATTTGTTTTCCGACTGCCTCATCTGATCCATCTTGAATCCAAATATCATAGGAATTTTGGCTTCTTGCTATTTTGAATTCCAAACTTAGCCAAAATATTCCTAGTGTACTTTGCTTGGCGATGAATATCCCTTCGAACTTTGTTTAACTTGGAGACCTAGAAAGTAATTCATCCGACCCATCATGGACATCTCGAATTTCCCTTGCATCGCTTTTTTGAATCTTTCACATAGGTTCTTGTTTGGAGATCCAAGATGATGTCGCCCACGTAAATCAACCATCGTAATATCTTCTCCATCTTCTATTCTCAATAAGGTTCTGTCCATCGCCCTTTAGTGAACCCACTTTCGATCAAGAACCGAGAGAGTCATACCGTGCTCATGAACTGTTTTCCAGCCATAAAGAGCTTTTTCTTAAACGATACACTTGGTTTGCCTTTTTTCAAAGCCCGGAGGTTGTTCGACATAAACTTCCTCCGCTAGTACCCCGCTTAAGAAAGCACTTTTTACGTCCCATCCGATACAGTGAACCCTCTCTTAAAGCATAAGCGAAATGAATTAATGGCTTCAAAGCGGCGATCGGTGCAAAGGTCTCATCATAATCAATTCTTCTCGATTCATGAATACCCCTTAGCAACAAGTCTTGCTTTATTTACGGTGATAACATTTTTCTCATCTCTCTTGTTCTTGAAGATCCATTTCGTACCAATTACGCCTTGATGGCCCGGTGCTCTACTAGTTCCCATACTTCATTTCTCTCGAATCGCTCCAAATTCCTCTGCATGGCTAGAATCCAGGTTTTGCGTCTTGTAATGCTTCCTCGATTGTAGTAGGTTCCTTCATAGGCGGATAATGCTAATACATGGCACTTTCACCAACTCGATGTCTAGTTTTAAATTTTATCGACGGGTCTCCAATTATCGATCGGTTGGATGACCGGTTATCCGTGTCCTTCGCTACGATTTAAATCGGTTTTGAGAACATCGTCTGCTTTACGATAAAATCTTATTACTAGTGATTGGGAGTGGTCTGGTTATGGTCCACTTGATAAGAACAAGTCTCACCGATGTTGGAATCATCATGTGCCGATGTCTGCTCGTGAGAACTTCAGTTCCCCGAACCGGATGGTTCGATTCTTTCTTGCTCTCGTTTAATCGACTTTTTCATCGACAGGTTGTTCGTACCTTAGATCCGATTGATCCGTGAATCGACTAGATCTAGAATGTAAATTGATACATTTCGATCCATTATCCTTGATCGTTAGTCGATCCATTTTCAATATCGTTACGCAGATCGGTACTTCTTGTTCTCGAGGCGATTTCTCTTGATCGAAGATGCTTCATCAAAGGTTACATGGGGTGTTTCTTCCACAACAAGGGTTCGTTTGTTGTAGACCGGTTAGGCTTTGCTTAGATGAGGAATACCCTAGAAATATACCTCATCGGACTTAGCCTCAAAGGTCTTCAACCTGACTTTTCCCATTGTTGTGTATGAAACACTTGCACCCAAAAAAACATGGAAGTAAGAAACACGAGGTTTTCGCCCTTCCACAGATTCATAGGGTGTTTTGTAGTGAGCCTTAGTCGAGGCATCCTGCTCTGCGATGGCATGCGGTGTTGATTATTACCCTTTAAAATCCATTTGGTATCGCATGTTCAAATTTAACATTGTTCGAAAGCGAACTTTTTGAGAGTTCTGTTTCTCCGTTCAAATTTACTCCATTCTCATTGTGGCGTCTCATACCGAGATGTTTCATCTCAGATATACCAAACTTAGAGCAAAAAAATCAAGAATAAAGGAGTTCAAATTTCGTACCTTTATCTCGATCTGATTTTTACTACCGACACCACTTCTCATTTTGTAATCTTCTTAGTAGCTCGGGTATCTTGGTTTTCGCCTCATTCTTCTTATGTAAGAATATAACCTGTAAACTTGGAGTAGTCATCCACGATTACGAGAGTGTATTTAAGGTCCGTTGAGATCGACCGTGTAATCGGTCCAAACAGATCCATATGAAGCAAACAGATTTCTGCTTGGATCTTTGGGTCCGGAAATTCCTTTGAATGGGCTTTGACTTTGTTTTCCCTTCCGACATGCAGATGCATATGCGATCCTTTGAGAACACTTCATTGGAAGTCCTTCCACTAGAGACATCCTGGCTATCTTATTAAGAGTTTTAAAGTTCGGATGGCTCATTCTTTTGTGCCGGAGCCAATCGCTACTTTTGGAACTCTTAACAATCGAGCATGCATTTCTTGGACAACCTGCTCCAATCACCGTAGATCGTCCCTTTTCTTGAACCCGGTTAGCAATATCCGTTGAGTGACTCGATTCTTGATAGTGCATTGATCGACGAGAACTCAACATTTGAATCAGGTTGTCGCAGAATTGTGAAACCGATAATAGGTTATGCTTGGCACCTTCGACAAACGAGACTCCGCATTTGTACATCATCATTCTCTAAGTTCCAACCCTTTGGTATAACCAAAGTTATCATCACCAAGAGTACACGCGGGCCTTTCGTTCTATGTAGGAACCGAGGAGATGTTTGCTTCCAAAATGTGCCTTGAGCATCCACTATCGATGTACCGGATAGTTGCTTGCACACCTCCTTTGTTGGCCGGACCCACGCCGAACCTGCAATCGGATCGTTTTTAGGTACCCTTTCGGATTGGGTCCCGAGGGGTTAGGTTTGGATTTGGGGATCCATACAAACAGAGCACTTCTATGGTGATCGGTCGGATCGTAAGGCCCCGATTTGTCTCCCATACTCATCAACATAATCATACTTATCCTCATATGCTTTCGATTTGTATGATTACTTGTGTGAACCTTGGATGACTTAGAAGACTTATGATTTACCTTTTTCGTTTGTCTTCTTTTTATCCAAAGGTGGTTCAAAAAGAGTCCTAAATTTAACTATAGGGTAGGTACGATCGCTACCATCAAAAGATTCATATCCTTTTCGCATAGATGGTTTTCGCGCTTTACTCAAGCATGCTTATTAGGCAATGACCGTGGAATCTCAGATTAGACTTCCCTTTTGTAGGTTGTCTTTTTTCTGATTCTCGATCTGTTGATCGAGTTGAGGTTTCTTCGGAAGAACTGGGTTCTTCCGTTGATTCCTCGGTGATGCTTTACCGCCAAGGGTCCATTTCTGCCCTTTCTCGTTAGGCATCTTTTTACCCGCTCAAGCGGTCTCTTACCCCTATTAGATACAAGTTTAGCTTTTGGTGTATCTTTTTTTCGTAAATTCGTCTCGATTACACCTTTCCGAGATGAATCGTTCGGGGCTTTTGAGGATGTGGAGGGTTTCTCATAGCCAAGTCCCTCCTTATCAATCTTTACTCGAAAATAGGCGTTCATGTCTTTAATCGGTTTGAGATGATTTTGAAAAAACATCTATTTTCTTACGCAGATTTTCCTCGAGGATTTCGGACTTTCATGCATTCTAATAGCTCATCGAATTTTGCTTGCAAGATTTTGAAGTCATCGACTTGTTTGTCTGTTAATTTCCATCCGTTCTTTGATTCTGCTTTCCGATCGTAAGCTTTAACTTCGAGAATTTTAAATTCCTCGTTATTCTCTCGAAAGCGTTTAAATTGATCTAAGTTGAAGGTTTTTAAGAATCATTTTCTTGACAAAAGTGATTATTTTACGATCCTCGGCTTATCATTCTCGGCTTCCACAATAGCATAAGTTTCTCTTGCATTGGAGATCTTCAAGCAATTGCTTTTCGGTAGAGCTTGCAGGTCAATCTCCCGTGGTGTCTTAATGATAGCGGTGTAAAGCGAGCGAAGGGGGGCTTGGAGGTTACCTCGGACCGGTCCTCCCCGCCATCGGTGAGGAGTTCATTATCGTCGGCGAATATCAGATCTTCACTTTCATAGAAGTCGGCCGTGACGCTAGCGTCGGTGCCAAGTCTTCTCTGAGGAGTATCCGAGTCCTTGAGGGCAGATAGGAATCGTCGATTCCGATTCGTGGGCAACCATGGCTCTTACGTCTCTAAACCGTTGCTCTCTTTTGTTCCTCTTTTCTTCCCTCTCTCTCGCGTGTCGTCCGGCGATCGTTATAGTGACCGGCTTCTCCTGATTGAAGCACCGCTCACGGATCCACTGCCCTTTCTTCGAATGAATCACTTCATTCCATATGACCTATCGGTGATTTCCCTTCGATAGTAGTCCCGAGTTTCTTCTATCGATTGTTTATCTCTTCCTTCCTTCGCTCGACTATCTCTTTCCCTTTCATCTCGTGATCCCTCCATCATCGATTCGGTTCTTCTCGGAGATCTATTGTCTGATCTCCTATCTCGCCCTCGCTTATGTTGATAGTCCTTATAAAATCTTCGATACTTACCAAGTTGTATATCCGACTTCTCAAGCTTCCCGGGTAAGCAACGCTGACTGTTCACCGACTTAATATATTTCCAATGGGTTCATTGGCCTTTGTTCTCTCTTGGTTGCCTTGAAAAGCAACCGATTTTGAAGTCGAGGTTTCAAAGAGGGCCTCGCGTCTTCATCGACCTTGACCTCTTTCAATCGAGTCGAACTCGTGAGCTTTAAGACTCAAGAACAAGCTACTAGGTTTCATTCTTGAAATGTCCCGCAATCTTTGATTACCGTGGACCTTCATGTCCCACTTCTTGGTGAGAGACCTTAGGATCTTATAGTTGATATCTTTATCACCATCTCTACCAAGTTCTCGCTTGTTTATAGACATTGTAATTCTTCCATCGAGTTCGTTGATGGTTTCATTAAACATCTTCGGTTTTCGAACTTCACCGGTTAAACTTGAAGACTACCGCCTTTTTATCTGCTCATTTCCCTCGCAGATCTCAGCCAGAGTATCCCACATTGCTTTCGCAGATTTGAGATACTTAATCTTCTCTTTGGTGACCTTATCCATTGTCTTCATGATGATATGTCTTGCAATGGTGTCCAGAGTCATGATTTTCTTTTTTTCCGTGTCCATCGTATTGGGCTTTTTTCATAAGACTTCCTCGAAAGTCCGATCTCCTCCGATCGCAGGATTGTCGTAGTAAATGATGATGGGTCCTCTCGATGACTTCCATCATTCCGCCAACGATCGAGCCTAGATGGTTGGACATATATATGGCCCAATCTGCATACTCATCAATAGAGAACTTCGGCAGATCATGATACATACCGGACGTGTTATCCATGCTGAGTGATTTTGGAAAATGAATGAGTTTTTAAAACGGTTTTTACAAGATCGATTCGGATGACCACAATGACACGAGTCAAGGTCGGAAGAACCAACCGCTCGATACCACTTGTAGGTCCCGAACGGGTTATGTGAGGGGCGTAAGTCTAGAGGGAGGGGTGAATAGACTTCAAAAACTTTTCGTATGGATCGGTGTCGCGGCGATAGCCCGATCGAGTCGCGAAAGTGAATCGATTTTGTCGATAACTAACTTCATCAAACGCCCGGAAGGCCCGATCGATTCGGTAACTATCGATTAACCGATGTGTCGCGGAAGCTTAAGTTTTACCCGTGAAAAACCGGTTTGTATAAATCGATTCCAAGTTTTATCTTTTTAATCGGATGACGTAAATCAAATCCGTCGGATCGGATGCTTGGTGCAATCGATCTTAACTTAGAATATGTATGCGCTTTAAGATTGTCGCGATGTGAGAGCGCTTAATCAAAGCAAAAAGGCACACAAGATTTATAGTGGTTCTGACAAACCCGGTCATCATCCACTCTTCCCTTTCACAAGGGGGCACCAACTTAACCGACTTAACCGACCGACTTTAGATTAGTGTGTTAGTCCAACACAAGACACCAACAGATGTTTTAAGAGTTCTCACTCAACCGATCCCGTAAATCAAGACTAGAAACCCCAGATCGAATCTTGCTAAACAACTTATCCTAACTTGGGGGTTTGGGTAAGATTGTTGAGGTTCCAACTATGAAATCTTTCCTCGTATAGATGTTGTTCTGAAAGCTAGATGAAAAGATTTCTTGCTAAGAACTTATGGGATGAACACAATATAAAATAAGCTTGTTGTTGTGTTCTTCGTATGAAATCGACTATAGTTTGAGCTTCTTGATTATGTTGTTTGTCCAAGCATTTCCGTGTTTCACTACGAAGTGTGATCCCATATTTATAGACCTTGAGATCAAAGAGCGTTGGAGAGCAATTTGAATCTCGAGCTATTTTAATGAGTTGTTGCGTGCTTGATGTGACAAGGCCAGAACGGCATGGGCTGAAAGTTTATAGTCGTTTGAGAGAGCAACATCGAATCCATGATATCGGCTCTGTTCATCGTTTTCTTCCTTATTGGATGAAAGCCTTGCTTTGGATGTTGTTCCTCCAACTAAGGTTTGTATTCATCTTGTTCGAGATCGCGGACGTATGATAAGATGAAACATCGGGCCATCTTATGAAACGATCGTCGATCTGAATCGATCGATCCACGATGAGTCTTAAAGGCGCTGTTGACTTAGCTTCAACTGGCCGACTCGGTGATGTAGGTCTTGGTCTTATCTTCCGAAGTCATCCGATCTTCTAAGATAGAGGTTTGAGCTTCATGACTTCGAGTTATCGACAAGATGGATTCGATCGATCTTTAGCCTGGTTTAGCGTTACGCTTCCTGTTTTATATCGCCTTTCTTCTCGATTCTTCAGATTCGACCTTTTTACATATTGAGTTCCCCCTCAATATGTGACCTATCTATTACATCGGTTTATCTATACAATCATTATCAACTCGGTCTCCTATAGCAAGATGTAAACATCACCGCCTAATGTCGGACTGTCCTATTACATGTGTTTTGGAACTTTCATCAAAACTATAAATTTCCCAACACTTCCCATGCATCATTGAACCCATATAGCATCCACTTGTCAATGCGCGGCCATTTCGTAGCCCTTTTTCCGTACCCTCCTTTTTGCTTAAAAAACTTTTTAAACCACCACCTTTCTTTTCGCTTTTCTTTCTTTCTTCTTCCTCGATTAGTGGAACACTAAACGGAAGCAGGCCTTCTTCTTTTTTCAATCAAGAGCTTTCGAGTTTTCTTGGTATCGAAGACTTCTTTTCGAAGTTTCGGTTTTTCCTTTTCAACTTTTTTTCCTCAGATTCTTCAAATTCCATTATCAACTTCCTCTGAGTAGGTTTTGAAATTTTAGCTCTTTTCTTCTTTTCTTGTTCCACTAATGCAACAACCTTTCTCTTTTCAGGCCTGACTTGATCTTCACCGCTTTTGCTTGTCTCAATCATCATTCCATCACTTTCGGTTTTCACTAATTACTTCTGAATGGTTTGCTCGGATGCTTGAGTGAAGATAGGTTTTTCGCTTCTTTGAACTTCCGTTTCTCGATGGCTTCAATCTCACTTAAGGCATCCACAATTTTCTTTCCTTCAAATCTTTTTGAGCCTTTCTCTCCAAGGTTTGTGCCAACAACTCACTTAATTTGCCACCAGGCTTTTCCTTTTTTTGCACCATACCTTGGGAGTAGTTGAGTCGGTCAAGATCCATATAGTATTGCTTTTGCCCATACACAGATCATTCCTCGCTAACCGATCATGCTCATCCTCTAGCCTCATCATGTAATTCTTGGCCATTGAGAATTCATCTGCGAGTGGAGCAAACTGCTTTGAGAACACTTCATGCATCATGTCTGGCATCTTGGTCATGAGCGGGAGCCCATTTCCTCAACAAATTGCCTTGATTATCGATCATTCTTCTCAATCGGCTTGGCTTCAAGATAGGCGGTTCTTTCTTGATACATCTCGCTCATGTTGGCATTAAGCTCAGTATGTACTCCATCAATCTTTCCATCTAATGTAGCTAATTTACCGATAGAGTTGTTTGAAGTGTCGGATGATGAACTCGGGTTCTCCATTTTCGATTTTGAGCAAACGGACTAACTCCATCTGAGTCATCTTGTCTGTGAGAATTGTTTGCAGCATGCCTGATGAAGAGCTTAGATTCTCAAGCTTTTGAGATTGACTTGCCAGTATTTCTTCCATCCTTTGCTCTATCTTCTTTAACTCATCCAGATTGGTGTGAAATCAACCAATTGGAGTTTGTACAATATTTTCCAATCGAACTGGTGCTCCAACCGAGCCTCGATGCTGCATATCATAAACATTAGATTTAAAGCTAGGTACTTCAAGAACCGGCATAATGTATAACAAATCTTAAAAGGTACCAAGAATGCTAACTTCAGATCGAGGTTGTTCGATATCGGTTAGTTCGAAATCGATATCTGTCCCCATCCGACTCTCGCTTTCCTTCTCTTTCTCGATGTCTGTCACGAGGTTCCTTCTCCTTCTCGATTTTTTTTCAGATCATCTCCATTATCCTTATCTTTGTTTTGATCATGAGAGCCGGAAGATCTACCCCTTCAAGAGCTTTCTTTTCAACCTAGCTTCTTTTTCACCAATTCATCAAAAATCTCCTACTTTCATTCTCAACTTGGTTTTCCGAAACTCGAGAATTGATTAAGAGCAAATTGTCTCAAAGATTCCACCACTCTTCTCCTCCTCAATGATCGCGATGTTCAGCATTTCCTGAAGTGTCTGATTCAGGATGTATAATGTCGTTCTGAGCCTGGAGAACATATCCTAAAGGTCATGATAGGCATTTAGCTCAGGGTATCTGTCTAAGATGAACCGTTCCCCCTTGCTTCATCATTCAGTCTCTTCGGCTTCTCCTTCTTTCAATCTTGGGCTTTGCCGAGCGATAGCCTCGGTTGTATGAGTTCCAGTAGCCGGATCAAAAATGGTTCATTCGAAGCGCATCAAGTTCAAGAATTCCTAAGGTTGACCGATCGGCGTCTGAACAAGTCTTTTCTTCGATGGGGATCGAGGTCCCTTGAAGACTTCCTGAGAGATTTTATCTGAGCTCAGATAGGTTTCAAGTACCTCAGAGAAAACTTGCCTCGGTTTCTTGCTCCGCACATTTGTCACCACCGAGCAAGAACACGAAGTGGAGATTTCAACCTCACGGGGCCTTGAGTTGAGTTTCTTCGATTTCAATGGCCTCGGCTCTCGGCAATAGTTTGAAGCCTTCTTCGCCGAGGAGCCTGCAGGCTTTCTTCTTCGATTTCTCACCTTTCTCCCTTTTAATTTGCATCGTGGCTTTCCCCCTAGCTTGTTTGGCTTCTTCATCAGTTTCCTCAGTGGATTTCTGAGCGGATTGTCTTGTTTTCTGACGACCGCTCCCACCACCGTATCTTCCTCGCTTTCCTCTTGAGTCTCCTCCCCGAGACTCAAACATTTATCTTTCTTTCCTCTCAAAGTTTTTTTTTGTTGGTTTGAACATGATTTTTGACTTTGGAAAAAAAGTGAATCGGAAAAATGTCCTCCTCTTCTCTCTGACGTTTCCAAGATAAATGCAATCTTGGTTGCATGTAGAATTTTTCCCTTGATAACTACTGAGCCATTCACCTTCCTCAATTTGTTTGGCTTGATCACTCACCACCTTGATCAAATAGGCAAACCAATTGAATGCCAGAAGGTGAATCTTCAATCGCCGCCATTAGCCTTAACTTAGGCATGCTTATCCTGCTCGAAACTACCGATCTACTCATGATGCATTTGCTTACAATATCCAACAATACTCGATATTTAGGCTTCAAATGCCTCTTATTCAAAGTAGCTTCAAACTTTTACCGGATGCTTTCGATAATTTATCCAAATACTCTTGTTCCCTACCCATCATGTATACCGTAGGTGTTGGGATATTTTAGTTTTGATGAATTATGCCAAAATATTATTAACTTGTGATATTCAAGCTATTTTATAGATAACAAGTTAAGGGGAACGAAGAACAAATTGAGGGGAACTCACGAAATCGTATAGATGATCGAGATCGACGAGGTCAAGATAAGAATGATCGAGATCGATGAGTAAGATGAGTTCGAGTTAACTCATGAGTCAGTAAAAATTAGAAGTGAAGAAAAGCTAAAGCCATGAATCGAAGAGAAGGTTGCGGATCGAAGATGAAGGATGAGGTGATCAAGATCGACGTGATCGAGATCAGATATGATAAACTGATATGCTAACCTGATGTACTGACCTGATGCTATCTTGATATGTTGATCTGAAGAAGTATTGATCTGATCAGTCGAATTGATCGGATCAAAAAAGAAAGAAATCGGTAGCTTATTCGATGTACTCGAGGGGTCGGGATGTACGGTTCGTAAAAAATTAGCCCGATAAGCCCGAGTGTCGGTATGCCCGATCGGACAAGGTCCGAAAAGAAAAGTCTCAATCAATCAACTCCTGAGACTCGATAGAATCAAGAAATCAAGACTTCGTTATGTCACTCAAGACACCGAGGCTCGGATAACTTTCCGTGGGTCGAGATAACACAAAGGCTCGGATAACCCCGGCGGCTCGAGATAGCTTCGAGATAACTCAAGGCTCGGATAGCTCGATAACTCAAGGCTAAATCGGGATAGAATCAAGATCCTTGAGACTTCGGAAATCAAGAATATATAAGCGGATTCAAACACGCGTGGACCCAATGAGAAAGACAAAAAATCTCAAAAAAGCCGTACTTCTCTGAGTAGTATGGATTTGAATGTGATTCTTCCAACGGTAACATTCAAATCCATACTATAAATACAAGTTCTTCCTTCATTATCAAGTGTGGAAGTGTGGAGAATGTGGCAAACAATGCTACAGAGCTAAGAAGCCAAATCATCTAAAGATTCCCACCATGAACACTGAGAGCAAGAAATACACGCATATATTCAAAAGAGTGTTCTACCCTAGATCTAAGCACAAATGCCATATCCTAAGCTTAGAGAGATTTTCCCATCCTTAGCATTGAGGCTAAACAAATGTAAGGGAAAATCTCAACCTAGTTGGAAACCAAACAAATCTTTACCCAAACCCAAACGTTAGGTTAAGTTTGTTTTACCGCAAGATTTCAGACTAGGGATTCTAGTTTCTAATTTCTGGGCTCGGTTGAGTGTGAACTCGGTAAACATCTAGCAATCCTGCAAGGGAGGGTAGGCAATCCCGTGAGGGTGATAAGTCCCGTTTGAGTGTGAACTCGGTAAACATCTGTTGGGTGTTGGACTAACACATTAAACTAAGTCCAGTTGGTTAAGTAGGTGCCCCTATGAAGGGAAGAGTGGATGTAGGACGGGTTTCGTCCGAACCACTATAAAATCGTGTGTTCTTTACTGCTTTATGTTCTTACTTGCCATATGCATTCGATTATAAGCAAAACAACACACATGTTCTTAAAAGAAAAAAATTGTAATCACCATTCCCTCACCCCTGTTTTATATGCATCACATGACATGTTTGCTTCCGCACGCGCAAAATTGGTTTTCCATTCACCTAAACATCGGGACCATCAGTAGGGTCTTCACCTCTATCACTTAACTCATATATGGCATTCAGATTCTTAGGAATAATATAAAATTCCCTAACAAAATCCACATATTTCGAACCATGCTCCAAATGCGAGATTGTAATCTGAGACTCTATGCAATTCTCATCATCTAACTGCATATTAGAAACAAACTCAATTACCTCTTTCGCATATTCGGCCTCTGGTTGATTCGCGACCAGACATGTAAACTTTGCCAAATGAATCATATGCAACGCCTCCTCCTCGTGAGTTGTATTGGACGTGCTTTCTAGAGAAATGACATATTCGTACCATGGTTTGTTGGAAATGGCGAGTTTGTCGTATATAGAGAGTGTCATTTTTGGTGATTTTGAGTGAAGGGTTTTGAGATAAGAGATTTCTGGGTAATCGAAGGTTTTGAAGTAGAGGGTTTGTGAAGACGAAGGCCTTTTTTGAAATAGGGCTTGAATGGAGTCTTTGTAATGGATATAGGATTTTGATTTATGAAAAATCACGTAGATGAAGGTTTTGACAGTCAAGATTAAAAACCCACTAAAACGGGTATTTGAAAGGACGATTTCGCAAATACTTAGCCGCCAATTTATCCATATTGGTGATTAATGAACAGTGCATTTAATTACTGTTCCTGCAGACCATTGACTTTCCTCGTGGATTTCAAAGGTCCCGCCCAATTATTTCTTCAGATGTTTTGTCATTTATTGCCAATGATTACTGAGATTCAGATAGACAATAAATGTGGTGCATGAGTAAATACTTCTTCAGACTAATTTTCTTCATCAGTCTTACTGAGTTTTGACCTTGATAAAATTTTAGTATAATACTGAGTACTGAACTTCAGGATAACTGAGTTTCCCAAGACTCAGTGTTCAGGACTCTCAATTTTATCCTGAGTTTTACAGTAAAAACCTGAGAAAACTTCATGCATCTGAAAACCTTCAATTTTTTAGATTTGCTTTATTCACCTGGATCCAACATACCTAATTCAACTGATAGTTCCTGAAATCTTGATTCAGCCAAAGGTTTAGTCAAGATATCAGCTCTCTGTTTATCAGTATGAATTTTCTCCATTCTGATGTCTTTCTTCTCAACATGATCTCTGATGAAGTGATGTCTGATATCAACATGCTTACATCTGGTGTGCAATACATGATTTTGTGTAATAGAAATCGCACTATTATTATCACAAAATATAGGTACTTCATTGGCTATAATCTTATAATCCCCCAATTGTTGTCTGAGCCAAAGAATATGTGCTGCAACAACTTCCCTGCAACCATGTATTCAAATTTCTTTATCTTGGTTACTCTTGAGGTTTATTTCTTTGAAAACCATGATATCGGTTTACTTCCAAGAAATTGACAAGTTCCCGTGGTAGACTTCTGTCAATTCTACATCCTCCATAATCGACATCCCAATAACCAAGCATTCAAGGTTATCATCACCGATACCATAATCCTCTATTCACAATTGCCTTTAAAGATATTTGATAATCTTTTTCGCGACTTCCATTTGACTAGCCTTAGGATTAACTTGGTATCTTTGCACATATCCCAACAACAAATGTTATATCGCCTACTTGCGTGAGATATAGCAATGATCCAATGATCCTCTATAATCGGTGTGATTTATTGATTTGCCTTGTGATCGATCCATCTTGTAGTTAGTATTCATGGGAATTCTAACCGCATTGCAATCAGACTCCATACTTTGCAATCGGATCTCTCGTGTATTTTGCTTGATTGATGAATATTCCTTCCTTAGTTTGTTTCACCTGAAGTCCAAGAAAGAAATTCATCTTCCCCATCATTGACATCTCAAACTTCCATTTCATCAGAGTAGAAAACTTTTCACACAACTGATGATTTGGAGATCCAAATATGATGTCATCCACATAGATCTGAACTAGTAAAATATCCTTTCCATCTTCTATCCTAAACAAAGTTATATCAACAATTCCTTTGATAAAACCATGGTTAGTAAGAAACTGAGAAAGGGTATCAAACCATGCTCGGGGTGCTTGCTTAAGACCATACAAGGCTTTCTGAGCACAGAAACTTGGTCATTCTCGACAAAAATCTCGGAGGTTGTTCCACATATACTTCCTCCTTAAGCACACCATTCAGAAATGCACTTTTCACATCCATCTGACAGACTGTGAATTTCATGTGGGCAGCATATGCAAGAAACAATCTGATGGCTTCTAGTCTTGCAACAGGTGCAAAGGTTTTCATCATAATCCAAGCCTTCTTCTTGGGAATAACCTTGTCAACTAGCCTTTGCCTTTGTTTCTCACAATGTTGTTGTTTTCATCTCTCTTATTCTTGAACACCCACTCAGTTCCAATCACATTGTGCCTTTTAGGTCTGTCCACTAGCTCCCAAACTTCATTCCTTGTGAACTGATTCAATTCTTCTTGCATAGAAACAATCCAGAATGAGTCTTGTAGAGCTTCTTCAATCTCGAAGAGGTTCCATTTCGATAGAAAACAACCTAATAAAGCACTTTCACCATGGAACCCGTCTTGTCTTTACTCCTTCTGATAGATCACCCACAATCTGATTTGTAGGATGGCTATCCAACCATTTTCTCCGGGATGTTCCCCCTTCAGCAGTGTCCTAAACATCAGAAATGTTAGGTTCAGGTAGTTCATCAAATTCGTGGAATAATGAAAAAATGAGAAAGGGAATCATCTTCCTCAGGGGATATTCTATTCGTAACATTGTCGAGACATTTGTTCCCCGCTTGGTTGATAGATTCGAGTTTGCCTCAGCTGTGATCTCATCTTCATTGGCATTACATACCCGAGTCCGAATCGGTGTATGTTCGGATTGATCGACCTTCATGTGTTGGCTTTCCTTCAAAGGAGAATTTCCATCCCGAGTCTCACCATCCCGAGTTTTTCCATCCCGAACTTCTTTGTTCCGAGTCCGATTCACTCCATTCATAGAAAGTGACCTGACTTCTTCTTTTTCGGAAAGTTCAGAGGATTTCTTTTTTGCTAAGTCTGGTGATTCTCTTGGTCAGTTCTCCTGAGTCATGTTCCTGTTTCTTCTTAACACAAGTAGATTCATCAAAAACAACATGAGGTGTTTCTTCCACAATAAAGTCCTACAGATTTGTAAACTCTGAAGGCTTTTTGACTTGAGAATATCCTAAGAATATTCCTTCATCGACTTTTGCTATCAAAAGTTTTCAACCGATCTTTACCATTATTGTGTATGAAACACTTACAACCAAACACACGAAAAGAAAAGAAACAAGAGGCTTCCTTTCATTCCACAAAATCATATGGAGTTTTTCCTTGATTCTTGGTCAAGATAGATCCGTTTCCGGAGTAGCATGCGGTGTTGATAACCCGACCCAAAATCTCTTAGGAATATCGACCAAAGAATCATTGTTCTTCGCGAGAACTTTTTTTCGAGTCCTATTTCTTCTTTCAAAGAACACCATTCTCATTGTGGAATCCTTGCAGCTGATGTTTCATGGGTTATACCATTTGCTGCACAATAATCAGATATGATATGATTGATAAACTCAGTTCCTTTATCTGATCTGATCTTGACCACACTCAGATTCTTTTCAGTACTGAGCCTTTTCAGTATTTCTAGAAGTTTTGTCCGAGTCTCCTTTTTACTAAGTAAGAATATGACCCATGTGTATCTAGAGTAGTCATCAACTACCACAAGTGTATATTTCCTGCCATTTGTGCTTACAGGTGTTACTGGACCAAAGAGATCCATATGTAACAGTTGCAATATTCTGTCAGTAGAAACATCTACTTTGCTTTTGAAAGATGCTCTGATTTGTTTTCCTTTCTGACAGGCATCACAAACATGATCTTTACTGAATACTTCATTTGGTAACCCCCTCACAAGTGCTAATCTTGCAAGTTTGTTCAGGGTTTTAAAGTTTAAGTGATTCAGTCTTTTGTGCCACAACCAACTGGTATCAGTGGAACTTTTTGCAACCAAACATGTATCTTTAGGAGATAATTTCCAATCAGCAAGATACACATTTCCTTTTATAGTACCAGTCAGTAAAATTTTCTGTGAAGTATTGTCTTTCACATAACATAAGTGAGAACTCAACACTGAATCCTTTGTCACATAATTGACTGATAGAAAACAAGTTATGCTTTAAACCAGACACATATGAAACACCATGGATATGAAATGAATCAACTTCAAGAGTTCCATATCCCCGGTTTATCCTTTTGAGTTGTCTCCAAATGTGATCCGAGGGTCTTTTTGCTCAACATAGTCGGTGAGTAGTTGCTTATATCTGTCGTATGTCTTGAACATCCATCGTCCCGGATACCATACAACAAAAATAATTCATTTCCACTTTCATCGATCTTATGTTGTATTCATTCATTTCGGTGCCGCTTTTCCTTTACCTAAAAAAATGGTCGCTTTTTAGGTACCCATTTGGTGTAAGGTCCTACCAAAGTTACTGCCTTTTGGAACCCAAAGTGCTGATAACTCTAATTACTTTAGAGTGGCTGATTTGTCTCCCATAAATATCTACATACACATTCACTACCCTAGGTGCCTTGGCGAGACCTTGTGTATGAGTGCGGCCTTAGCATGAACATGAGCCTTAGAGTTCTTCTTGGGTTGGGACTTTTTTTGTTCAAGTGCCTTAGCTTTGGTGCAACTGGTCTCTCATCTCTCTTGACTTGGGTTGTGAAACCTTTACCCTTAGACAAGTGGGGTTTAGGTTGCTGATCTTTGAAATTAAGGGTCTTTTTCAAGAATTGAGGACTTGTTCTTTTTCAACAGAATATCTCTGTTTGTGTTTCTCTTCCGAAAATTCCTCGATGGTTCGATCTGAGATCTCTTCAAGTTGGTATTCTTAGCTTTGAGGCTTTTGAAGCTTGGCTTGGAAAATTTCCTACGAAAGTGTTCAAGTTTTCTAGCCTTTTCCTGAGGTTTGGGCTTTCTTCCCTGAACCTTCAGTTTTTCTGAAACCATAGGTCCTTTACCCTTGTCTAAAACTCTGGGTTGTTCTTCAGTAAGAAGATTAGATGCCATTGGTTTAACAAAGACAATCTTGGTGCTACTAGAAGCAACATTCAGAAGACCTTGTGAGGTTCCCCCTGGAATGTATCCCAATCCAGCTTTTATAGTTGCAGGTATTTGGTAACTCTGAATTTCATATATTACTTTAGATGCAGAATTCAATAGAGCTAACTTTCTTTGCGCACTATCCTCACATTTCTTTAGAGTTTCATGCTTCTCAAAGAGGTCATTGAACTTCCGGTTACGATAAGTGAATCTCTTTAGTGGATTTCTCTAATTTTCCATTCAGATCTCTATCACCTTCTTTTTTTCGAGGGGTACTTTTGAACATCCAGTTCATCAAGAGTTCCCATCAATTGAGAAGTGATCTCAAAGATTTTAGAGTCTTTCCACTTGATTCTCGTGATCGGTTCCTTGTTCTGCTCTTGAGTTTCAGTGAGTAGTTCTTGTAACACAGAATAGTCCTTCATAAGATTCTCAAACGAATCCATCAGGTCAAAGTTACTGTTTACAGTTGAACTTAAGAACTCATGTGCTTGTGTAGGAGCAACAACAGAGATAGAAGAATTTACCTCCTCCGCAGCCATAAGACATACATCATCACTATCACCACCCGTCGAGAAAATCTCATCCGAGGAATCGGTGTAGGTCCTGAATCTGTTTTTATGAGGGCGTAAGTCTAGAGGAGGTGAATGGACTTCAAAACTTTTCGTTTGCAGATCGGGTGTGATTGCAGATTGCTGATCGAGTGCTAGTGAGTCGGTTTGGGTGATGTTCAATCTTCTTGAGTGCCCGAGGGCAAATCAGTTTGATATCCGTCGGTTTAACGAGAAAAGGAAGCTTGTAAATACCGTGTGAAAAATCGGTTTTATCAAATCAGTTCTCAAGTCGGTTTTCAATCACCGACTAAGGTGTCAATTCGATCGATCCGGTTGGTTGGTGCGGTGATGTTAACTTAGAATATGTATGCAATTTTAAGCTTCGGTTAGTGAATAGTGTAAAAAGCAATAAAGAGCAAGTAAATGCACACAAGATTTTATAGTGGTTCGACGAAACCCGCATCTACGTCCCACTCTTCCCTTAACACCAAACTTACCAACTTAACCAATCGGACTTAGTTTTATGTGTTAGTCCAACACCCAACATATATTTATTGAGTTCACACTCAACCTAACCGAAGTTCAATCGAAACTAGAATCCCTGGTGCCTAATCTTGCAGAACAAACTTAACTTAACTTTGAGTTTGGGTAAAGGTTTGTTAGGGTTCCAACCGGAAATCTATCCTAGTGTTTATGTAGCCAAATGCTAGAGGATACGATTTCTTGCTAAGAACTATGTGATGAACACTCTAAGAATAATCTTCAAATATGGTGTTCTTGTTTTAGATTTTCTTTGTAGTTTTTGCTTCTTTTTGTGTCTACGTGTTCGTTCTTAGTGTTCTTCAATTTGAAGATCGATCCCATTTTATAGACCTCAAAATCAAAGAGCCGTTGGAGAGCAATTTGAATTTTAAAGGCATATTAGGTAGGTTGTGTAGAATATGATTGTGACGTGCTCGAAATATCGGCGCGGGCCAGAGGCATGATTAAGCGCCGCTTATGTCCGCAGTCATCCGAATCCCAATTATCGGCTCTTTTTGTGCACGTGTCGCTTTTCTCTTTTTGGCCCAAGACTTCAAAGATTTGTCCGTTAGGCGATTGATTTTTCTTTTGTAGAATATTCGTTTTGTCGGTGTACCATTTTGGTTGACCATGTCTGGTGACTTGATCGAGATATCGATCGATCTACCTTATGTTTGAGTCTTCGATCATATTGTCTTTTAGCTCAATTTGCGGACTTCGACCGATATAGGTCTTCCGGTAGTCTTTTGATCTTTAGGTGACTCGAGCCTCGGTGTCTTCATCATCTTGAGTCTTGAGTTTTATTCTCGAAGTCTTCAGTTCATCATCGAGTCTTCGGGTTTAGCGAGTTCTTCGGGTTTATCTGAGTCTTCGGTTCATCTGAGTTTCCAAAGGTGTCTTCATCTTCACCGATCTTGACTTCTTGTCTTGATTTGTTCTTAGTCTTGATCATCTGACCTTATCTGGTCATCTGATATTTCGACCTGACCTATACATATTAAGTTCCCCCTCAATATGTGACCTATCTTTTACATCAGCTATCTATACATTTCAGTTGGTCATCTTAATCTGATTCTAAGTCATCAATTATTCTTGTGTCCGACCGTCCTGATCTAACCCGCTTGGAACTTCCATCAAAACTTAAATACAAATTTCCCAACAATTTCCCCTTTTTGATGGAACCAAAATACTTAATCGAGAAAAAAACAGATACCACGAATAGAAATGCAGATAATGAAATGCAGTACATACTTCAGAAGATAATGAGATGTTGTCTTAGAATCAGAGAGATGGAATATTTCATTCAGATAGGTGTGTGCGTTATAGAATACATGGAAAACGTACCTATCATCTGATTCCAAGTTGTCTTCCTCAGGTGTACTTGAACATTTGTAGCTCTTTGGGGATGCCAAACATCTTGTACATCCTTTGCATCAGTTTGTCCAGATCTTCTCTTCTATGGATCCCTCCTTTTTTAACAAATCCATGGTAGGCATTCTTGAATTTTTACAAAGATCTAGCTTTTTGTCCGACTTGAAAGGTGGAAGGAGTAGTTCAAAGGGTGGAGCTTCAGGTATTAGTGACATGATCTTCCCTTCCTTCATCACCGTCTGGTAGAAGTCTGGATACATCGTTTCTAACCAGTTCCAAAATTCATCATCATTTTCTGTCTGATCTTGATGAATCAGAATCTTCTCCAGGATGTACACATCACACAACCATTCTCCTCTCGATCGATCCCATTCGGAAGAGATCTTCACTCTACCGAGGGATGTCTTTAATGCAGTCTTAAGGCGCCTTCTTCTCCCAAGCAATCTCCTCTGTTGCAGCTTCGTTCTTCCTCTTCCTTCGGATGTATGCGATGTTTAGTCCCTTAGCCTCTGCTAACTTCTGCTTCTTGATGGCGGCTTCTCTTATTCTCTGTCTGATTTGCTCTTGAGTTTGTTCAGGAGTCATCTGGCTTTTGGTAGAGAATAATTGGCCTTGTCTCTGATCTTCCGCAGTTGCTTTCACCATCTTGCCTTTGCCTTTCTTTCTCTTCAAAGTCTGCTCAGGTTCATCTCGTTTGTCTTCTTCAGCTAATTTCTTAGCGAGTTCAAGGCTCTTGGCATGATCATCAGTTTCCATTCTTTTCTGTACGAACGAAGAAAAGTCTTCAATCTTGTCGACTCTCTGGCAATGACCTGCGAAGGAGCAATTTTTTACGCTTTCGGTGATCTCTTTGCTATGTTGCTCCACGCTTTTTTTACTTCAAAGAACGAGATCGATTAGATGGAGTGGTTTGGCAAGTCGAATCTGAAGTGGTTTTTGGTAGAGATGCAATTGTTACCAACTGTGTCTGTTTTTAGTTCTTCTCTTTATTCTCTTGTCCTTCCCCCTTTTTGGTTTCATCAAAGAGGTTGGACATTCTGCGGTTCAGAGCATTGAATTGCCGTGTGATCTCCTCTCTGAGTTCCTCAACAACAAGAGGAGTGATCTGAGCGGTGGTAGAAGGTGCAGGAGTTAAAAAGCGTCTGAGAGCAAATTCGATGTCCTGTCTTGCTCGTTCTGTAGAAGCTACAAAGTGTTTCCAACCCATATTCATGTGTTTCTCAGTTTTCTCCAAGGATGCCCAGACGTTTTCCAATAGTACCTGTGTCTTATTGAGCATATCTGTCTGAACTTTGAGTTTATCAGACTAGAGATTGAGCTTCTCGGCAAGAGGATTGACTAGTTGCATTACTTCAGAAAGGATGGCATTATGCATCCCAACTGTGTGACTTCTTTCTCTGTCAATCCGGTTTTGCTTGCTCTTCTTCAAACCGCTTCATCGGATCTGGCAGAGACTTTGCGGTTTGTCTTCAATAGCAGGCCTTGATCCCATCACCGAATCTTCTCGATTATAAAGATCTAGGGTATCGGGCTCGGCATAGCGATTACGGTCGGATGTTGAAGCCTTGCCAAGTCGGGTCTCATCTGCGGAACCCATTCTTGGTTCATCGGCAACTCCCTCATGATCCGTAGGAGGTTGAGCAGTTTCCTCCCCTCAGTATCGAGAATTCCGAACCTTTCATGAATCAACCATCGATATCATCGTCGATGCCAACTCCTCATGATTTGTAGGCGATCTTGCTCTCTGGAATCTTGGTGAGAGGCGAGAGAATGGATGGTGATTCTTCCTCGAGATTGCTCCCACTTCCCTGCGACGATTTCTCTCCATCTGCTTCGATCATCCGCATCCCTTACTTCTCGATAGTGTGCTCGGTGACGGTGATTTGATCTGCCTTTTTACGATTCCACTGAATCGGATCCTCCGGTCTGCGAACTTGCTAAGCGAACTTGGAGCGATCTTCGGAGAGATGTGATTCTCTTCGGCGTTCAGCCCTTGTTGAAAAGTATCTGGTTTTCTTGGCGATCCTTCCTCTTCATCCTCTTCTCCTTCCGAATGGCCTTTTTCCGCGCTTCCGAAGATGCGATTGCCTTTTCTTTTCCTTCTTTTTCTCCCTTGGGTTTGGGGCACGTAAGGGTTGGATCCTCATCCAGTTGACCAGGCGGGGACTTCATTCTTGCCCAAGATGGCCTTTGTCTTTGTGCTTGATACACCTTAAACCGTTCTCATTCCATTCATAATTCTTTGGCGGTTTGTTTGACATAATGATTGAGATTTTGTGTATAAAAGAGCACTTGGAAGATAAGCACACTTCATTTCTCTCGGGTCGATTCGAACTTCCCCGAAGTCTTTCCTTGTCGTGCCTTGACCATACCCAACGAATCAATATCTGAAGCCTTCTTGATGATTGCAACCATGACACCGATCTTATAGGAAGTGACGGCATCAAGATCGTAAGTTGAGCACATAATCACCTTCCACGAGCGATCTCAGGAGAAGGCGATATTTACTCTTCGGTAGGAGGCTTTGACATTCATCATTATTCTCCTTGTTTGCTGGGTCTCAACAAATTCGGCTTCAAGAAATTTCTTCTCACCTACATCAGATCGTGTAGGTCTCGGATTGATGCTTCCTCGAAGTTAGACCGAAGATCCTCTGGAGATCATCATTCGACACTTTTCGTCTTCCATCCACCAACCAAGAAATCAGTCAAAGATCAATGTCTTCATCCCTCAGATTGTATAGAAACTCTAGGGCTTCATGTGTGTGGACTATGTTACGATGTGTAGAAACAATATCGCTCAAGTCCAAGACGCCGCAAGCACTCCGGAAATTTCAAATGATTCAGATCCGGAGGTGATTGAGAATACTACATACTTCTCATCAATGATATCTTTCTTCATTGATGCAAAGTTGCGTAACTTTTTCCTCGCCCAACGTGGAACAAGATATGCCATTTCTGTATGATATGCAAATTGATGTTTAGTTTGAGTAAGATATTTCAATAAATTCAGTCAAACCAGTAATCTTAGCATCAATTTTGCAAGTAAGCGTATAGATCAAATATAAATTACAGAAACATAGCATCACGACTTGTAAACCTAGATACCAGAGAGAATTGAAATCATGCAGTACTTAAACGATAAATTACCAGAAATTGATTCGTAGGATTGAGAAATCGTAAAAATAGAATCAATCGATTTTGAAGGTAAATTTCTGAAGATTTTGAAAGTTTTGATCTTTTAAGAGTTTTGAGAAGACGAAGTAGTGGAAAGAAGTTTTCTGAGAAAGATTTGGATTTAAGTATGCGAGGGAAAACTTTTTGCACAACTTTCCAAAGGTACTCAAGTATCCGTGATTTGAAATCAGTGGCTGAGATTAGTCGGCCGAAAAAGTTTTGATCGCACGGTTGAGAAAAGTAGTTTTCTTGTATTCTGGACTCGAAAAATCGCAATAAACGCATTAAATACACATTCCCAAGTCCTCATTAAATGTTTTGCAGTGCATGCGTCATTAAGAAAACAGAGTGAAAACCAATTTATTTAAATAATGCATATAAGATGTTCAGAAAGGGATAAATAAGAAATGTATCTTGACTGATTGATATTGTAATCAACCAGTTACCACTGTGATCTGATCTGATACTTGTTGACCTTACTGATGGTAGCCTTTAGCATTTCCCAACAATATTCCACTCATCTGATCAGATTTCTGCTTGATCCACTTCGTTACTTATCTGATCCACTTATCTGATACACTTCATCCTTCAATCTTCTTCTTATTCAGGTCGCATTTTCGATGCACTTAAGTCATACTCCCGTCAAAACATTTACTTAATGGAGTCAAAAAGTCGCCTCGATTCCCAAATCGGCGCGATTTGACATTCCGTAATAATGGCATAGATACGCTGTGATTACTTCACACCGTCAACTCATCCAACCATTAGCCGCGTGTTCCTTATGCGTTGTCGATGCAAATTTCTCTTAAGGTCTTTCGAGAAAGTAAATTTGCATTTATACCCCTAATTTTCTTCTATAAATTGGCCTGGGGTGTTAGGCAAACAACACAACATAAACCATTCATCTTTCTTTAGCTTGTACTCCATGCTTTCCGATGAATTCCATATTTCTGGTGAAACTCCCGTTAAAAACCTTTAACCCTTTTCCAATGAATTCAGCTTCTCAAATCAACCCTGTGTGTCCCTTATTACTGCTTTCGTCGTCATCGAAGATTACACATATGATCAATGCAAAGCTTCTTTACCACCGTGGAGGCGGATCTGCTAAGGCAAATGAGAAGGCACTTCTCCTAACCGTATGCACCTTGTGCGCCTATCGAGATGACGGAATTAGCATCAACAGACTCAGTCTGAAACAAAACATGAGTTTAATATACGGTCTGCATCAGATAACAGCTGATCTTCGTATATCAAACTCAATATTTGCATGCGACACTAGTGGCCTTATGGTCCTTTTGACCAACTCTTTGGTACTTGTGTCCCATTTAACAGTTGGAGAGCCCATTGATTTTAGGTCTAGGGGCTCCTGGCACAGAAATCCTTCAAGGCCGCTCTCGCTCCTCACTCCGAAGCTCTGAAGGTGGCTCATGATTTTCCTTAAGGCCTCTCACGCCCCTTTTAGGGTCGGGGGAAAATGAGAGCATCAAGATCTTAAAATCTCTCTCTCCCCTTCCCTACCTTGGGTTGGCTTAGGGTTTATGGTTTATGTAATGACCTCCGGGTCTTCTTGTACTTGTAGCTTGTAATACCACTTGTAGCTTGTAATCTGACCTCCGGGTCTTTATCAATGAAAAATTATGTTATTTCATTGTTGTGTTGCCTCTTCTGACTTATGCAATCTGTAGCTTTAAACTTATACGTGCTTGTTGACCGTAGTTTTAATCGACTTATAAAGTATAACTTCCAATCTGATCAGTTCCCCCTTAATCTGATATATCTTGAACTGATCTGCTCCTTGTTTGATCTTCAGATCGGCTACTTATCTGATTTTCTGATCGGCTCCTTGTCTGATCTTCAGATCGGCTCCTTGTCTGATCGTCTGATCAGTTGAGATACCTAACTCAACTGATTCCTCTTACTGGTTAGTTGATGCATAACCAACCGTTACGAGACCGATCCACCAAACATTTATGGAGTTTTTCTCCAAGATCCGTAGCCTAGCTCATTGCATAATTCTCTCGAATCGATCTCGACTGGCGGCTTGGTTAAAATATCAGAACTTTACGCTTGTCAAGATGGATCTTTTCCATTCGATATTCTTCTTTCAACATGATCTCGATAAAATAATGTCCGACATCCACATGTTTGCATCTTGTATGTAGAAACGAGATTCTGAGTGATTGCAATAACACCACTATTACCGCCACGTAATATAGGCACGTTCTAGCTTCGATATTTGTAATCCCTCAAATACGACTTAGCCGCAGCGCTTTAGAACAACGAATTTCCCGCCCCATATATTCCCGCTTCAAGTAGAGATGTCGCGAATAATTTCTTCGAGAACCAAGAGATCACTTTTATTTCCCAGATGTCGACATGAACCCCGAGGTTGACTTCCTACCGATTCTCGCAACCTCCGTAATCAATCGCATCACCCACTAAGTTCTAGATTATCATCCACGGGGTAAAATAAACCAATGTTTATTGTCCCCTTCAGATACTTAAGAATCATGAAGGCTTCTAGTGGCTTTTCAGATTGATTTGCTTGAAATCATCGTACCACCTATCAAAAGAGATATCCGGTCCGGCCGGGCAACAGTATAAGAGAGATCCAATGAGAGCCCTATATTCTTTACGATTAGTTTTACGATCGTCCTCATCTGGATCCATCTTGAACCCTAGTCATCATAGGAATTAAACCTTACAATGTTGAACTCCAAACTTGACCAAGTAGATTCCTTGTATTTCCGCTTTGGCGGATGAATATCCCTTACGTACTCTCGCTTGACTTGTAAACCCAGTAATTCATCGACCCATCATGGACATCTCAAACTTCCCTTGCATCAATTTCTTTGAACTTCTCACATAACTTCTTGTTGGGAGATCCAAGATGATGTCGCCCACGAATCTGAACCATCGAATATCTTCTCCATCTTCTATTACGAATAAGGTTACGTCCCACTATTCTGTAGGTCGAACGGGTTTTGTGAGGGTGGAAGTCTGAGGGAGGGGTGAATATACTTCCAAAACTTTTTGTGCGGATCGTGTGATTTGCAGTTACCCGTCGAGTGCTAGTGTATCGGTTAGGGATCGATGTTCAATCTTCTTGAAAGTGCCCGAGGCGATCGGTTTGATATCTGTCCGGTTTAACCGAGTGGTCGCGGAAGCTTGTTTTTACCCGTGAAAAAACCGGTTTTATCAATTCAGATTCTTAAGTCGGTTTTTCAACCAAATGACTAAAAGTCAACCCCGACGATCGGTCCGATTACTTGGTGCAAAAATGAGCTTAACTTAGAATATGTATCTTTGTTTTTAAACTTCGGTTGTGTGAATAGTGTAAAGCAATAAGAAAGCAAGTAAATGCACACAAGACTTTTTATAGTGGTTCAGACGAAACCCGTCCTACGTCCACTCTTCCCTTAACACAGGGGAACCTTAACCGAACTTAACCTGTGGGACTTATATCCCTCACGGGATGGCCAAGATGTTTACTGAGTTCTCACTCTACAAACTTAACCTGCGGGACTTATATCCCTCAAGGGATGGCCGAGATGTTTATTGAGTTCACACTCTACAGATGTTTATCGAGTTCACACTCAACCAAACTAGAAATCAGAAAACTAGAATCCCTAGTCTAAAATCTTCCGGGAACAAACTGAACCTAACTTGCGTTTGGGTAAAGAATGTTTGAGGGTTCCAACTGGAAATCTATCCTGGTTTTTTAGGTAGCCAAAATGCTAGTGGATAGGATTTCTTGCTAAGAACTAATGGGATGAACACTCTAAGAATAATCTTCAAATATAGTGTTCTTTGAGCGGAGATTCTGCTGTAGCTTTTGCTTCTTTTGCGGTGTCTCCGTGTTCGTTCTTGTTAGTTGTCTCTTGTCTTGAATTGACAAGCAATCCCATTTTATAGACCTCGAAATCAAAGAGCCGTTGGAGAGCAATTTGAATTTTGGGCTATATTAGGTAGGTTGTAGGATATGATTGTGACGTGCTCCGATTATCGGCGTGGCCATAGGCATGATTAGCGTCGTTTTTGTCCGCAGCGTCGTATCCCGCATTGTCAGCTCTTTTTGTGCACGTGTCGCTTTCTCCTTGGCTTCGCGAGGTGGCACTTCAGAAATTTATCCGTTAGACGATTGATATTCCTTTTGTAGAAGATTTGTCTTGTTCGGTGTATCTTTTTGATTGTCACCAGGTGTGAGCTGACTTGATCAGGTAACTGATCAGTCTACCTTGTTTGAGTCTTCTGATGCATATTATCTTAGCTCAATACGCAGACTCCGCTGATATAGGTCTTCAGGTCTTCTGGTAGTCTTCTGATCTTCAGGTGACTCTGAGCCTCAGTGTCTTCAGTCATACTGAGTCTTCAGGTTTGTTACTGAGTCTTCAGGTTTATCTGAGTCTTCAGGTTCATCTGAGTCTTTAGCTTCATCTGAGTCTTCGGTCTTCCGTCTTCACCGATCTTCGACATCTTGTCTTCTGATTAGTTCTTTGCCTTCTGATCATCTGACCTTATCTGGTCATCTGATTCTTCGACTGACCTATACATATTGAGTTCCCCCTCAATATGTGACCTATCTTTTACATCAGCTATCTATACATTTCAGCTGGTCATCTTAATCTGATTCTAAGTCATCAGTCAGCTAACAGGTCTGACTGGTCCTATTACAACCCGTTTTGGAACTTCCATCAAAACTAAAATACAGATTTCCCAACAATTTCCCCCTTTTTGATGGAACCAAAACACTTAATCAGAAAAACAGATACCATGAATGGAAATGTAGATAATGTAAACAGTACATACCTCAGAAGACAATGAGATGTTGTCTTAGAATCAGTGAGATGGAATATTTCATCCAGATAGGTGTGTGCATTATAGAATACATGAATAGCGTACTTATCATCTGATTCCAAGTTGTCTTCTTCAGGTGTACTTGAACATTCTTGTTTCTTTGGGGATGTCAAACATCATGTACATCCTTTCAGATTAGCTTGTCCAAATTTTTCTTTTCTATGGATCCTCCTTTTTCAAAGAAATCCATAGTAGATATTCTTGAATTTAACAGGATCTAGCTTGTTGTCTGGACGCAAAGGTGGAAGGAGTAGTTCAAAGGGTGGAGCTTCTGGTATCAGTGACATGATCTTTCCTTCTTTCATCACTGTCTGGTAGAAGTCTGGATACTTTGTTTCTAACCGCCTCTGAATTCATCATCATTTTCATCGATCTTGATGAATTGGAATCTTCTCCGGGATGTAGACGTCCACATAACCATTCTCCTCCGATCGATCCCATTACATAGCGGATATTGCCGTGCGCGAGGATGCCTTAACAGCCAGTCCGGGAAGGGCATTCTTCTCCCAAGCAATCTCCTCGGCAGACTTCGTTCTTCCTCTTCCTTCGGATGTAAGCAATGTTCATCCCTTTAGCCTCACGCTAACCGCTTCTTGATGGTGGCCTCTTATTCTTCTGTCTTGTTTGCTCTTGAACTTGTTCAGGAGTCATCTGGCTTTTGGTAGAGAGTGATTGGCCTTGTCTCTGATCTTCCGCAGTTGCTTTTGCCATCTTGCCTTTGCCTTTCTTCCTCCTCGAGTTTGCTCGAGTTCATATTGTTCGCCTTCTTCATCTAATTTACGGCGAGTTCAAGGCTCTTGGCACGATCATCGGTTTCCATTCTTTTACAGAAGCGAAGAGACGTCTTCAATCTTAATCGACTCACGGTAGTAACCTCTGAAAGAAACACTTTTACGCTTCGCCCGATCTCTTTGTTATGTTTCTCCACAGTTTCCTTCACTTGACAATGAGATCGATAGATGGAGTGGTTTGTAGTCGAGATCTGATGGTTTTGGTAGAGATGAAATTGTTACCAAGCGTATGCATTTTTCTTCCTTCTTTTCCCTCATGTCTGCGTTTTTTCTTCCTTCTCTTTCTTTTTTTCCTTCCCCCTTTTTGGTTTCATCAAAGAGGTTGGACATCTTCGGTTCGGAGCGATTAATTGTTGTGAGATCTCCTCTCTACGTTCCTCGACAACAAGAGGAATAACTCTGAGCGGTGGCGAGCGATGCGAGAGTGAAGAAGCGTCTTGAAGCGGTTTTGATTTCTGTCTTGCTCATTACTCAGAGAAGCTAGAAAAATGTTTCCAACCCATATCCAAGTGGTTGTTATCTTGTCCAAGATGCCCGTACACTTTCCAAAAGTACATGTGTCCGATTGAGCATCTCTGTCTGGAACCGAGAGTTTGTCGATCGAGTTTGAGCTTCTCGGCAAGAGGATATACTAGTTCATTACTTCAAAAAGGATGGCATTGTGTATCCTAACCGTGACTTCGTTTCCTTGTCAACTAGTTTTGCTTGCTCATCTTCAAATCGCTTCACCAGATCTGGCCGTGAGCGCCGCGAATTTATCTTCAAATGCGTACTTTGATCCCATCCCGAATCTTCGAGTATAATGATCTAGGGTATCGAGCTCATCGTGAGGCCTGGTCGATGTTGATGCCTTGCCAAGTCGGGTCTCATCTGCGGCACCCATTCTTGGTTCATCGGCAACTCCCTCATGATCTGTAGGAGGTTGAACGGTTTCCACCCTGTTATCAGCAATTCCAAACCTTTCGTGAATTAGCCATCTGATATCATCGTCAGATGCCAATTCAACATCACTTTCAATCCCAGCATTGTTTAAGCACTTCATCTCCAAGTCTGCAAAGAAGTCTGATCCCAGAGTAGTCATGAGAATCAGAAATTCTTCAATGCTTTTCAGTCTGATATCCCTCCAGAACACTATCTCTTCTATCTGTTGCTGGATGCCAGGATGTTGATCCAATTCGAGGCGTACAGATCCAAAGAGATACTCTTTGATCTGTTGCTTCATTATCCTTATGATGGGGATCTCTGGACCAGGTGAAGCAAGCACTGTTCTGGTGTTGAAGGGATTATGAGAGATGGACATTCGCTTGTCGGATCTCTCAGGTTCTTGAGACTTGATCGGGGATTGGGATATTTGTGGTTCAGGTTCGTTTTCAGCGTGTTGAGGGTGTTCAGTTTCCTGAACGGGTTCATTGATTGGTGGTGTGGGAGATGATGTTCTGATAGGTGAGGGTGAGGGTGAGAAGGTTTTGTGGGGAGGTGATGATGATTTTTGAGGAGAGGGTGATGGTGATTTGGAAGTGGCGTTGGCGATCTTGCTCTCTGGAAGATCTCGGTTATAAGCGAGAGAATCATGGTGATTCTTCCTCCAGTTATCCTTACATCCTCGACATATTTCTCTCCTTCTTTGCGATCATCTGCTCTTCCCTTACTTCTCGATAGTTAGCTTAGAAGCGGTGCTATCTCTTCGTCTGATCTTACTTGCATCGGATCCTTGAATTCTTGACTTCTTTGGCGAACTTGGAAGCCCGATTAATGGAGGAGATGAGACTCTCTTACGGCGTTCCATTGAGCATCTGGTTTCTTGGCGGATCCTTCCTCTTCATCCTCTTCTCTGGAATGGCCTTTTCACGCACTTGACGATGCGGTTGCCTTATCTTTTCCTTCTTTTCTCCTTAGGTTTGGGCACATAAGGGGTCCGATCCTCATCAGTTTGTCGGGTAGGGACTCCATCGCGCTTGATATGGCCTTGTGCTTTGCTTGGTATATCTTAAGCTCCATTCTCGTTCCATTCATAATTACATGGCGACTTATCCGGCGAGAATGATAGAGATTTTGTATATGAATGAGCACTTGGAAGATAAGCACATTTCATTGCTTTCTGGGTCGATTCGAACTTCCCTTGAGTCTTTTTCGTAGACGTTAGCGACCATACCCAACCAATCGATGTCCGAAGCCTTCTTGATTATTGCAAAATGACACACTTATCTTGTATGAAGTGACCGCATCAAGGTCAGTAAGTTGAGCACATGATCACCTTTCCGAACAATTTCAAGAAGAAGGCGATATTTTTCTTCGATAGGAGGCTTTGACGTTCGTTGTGTTCTCCTTATTTGCTGGTCTCAACAAATTCAAATTCAAAGAAATCCCTTTTCTCCTACATCAGACGCGTGTAGGTCTCTGGATTGATGCTTTCTCGAGTTAGGCCGAATATCCTTTGGAGATCGTCATTCGACACTCGAACTTCCATTCCGCCAACGGAAGAAATCAGGTCAACATCATTGTCTTCATCCCTCTGTAGATTGTAGAGAAACTCCAGGGCTTCATGGGCGTGGACGATGTTCTGATGTGTAGAGCAATAACGTTCAAGTCCACAAGCTCGTAAGCACTCCAGAATTTCCAGCGATTCCAGATCTGAGGTGATGGTGAAGACTACGTACTTTTCATCAATGATGTCTTTCTTCATCGATGCAAAGTTGCGTAAACTTTTTCCTGGCCCTAGGTGGAACAAGATATGCCATTTTTCGCATTTATATGCAAATTGATATTTAGTTTGAGTAAGATATTTCAATAAATTCAGTCAAACTAGTAAATTAGCATCAATTTAGCAAATAAGCGTTTAGATCTAATAAAAATTACAGAATCGCAACTTGTAAACCTAGGTATCAGAGAGAAATTGAGATCATGCAATTAATTAAAACAAGAAATTACCAGAAATTGATTCGAAAGATTTAGAAATCGGAAGAGTAGAATCAATTGATCTCGAAAGTAATTCTCTGAAGATTTTGAAAATTTGATCTTTTAAGAACTTTGAGAAGACGAAGTAGTGGAAAGTGGTTTTCTGAGAAAGATTTGGATTTTATAGAATACGTGGGAAAACCTTTTTGCACAACTTTCCAAAGTACTCAAGTATCCGTGTTTTGAAAACAGTGGCTGAGATTAGTCGGCCAAAAAGTATTTTGATCGCACGGTTGAGAAAAGAAGTCTTCTCGTTTTTTGGACTCGAAAAATCGTAATAAAACGTTTTGAAAACAATTTCCCAAGTCCTCATTAAAAGCTTTGCAGAGCATGCGTCATGAACAGAGTAAAATAAATTATTTATTTAAATAACGCATATAAGGTATTCAGAAAGAGATAAATAAGAGAGCGTATCTGACTGATTGATATTGTAATCAATCAGTTACCACGGTGATCTGATCTTACTTTGTTGACTTATCTGATGGTTGCCTTATGCATTTCCCAACAATATCTCACTTATCTGATCAGATTTTTGCTTGAAACACTTTGCCACTTATCTGATCCTCTTTTCTGATACACTTTATCCTTTAGTCTTCTTCTAATCAACCCGCATTTACTGAAGTCAACTCCCGCCAAAACTTTTACTTCGGGGAGTCCAAAAGTCGCCTAGATTCCCAAACCGGTGGGATTTGACATTCCGTAAAAATGGCATAGATACGCTGTGATTAATCACACCGTTAACTCATCCAACCATTAGCCGCGTGTTCCTAACGCGTTGTCGATGCAAATTTCTCTTAAGATCTTCTGAGAAGATAAAATTTGCATTTATACCCCTAATTTCCTTCTATAAATTAGCCTGGGGTGTTAGGCAAACAACACAACATAAACCATTTCATCTTCTTTAGCATATCCTTCATGCTTTTTCGATGAGTTCCTTATTTCCGGTGAAACTTCCGGTGGGAACCTTTAGCCCTTTTCCAATGAATTCAGCTTCTCAAATCAATCCTGTGTGTTCCTTCACACTGCTTTCGTCGTCATCTAAGATTTGACATACGATCAATGCTAAGCTTCTTTACCACCATGGAGGCGGATCTGCTAAGGCAAATGAGAAGGCACTTCTCCTAACCGTATGCACCTTGTGCACCTATCGAGATGATGGAATTAGCATCAACAGACTTAGTCTAAAACAAAACGTGAGTTTGGTATATGGTATGCATCAGTCAACAGCTGATCTCCATATATCAAGCTCAATTTTTGCATGCGACACAAGTGTCCGTTTGGTCCTTGTGACCAAACCTGTGGCACTGTGCCCCATTTAACAGCTGGAGAGCCCGTTGATTTCACGTCTGAGGGCTCCTGGCTTGGACATCCTTCAAAGCCTCTCTCGCTCCTCACTCCGAAGCTTTTGAGATTGGCTCAGGATTCTCGAGGCCTTAGAATCGAGGGAAAATAAGAGCATCATTCCTTGAACTCTCTCTCTTCTTCCCTACCTAGGGTTGGCTTAGGGCTTATGGTTTATGACCTCCGGGTCTTCTTGTACTTGTAATACCACTTGAAGATAGCTTGTAGCACTCGTAGCTTGTGATATCACTTGTAACTTGTAAATCTGACCTCCGGGTCCTTATCAATGAAAAACTCTGTTATTTCATTGTTGTATCAAGAACCGAGAGAGTGTATCATACCAAGCTCGAGGAGCTTATTTCAGGCCATAAAGAGCTTTTCTTAAACGGTACACTTGGTTGCCTTTTTCAAAGCCTGGAGGTTGTTCGACATAAACTTCCTCCGCTAGTACCCCGCTTTAAGAATGCACTCTTTACATCCATCCGATACAAAGGAACCCTCTCTCGTAGGCAAGATATGCCGAAACATCCGAATGGCTTTAGGCGAGCGATCGGTGCAAAGGTCTCATCATAATCAATTCTTCTTCGATTGTGAATACCCTTTAGCAACAAGTCTTGCCTTTATTCCCGTTATGACATTTTTCTCATCTCTCTTGTTCTTGAATACCCACTTCGTTGCCAATTACGCCTTGATGAGTTGGTCTCCGTCCACCAATTTCAAACTTGATTCCTCTCAAATTGTTCCAGCTCCTCCTGCATGGCTATAATCCAGCTTGCGTCTTGTAGAGCTTCCTCTACTGTAGTTGGTTCCTTCAAAGAAAGATAGCAACAGTACATGACACTTTCACCAATATGATGTCTAGTTTTGACTCTATCGGATGGGTCTCCGATAATCGATCACGGACGGATGGTGGTAATCCAGACCTTCGCTTACGATGTCAAGGTCTGCTTGGAGAACATCATCCATATCGATAGTAGTTCATTACTAGTGATTGGGAGTGGTGCGGAATTATGATCCACTTGATAAGAACATGTCTCAGTTGATGTTGGACTCATCATGTGTCGATGTCCGTTAGTAGGAACTTCAGAGTTCCCCGAACCGATGGTTCGATTGATACTTTCTCGGTATTAATGACTTCTTCAATGACAAATAGTGCATAACTTAGGGTCCGATTGACTGCTGAATTAGCAAGATCAAGTTCGGGATGTACACTTTTTACGTGTTCAAATTTTCTTTCTCCTTGATGCTTAGGCGATCCATTTTTGGCGTGTCGGTGGCGATTGATCCGCACGGCTTGTTCTCGAGGCAAATTTCTCTTGTTCGAAGATGTCTCATCAAAGACCACATGGGGTGTTTCTTCCACAACTAGAGTTCGCTTTGTTGTAAACTCGAAAGCCTTTGGCCGGATGAGGAATATCCTAAGAATATGCCCTCATCCGACTTGGTCTCAAAAGTCTTCAACCGACTATTCCCATTGTTGTGAATGAAACACTTGCACCCAAAAAACATGGAAGTATAAACACGAGGTTTTCGTCCTTCCACCGCTTCATAAGGTGTTTTGAAGTGAGTCTTAGTCGAGAACATCTGTTCCGAGTATGGCATGCAAGATTGATTATACGCGAAAAAATTTTTTGTGGCATGTTCACTAACATAGTGCAAGCGAACTTTCCTTGAGAGTTCTGTTTCTCAGGCTCGCTATGTATACCAAACTTCGGTTAAAAAAAATCAAGAATAAAGGAATTCGTGAACTCGTACCTTTATCCGATCCGTTTTTTACTATGTTGACACCCTTCTCGTTTTGTAGTTTCTTGAGCAAATTTTGGGTATCTTTTGTCGTTGTCTCGTTCTTCTTAAATAAGAATACAACCCAAGTAAACTTGGAATAATCATCCACGACATTAGAGTATATTTGCATCCACCGAGACCGACCGTGTAATCGGTGCGAATAGATCCATATGGAGCAAATTGCGAAGATTTCATGATGTCGGTCCGTATTCCTGAATGAGGCTTTAACTTGTTTTCTCTTCGACATGCGGCATATGTCCATCTTTGGAGAATATCTCATTCGAAGTCCTCAATCAAAGACATCCTAGCTATCTTGTTAAGAGTCTTGAAGTTCAGATGACTCATTCTTTTGTGCCAGAGCCAACTGCTACTTTTGGAACTCTTAGCAATTAAGCATGTATTCCTTGGGCAACTATTCCAATCTGCTGTGTAGATTGTGCCTTTCTCGAACCCGCTTAGCAAGGTTTGTTGAGTGGCTCGATTCCTTATCGCACAATTTGTCGCCGAGAACTCAACGCTGAATCCGTTGTCGCAGAATTGTGATACTGATAGTAGATTGTGCTTTAATCCTTCGACATACGAGACTCTAGTTACTTGTAGATATCTGCTAACTATACATTGTGCAGATATCTTCCTGAATCAATCTATGCTGAAACCTGACTCAGACTATCAAGATTATCCTGAACATGTCATACTCAGGGGTTTTTAGGATCTAATCAAAACTTCTTTATTAAATTCATCTCCCAACATCTCTGTACTCCGAATGCTCAAAATTCCGAGCACATTGGATCGACTCGAGCTGCCAGCTCGACTCGAGTAGTCTGGCTCGAGTCGAGTAGCACTAACAACGCGATATTTTTGTTTCGCCCATAACTCAAGCTCCCGAACTCCGATTGACTTGGTTCTTTTTTGTTGCGACCCTCATTTCAAGCTCTTTCACATGGTTGAACTTTATTCTCCTAAATACTTCTATATCATAGCTGTTTATTTAATCAATTCTAGCTCATTTCCACTCATTTCCTACACAAAAAGCAAAACACAACCTTTCTCCACATTTAGGCCAAATTGAGTGACGTTAGTGCAATAAAAGCATGTATTACTATAAAATTGAGCAACAAAATCACATAAATACAAGCAATTACGACACCTAATCACCCATTGGAGGTCCAATCTTAATTCTCCTAAAGACCCCTCAAATAGCCCAATATAAAGTCCAATTGATGAAAAGGAGAAGAAAATGTTATTGCCCTATTTTTCCTTGATATTTTCGAAAATTATGAGTAGGAAAGAGAAAAGATTTTCTTGATTTTCTTGGAAAGATCTTATGGAATAAGTATTTTTGAGATACAAGTTTATCCCATAAATTCAAGAAAGGTAAAAGATCTTATTCCTTTCTATTTATGTGATTTTTTCGAAAAAGGTAAAGACAAGAAAGAGGAGAAGATTTTGTTGGAAGATATTTTGGGAAATAGAATATATTGGATATATTCAAGATTGTATCTTGAGGAAGAACAAAGAAAATTTCCCAATAGCCCAACATGGCCAAATTTTCGTCGAACCCCCTTGTTATAAATAGGAGATGAATTTTTCATCCCCAATACAATTCCATGTGTTGAAAAAATTAGAAATCCACAAAGGTGGTGAGATAATATTTTTTATTTTCTCCTTCATTAAAATCGTTTGTGAGAATTTTTTCACCGGATTATGTTCGTGGACGTGGGACATATTTGAGAAGGCACTTTGGGTTGATCCATCATCTCAACGGTTGTCTCTACAAGAGGTATGTAATATTGTAACTCCTAGATTCCGCATGCTTAGGATTTACGTGGATTACATGTACGCATGTTGTTGTTGTTAGTGCTAGTGTCCTAGAGACAATCCTTTGTATGGACATAATACTAAGATAATATACAGTGTTGGTTTAATATTATTGTTTATTTAATATTAAATGTATGGCATTACACTAATTAGAATATTATGTTTGATTGTTTGCATTTGTTCTTATATGTGTTCCCCTGAATCACTGCTGTCATTGAGTATGTGAGAACTCAGATGACTTAAACATGATTCTCAAATAAAGGGATATTGATGATGCAATGGAGATTGGTGTGCGATCTGCATCATACTCTCAGAGAGTGTAGTAAGATCTCACTTACTACGAGATACTAGGTATCTAATGATGGATGCACAAATACCTTAGAGGGTATTGGTATACCCACCCGAGAAACCGTTTGATGTAGTTCCACTATATGTGTCTACGGGTGTCTCGGTTAGTGGGAGCGATGCGATACTCCTTTGACTTGAGATCAATACGCACGACATGTGTGGAGTGATGAACTTTGACCATGACCGACGCTTGCACCCTTCCATGGGTAGATATAGCTTGAATTGTGTTCATCACGAAGTGCATGTGCGTGGTAGTTAAGCCAAGAAAAAGATTCATTCCTCAAAGTGGATTTTGAGAGAATACTCATCTTCTCATCATAATTGGATCAAAGTCATTGACCAATGAACGTCAACTTGGACTTTGTGGCCAAGTGTGACACGAGTGATCAATTAGTGATTGGAGATAAATTGATTAAGTTATTTGAATATACACTTTATCATGTCCAAGACTAGTCGAGTATTCGTGAATGAAATGAGGAAATCGTAATAGTCCATGTTACAGTTACAGGTTGTTGCATGTTTCTCGCAACGTACCTCATATATTGAGAATGTCTGATTTATTGTCTAGGTTTCAATTAAAACTATTAGTTTGACTAATTGCTCGATATATGAGGGCCTATGGGTCACACAACAAGTAACTCCTGTGTACGGATTATAGTTGGTTTTATAAGTATTAAATTGGATTTAATATTTAATTTATGGAGAATTAATAATATATTAATTTGGAATTAATTATTATTACTATTTAATTAAATTAGATTTAATTAAAATAGGAATCTCAAAATAATATTATGGAATATTATTGTGGAAAAATATCCGTAGGGAAAAACATATCTTTGAGATTTGTTTTGCAAGATTAGGAATTATCTTCCTAATAAAGATGACTTAAGATTTAAGTCAGTCTCTCCCTATATATATGACTTCCCGGGATTCATTATTTACTGCAACAAGAAAACCTAGTTTCTCCATAAAATATAGATTAGGAATTTTCCTAGCAAATCTGTTTATGGAGATTACATGGATACCGTAGTTGAGAAATCTGCTATCGAATTACTGTAAGATTTCTTGTTATGATTATTGTAATCCATATGCAATTAATTGTTCGTTGTTGGTGAACTTTAATTTTCGCTGCGCATGTATTACGTGTTTACGTGCCTCTAATTTCCAACAGTTGTTGCTTATTTAATTATTATGTTGAATTGATTTAGGATTAATTCGTGTTAGTAATTAATTGAATAATTTAAATATGTGGTTAAATACATCTCGAATAAATTCGGGCCCCATATTTCCCAACAATTAATTGCTTGGCAATTGTTAAGATATAATACAGAGCAACGTGTGCAAGGAAGGTCTTGTATGATTTGTCCCCTAAGTGGACTTAGAAGTTTTATCATATCAAATCTTGCAAGTGGAATTAGTTTCCGGTATGTATAATAACGTTGAGTTGTCTTTACTCCACGAAAAAACTATATTAATTAATATAAAGCTTTTCAATGGCTTAATTAATTAATGGACTAAATAATCTTAAACATGAGAAATACTAACCGGAAGTCATATTGTCGTAATATGGGTTAAGATGGATAGTGCAATTAATTTCAAAGTGGAGTAAATTAATATTAATGAACTGAATAATATTGTGGCTAAATATTAAGAAATTCAGAGCCCATTAGAGGTTCAATCTTAATTTTCCTAAAGGCCCCTCAAGTAGCCCAATATAAGTCTAATTAATAAAAATGAGAAGAAAATATTATTGCTTATTTTCCATCAAATTTTCAAAAATTATAGAGGAAAAGAAGAGGAAAGATTTTCTTGATTTTCTTAAAAATGATTTTATGGAAAAAGATAAGTATTCTTGGAATACAAGATTATCCCATAAATTTATGAAATCAAATCTTGTTTCTTTATCTCTTGTATTTTTTGAAAATTCTATAAAGATATGGGGGAGATATCTTTTGTGATTATTTATGGAAAATAGAATATATGAGATATATTAAAGATTGTATCTTGGGAAGATACAAAGAAATTTCTCATAACCATAATTAGGGCACAATTTTCGTCCACCCCCTTGTCTATAAATAGGGGATGAATTTTTCATCCCCTACACAATTCCAGTCTTGGAAAAATTAGAAATCCACAAAGGCAGTGCAATATATTTTTGTGTCAATTACTACTAGCTACATTTTCCTTACTCTTATCTCTATTAACTACAAACACCTTTATGTAGTTTACTTCAAACTACAAAGTGACATTTCTACCCTCCCTCTACCAATTAATATAATTCGGACCAAATTAAAATCCCACCCCCCTACAAACTAATTTAATCATTTTCCAAGAAAGTTGTGGGGAGTCCCATCATACCTTTCTCCCCCTTTTTCCACACAAATAGTCATTTCTCCCACATTTGAAAAAATTGAAATTTGAAATTGTCCTGTTGAAATTCAAGAGCTGAGAAGAGAGAAGATTTCTTGGAAATCATTTGTCTAGTTGGAAAAAGCGACGATTTGAAGAAGAAGAAGACTTTTCAAGGTAATTTTTTCATGAAATCAACGTGTTCTTATAATTTATTGTAAATTTTCACTAAATCTATGAACTTTTATAGAAAAAATTAAATAAAATTTGAACTTCTTAACTTGTGCAGTTCTTGTTCTTGTTCAGGTATTGAAGTTGTCCCTTCTTCTTGTGATTGTTTAGGAAATCTCGAAAATATAAATGAAAGGTAGCAAATTGTAGAACGTGAAATATAAATGGAAGGTAGCAAAGGAAAAAAGAGCATTTCCAAACGTGAAAAGGAAACATGAAGTTGATAGAGGTAAGGATGTTTGAAAGTTCCTTGTTGGTTCAAAAAAAAAAAGGAAGGGCAAAGGTGTGATTTTGTCTTATATTGTTCAATATATGTCTTTGTTCAGAAAATATTTTGTCTATTTTTGTTTATTTGTAGTTTGAACTATTGTTCAAACACTTGTTGTTCAGAAAAGTGTGATTGATTTATTTGAGTGTTTTTTGTTCAAAAAGTATAATCAACTGTTGTTCAAAAAATTTTTTTCAAGAAAAAGGTCTTGTTTGTTTAATTTGTGTGTATTTGGACTTTGAACTATTGTTCAGAAACTGTTTGTTCAGAAATTATAATTAACTGTTGTTGGGAAATTTAGAGTTTTGATGAAAGTTCTAAAACACATGTAATAGGACCAGTCAGACCTGTTAGCTAACTGATGTTTTTATTACCAGTTATAAGATTACCAGTTGATATCTTATTGTATAGAACAACTGATGTAGAAGATAGGTCACATATTGAGGGGGAACCTCAATATGTATAGGTCAGATCTGAAGATCAAAAGAAAATAAAGATATCCGGCGGTGCCGGAAAGCAAGAGTAGACGAAAGATCGACGATCCGATAAAGTCGTATATATCACCAAGTCATGAAGTTCAAATTCGAAGACTTGAAGATCGATGATGACTTCGGAAGATCGGACGGAAAGATCGACGTCGGTCGAGTCTCGCTAGTTGAAGTTAAGACAATCGCACCGTACTCTATCGAGTAGATCGATCGGTTAGGATCGATCAAAGTCACCACCGTGAAAAACTAATGTTTCACCTAATCATACGTCGATGATCCAACAAGAAGAATGTCAACCTCGAGTTGGTAGAACAAAACACCGAAAAGTGCTTCATAACCAATAAGAACAAGACACGATGATCGGAGCCGCAATTATTACGGGATTTGGTCTTTGCTTTCAAAAGGCTTTAAAATACACTATTCACGCTTTTCGGCCATGCCGCTCAAGACGCCACATCAATCCTGCAAGTCTACCAAATATAGCCGAAATTCAAATTGCTCTCCAACGGCTCTTTGATTTCGAGGTCTATAAATATGGGATTACTCTTCAGAGTGAAGATACGGAAACTATCAAGAAGCTCAAGCTATAATCAAATTTCCGCACGAAGAACACAAACTTGAAGATTATTTTCTAAGTGTTCATCCCATAGTTCTTAGTACATAAATCTTTTCATCTAGGTGATAGGCTACTTAAAAACTAGGAAAGATTTCAAAGTTGGAACAAAAACAATCTTACCCAAAAACCCCGTTAGGTTAAGTTGTTTAGCAAGACTTCGCATCAGGGTTTCTAGTTCCGATTTTGGGGATCGGTTGAGGAGAACTCATTAAATATCTGTTGGTGTCTTGTGTTGGACTAACACAATAATCTAAGTCCGATTGGTTTAGTTGGTGCCCTTTGTGATAGGGAAGAGTGGATGTAGGATTTGGTTGTCCAACCACTATAAATCTTTTTTGCATTTACTGCTTTGATTAATTGTTTTACACAATCACACACAACAATTAAAAGTCGATACATATTCTAAGTTAAGATCATTAGCAACAAGCTTTCGATCCGATCGGGTTGACACTTTAGTCAACTCGATTGAAAGATCGACTTTGGAATCGATTTATTAAACCGGTTTTTTCACACGGGTAAAATTTAGCTTCCGCACAATCGGTTAAACTGATAGATCTTAGGAATTGATCTGCCTTGGTGATTAGTATGTTGATATCGATCAAACCGATTCACTTGCACTGGATCAAAGCTAATCGCAATCACACCTGATCTGCGAAAAAAATTTCGTAAGTCTATTCACCCTCCCCTCTAGACTTACGCCTCCACGAAACCCGTTAAGGGACCTACAAGTGGTATCGAGCGGTGGTTCTACTGGACGGCGGCTTTTGAGTAACATCGATTCTTGAGGAAGAATCTTTGTGGTCATTTGAACGCATCTTGAAAAACCGTTTTTAAAACTCATTCGCTTTTTCCAAAATCACTCAAAGATGGATAATACCTCTGGTATGTATCATGATTTGCCGAAGTTCTCAATTGATGAGTATGCAGATTGGGCCATATATATGTGCAACCATCTAGGATCGATAAGCGGCAGAATGATGGAAGTCATTGAAAGAGGACCCATCATCATATATCCACGACAACCCAAAGGTTGGAGGAGATCCGATTTTGCCACGAAAGTCTTGTGCGAAAAAAAGCCCAAATTTTGATGGATGCAGAGGAAAGAAAGTCAGATACTCTGTGATACAATTGCGGGCATATAATCATGAAGACGATGGATAAAGTCACCAAGGAGAAGATAAAATATCTCAAAACCGCGAAAGCAATGTGGGATACTCTTGGCTGAGATATGCGAAGAAAACGATCGATCAAAGACAAATGACTACAAGTTCTAACCGTGAAGTTCGAAAAACTAAAGATGTTGCCCAACGAGACCATCGACGAGCTCGATGGAAGGATCACAATGTCGATAAATAAGCTACGAAACTTGGTAGAGATGTCGACAAAGATATCAACTACAAGATCTTAAGATCTCTCCAAGAAATGGGACATGAAAGTCACGTGAATCAAGGATTGCCAAGACATTTCAAAGATGAAGCCAGTAGCTTATTCCTAAGCCTTAAAGCTCACGAGTTCGACTTAATCGAAAAGAGGACAATCGATGAAGACGAGATGCCTCATTGAAGCCTCAACGATAAATCGGTTATAAGGAAAGCAACCAACAAAGCAGATCGAAGGCCAATCGAACTGTTGGAAACATAATAAGTCAAGGTAACAGACGCTCGCTTGCGAAACTTGAAAAATCAAACATTCAACTTGGTAAGTATCGCAGATTCTACAAGGATTATCAACACAGCAGAGGTAGAGATAGGAGACCAGCTGACAGATCTCCAGAAAGAATCAGATCTGATGATCGAAGAGATCACAGAGAAGAAAAGAAAAGAGATGATCTGACAAATGAGAGAAGAGATAACAGATCTGACAGAAGGAGTTCAGATTACTATCAGAAAGGGAAGTCACCTGATAGACCCTACAAACGGAATGACTCACCTGGAAGAAGAAGTTCCGTGGATCGTGGAGCGTGCTTCAACTGTGAGAAACCAGGTCACTACAGCGCAGATTGCCCAGACCTGACGCCAAAAGAAAGAGAAGAGAAGAGGAATAGAAGGGAGCAACGTTATAGAGACAGGAAAGCCCTGGTCGCTGACACATCTGGAATTGATGATTCCTATCGCCTCCGAGGATTCTCGGGTACTCATCAGAGAAGACTTCGCCCGATAAGGCGGTGTTGTTGACTTCCATGAGAATGAAGATCTGATATTCTCTTCAGATGACGATGAAATCTGTCTGATGGCCAAGGAGGACCAATCTGAGGTAACCTCAAAACCTTCTGCTTTGTCTGCTTCCACACCTACTAGTATTAGCACACCTGCTGGAGAGATTGACCTGCAGCTCTACTCTGGGCAATTGCTTGATGATCTCTCTAATGCAGTAGACACTTATACTATAGTGGAAGTTTTAGAATGACAAGCTAAGGATCGAAATAATCGGCTTGTTGAAGAGAACGCCTCTCAAGAAAGCTCTTAAATCGAAATCAAATTTAAACCGCTTTCGAAGGTAAATCGAGAACTTAACATTCGAAAGTTAAATCTTCGATCGAGAAGCAGATCAAAGATCACCTAGCAATCAACAAACAAAGAAGCGATGATTTCAAAATCCTTCAAGCTAAATTTGATGAGCTATTCCGACTACATGAGAGTCTAAAATCTTCTGAGGATAGTTTGCGCAAGAAAATAGAGGTTTTCACGAAGTCATCTAAAATCGTTCAAGATATGAACACCTATTTTCGAACACCGACTAACAAGAAGGGACTTGGGTATGAAAACCCTTCTACGCCCTCAAAAGCCCCGCTTTGATTCACTTCAAAAGGTGTAATCAAACGAAGTTTTCAAAAGATACACTAAAAGCTAAACTTGTATCCGATAAGGAAAAGGACTGTTGAGCAAGTAAGGCGGTGCCTAATCGTAAAAGGAAATGAAATGGACCCCAACCGGTAAAGCATCGGTAGAAATCAATCGAAGAACCCGGTTCTTACGAAGAGACCTCAACCTCGATCAACAGTCGAGTATCGAAAAAGACAACCTGTCAAAGGGAAATCTAATCTGAGACCCAATCAAGGTCAGCTGCCTAATAAGCAAGCTATAGGTAAACTGCAAAAACCACATATGCCAAAAAGATATGAATCTTTTGAAGGTAGCAACGTACCTACCCTTATAATCGAAACCTAGGGTCAGCCGCACTTTTGAGCCCCCACCGGGTTAAAAAGAAGACAAAATATAAAGAAAAAATCCTAAGTCTTCTAAGTTACCCAAGGCTCACACGAATAATCATACTAATCGAAAAGCATATAAAGAGACGTATGATTATGTTGATATGTATAGAGACAAATCAGCCTTCGATCTAACCGACATAATAGAAGTGCCCCTGCTTGTATGGATCCCTAAAACCAACCCTAACCCTCGTAGAACCAATCCAAAAGGGGGTACCTAAAGCCCCGATTTGGTTGCGGTGTTCGCGTGGTCCGCCAACAAAGGAGGTGTACAAGCAACTATCCGGTACATCGATAAGGATGCTCAAGGCACATGACCGAAGCAAACATCTCCTTAGCTCTTACATAGAACAAAAAGGCCCGCGGTACTCTTCTTTGATGATAACTTTGGTTTTACCAGAGGATTCGTAACCCTAGAGAATGATGATGTACATTCTACCGGAGTCTCGTATGTCGAAGGTTTAAAGCATAACTCATTATCGGTTCCTGGTCTCATGACAACTGATTCAAAGTGTTGAGTTCTCGATCGATCAATGCACTATCAAAAATCGAGCCACTCAACAGATCTTGCTACCGTTCAAGGAAAGGGACGATCTACACAAAGCAGATTTGAAATAAATTGTCTAAGAAATGCATGCCCTCGATTGTTAAAAGTTCCAAAAGTAGCGATTGGCTCGCACAAAAAGAATGAGTCACCCGAACTTTAAAATTCTTAACAAGATAGCAAGGATGTATTTAGTGGAAGGACTTCCTAATGAGGTATTCTCAAGGATCGGACATGTGTCGCATGTCGGAAGGAAAATAAAGTTAAAGCCTCATTCAAGAAATCCTCGACCTGATCCAAAAGAGTATTGCAACCGCTCCATATGGACTTATTTGGACCCGATTACACCCGGTCCTCTCGACGAAATATACTCGTAATCGTGGATGATTATTCCAAGTTTACGGGTTGTATTCTTACATAAGAAGAATGAGACAACAACAAAGATACCCGAGCTGCTCAAGAGATTACAAAATGAAAAGGGTGTCGATGTAGTAAAAAAATCGACGATAAAGGTACATAATTTCTGAACTCCTTTATTACTGATTTTTGCACTAAGTTTGGTATCTGACATGAGACATTAGGCCGCAAGAACGCCACAAATGAATGGAGTAGCGAATCGAGAAACAGAACACTCAAAGAAGTTCGCCATACTATGTTACCGAACATGCAATACCAAGTCGTTTCGCGTAAGCTATCAATCTTGCATGCCACACTCGTAATGTCTTCTAACTAAGGCTCACTACAAAACACCCTATGAACTGTGGAAGGGCAGAAAACCTCTTGTTTCTTACTTCCATGTTTTTGGGTGTAAGTGTTTCATACACAACAATGGGAAGAGTCAGTTGAAGACTTTTGAGGCCAAGTCGATGATGGGTATATTCTTAGATATTCCTCATCTAGCAAAGACTTTCGGGGGTTTACAAATAAAGTAACCCCTAGTTGTGGAAGAAACACCCCATGTAGTCTTTGATGAAACATCTTCTCGAACAAGAGAAATCATTTCGAACAAGAAGTACCAGATCAACCAAGACTGATGCACGTAAAAATGGATCGACCTAATGATCAAGGAAAAGGATCGAAACTCATAACAAAGATACATTCCAGATCTAGGTGATTCACCAGTCAATCGATCCTAAGGTACGAACAACTCGATGAAGAAAGCCGCATACCGAGACGAAGATCAATCGAACCATCCGGTTCGGGGAACACTGGTTCCCATTTAACGCACATCGAAGACATGATGAGTCCAACATCAGCTGAGACATGTTCTTATCAAGTGGATCATAACTCTGCACCACTCCCAATCTCTAGTAATGAACTATTATCAGAAATGGATGATGTTCTCCAAAACCGACGCAAAATCGAGCGTAAGGACACGGATAACCAGGTCATCCAACCGATCCGATAATCGGGAGACCCATCGATAGAGTTAAAACTAGACATCGACAGTGAAAGTGCCATGTATTGTTGTTATCGTCTATGAAGGAACCAACAACAAATGAGAAGCTTCTACAAGACGCAAGTCGGATTCTAGCCATGCGGAGGAGCCGAAATAGTTCGAGAGAAATCAAGTTTGGGAATTGGTGGACAGACCAACTCATCAAGACATAATTGGCACAAAGTGGGTATTCAAGAACAAGAGAGATGAGAAAAATGTCATAACCAGGAATAAGGCAAGACTTGTTGCTAAGGGGGTATTCACAATCGAAGAATTGATTATGATGAGACCTTTGCACCGGGCCGCCGCTTTAAAAGCCATTCGTCAAGTTTTAAATATGCTTCCCACGAGGGTTCATCGTGTATCGATGGATGTAAAGAGTGCATTCTTAAAAATACTAGCAGAGGAAGTTTATGTCAACAACCTCCGTGCTTTGAAAAAAGCAACCAAGTGTCTGCTTTAAGAAAAGCTCTTTATGGCTCGAAATAAGCTCCTCGAGCTTGGTATGATACACTCTCTGGGTTCTTGATAAACAAAGGGTTTCGCTAAAGGAATAGTGGATGACACCCTTATTCGAATAGAAGATGGAGAAGATATTCGATGGTTCATTTATGTGGACGACGACATCATCTTCTGGATCTCCCAACAAGAGTCTATGTGAAAGATTGACAAGTCGATGCAAGAGGAAGTTCGAGATGTCCATGATGGGTCGGATGAGTTCTTTTGGGTCTACAAGTTAAGCAAAGTACGAAGGGATATTCATCTACGGCAAAGTACACTAGGAGTTTATTGGCTAAGTTTGGAGTTCAAAACTATAAGAAGTCGAATTCCTATGTTGGATGGATTCAAGATGGATCCGATGAGGATGGTCGAAAAACAATCGAAAAAGAATATAGGGCTCTCATTGGATCTTTACTATACCCCGACCGCCAAATAGTATTCGGATATCACTTTTTGCAAGGTGTATGTGCATTTCGTGCAAATCCAATGCAAAGTCACCTAGAAACGGTAAGCGATTCTTAAGTATCTGAAAGGACGAAGAAACCTTGGTTTATTTTACCCATCGATGATAACTGGAGCTTAGTGGGTATTCCGATTACGATTATGGAGGTTGCAAAATTGACAGAAGTCAACCTCGGGAACATGTCGGGTTTTAGGAAGTAAACCGATCTCGGGTTTTCAAAAAAGCGTACATCGATTCGCGACATCTACTACTGGGCAGAATATATGGCCGGAGGAAGTTGTTGCTCCCTAATCGCTCGCTTAGCTTAGTCGGCGGTGAGGATTATAACATTGTAGCTAAGAATGTACCTATATTCTCAGGATGATAATAATCTTTATGCAATCACTCAAAAATCTGTTCTACATACAAGATGCAAGCATGTGGATGTCGACACCATTTTATAAGAGATCATGTTGAAAAGAAGAATATCGAAATGGAAAAGATTCATACCGATATACGAAAGTCGATATTCTAACCAAGCCACTAGCCGAGATCGATTCGAGAATTATGCAATGAGCTAGGGCTTCGGATCTTGGAGAAAAAGCACCTAAAATGTTTGATGGATGATCTCGAGAACCAAATGGTTAAGAGACTAACCAGTTAAGAGGAATCGATTGAGTTTGGTATCTCAATCGATCGGAAGATCGATCGAGGAACCGATATGAGAAGCGATCGATTCTGGGATTATCGATTAAAGGCCGGATCGGATTAAAGGATTATCGATTAAAGGAACCGATCGATTAAAGGATTATCTGATTAAATCAGTTTGGTTATTTCATACTTTGTAAGTCGATTAAGCTGATATTCAACAAGCAAGATTCACAAGATTAAAGCTTACATCGCATAAGAAAACAGGAAATTTACACAACAATGGAATAATAGAAATTTTCATTGATAAAGACCCGAAGGTCAGATTTACATTACAAGTTACAAGTACAAAAGGATCCGGAGGTCAGTACATAAGCCATAAACCCTAAACCCTAAACCCTAAACCTAACCCTAACCCTAGAAGGGGGGGAGAGAGAGAGATTTTAAAATCCGATGCTCCCATTTTCCCCCACTTAACAGGTGTGTAAAGGCTTTGAAATAATCATAAAGCCACCCTCAGAGCTTCGGAGTTAGGAGCGAGAGCGGCGTTGAAAGGATTTCTAAGCCGTGAGCCCTTAGAGCTGAAATCAATGGGCTCTCCAGCTGTTAAATGGGACACAAGTGCCAAGAAAGTGATCCAAAGATCATATGGCCACATGTGTCACATGCAAAAATTGAGTTTGATATACAAAGATCAGCTATTGTCTGATCAAGACCGTATACCAAACTCATGTTTTATATCAGACTGAGTCTGTTGATGCTAATCCCGTCATCTCGATAGACACACAAGGTGCATACGGTTAGGAGAAGTGTCTTCTCAGTTGCGATAGCAGATCCGCCGCCTCAGTGGTAGAGAAGCTTTGCAATAATTGTATGTGTAATCTTTGATGACGACGAAAGCAGTAATAAGTGACACACAAGGTTGATTTGAGAAGCTGAAATCATTGAAAAAGGGGTAAAGGTTTTTTTAGGAAGTTTCACCGAAAATAAGGGTTCACGAATACATGATTTACAAATAAGATAAGTATGGTGAATGGGTTATGTTGTGTAAATCATTGGTCCAATTTATAGAGGCTAAGCAAGGGTGCAAATGCAAATTTGATTTCTCAAAAGCCTTTTAGAAAATTTGCACCACAAGGACAAAAGGTGTGTAGGAAACACGCGATCGATAATTGGATAAATTTACGCGATTTGACATTCCGAAGTATCCGACTATTATTACAAATGTCAAATCGTGCTTGACTTAGGAATCGAGACTACTATTCAATTCTTCAAGAACTAAGTTTTTACGGTAACACTTATCCCAAGAATTGGCTTGGTGCGAGTAGAATCAGACAGGTCAATCAAATCGATTAGATAAGAGATCGATCGGATGAGGAAGATCGGTTAGTATGATACCTCAACAAATCGGATATATCGGTCAATAAGAAATCGAAATAACAGGTTGAAGGGGAACTTCAACCGATAGAAAGGATCGAAAAAGGAAAATCGGGGCCTTAAAGTGAAGCGGATCAGTTGAAAAGGACAGTTGGGAAATTATAAGGATTAGGCAGAAGACTAAGATCAACAAGTGGAATCAACACCTACAAGTGGTATTGACTGATTACAATATCAGTCAACCATATACGCTTTTCTATTTCCTTGTTTACTGCTTACTTATCTGATATTATCTGATAATATTTGCTTTTACTGTACACACTACTTTTGTGACGTATATCCTGCAAAATATTTAATGCGGACGTGGGGTATATGTATTAATTGCCACAAAATGTGTTTTTAAATCCAAAAGGCAATCGTGTGTGCATTTCACGACCCATCAAAACCGCTTAATCTGGATCGTTTAACCTTTTCAAACGGTTGATCTTCTAATCTCGATTTTCCCTCCTCCTTCTTATAAGTTTCATCAAAACCCTACCAGAGTATTCTTCTTCTCAAAATTCTTGCGATTTATTCTCTGAAAACTCAAAATTACTTTTCTGCGATTCAAAGTGTTTTCTTGCGATTCAAACTTATTTTTCCGAAAAACAGAATCTGGTAATTTCTGATTATTTGTTGAATTACTTTCGTAAAATCCATTGATCATATAGATTACGTCAATATATGTTATCCTGTGATATGCCTTATCATTTCTTGGTATCCGTATGTATTCATCGATTACTAGGCCTGAGAATAGGTCTGATGATCAATACATGATATCTTTATGATTATGCACAATTTTAATCGAGTCTATCTTGTTGTAGATGGCCACTCACGGAATGGGAAAAATTATGTGCAACTATGCGGATCTGGCAACAAAAATTGTCGATGACAAATTTGTAAAGTTTGGTGTTATGCGGGATCCGGAATCAATGGAGGTTGAACAAATTCTGAAGAAGGGAGGTCTTGAAAAATCTTGTCTTTATCGCAATCCAAGAATCTGGATGAAGCAATTGGAATTCTTAAGGAATTTGAAGGTGGATACGGACAATCCTCGAGATGAACAGATTTCTTGATTAATCGGAGAGAGATCGACTTTCAAATGTTGACATAACTCGTCTGCTTGCTCACTTTGCCCAAACGAAGAATCTCTCCGCCCACTACAGGAGAAATGAAGATGAGTGATCGAAATGAACTCTTCGAGAGAGGCCGATAAACACCGCATCATGAGTTTTGTCAGCCTATGTTGAAAAGGAAATACTGATTGTTGTTTGACATACCGTCAAAAAACAATCATGGGTATTTCGTTCAAATTTCAGAGTGCTTTAACATCCAGTAAAATGTACAAGATGGTCGCTATAATCGATGAAGCCAAAAAATATCAATTGGCATGGCTTCCTCGAAGGCCATTCTGCTCCAAGAACATGAAAATTTTGGAGTTAATGATCGTAAGCAAGTCTATCCGAAGAAGAGAATCAAGAATCTCAACAAGGTTGCGGTTATTACGAAGGACAAAATGCCAAACTCAATGGGATCGAGCAATTCAAGTCCTACAAGGCCTTTCTCACAACCACATCTCGCTATATATGGGCCATCCGATGATGATACGCCCACCCCCTCCAAAGGTGAAGAAAGGAAAGAACAAGGAGGCAGACTACGCCCGCACTTATGCTCCCCAAAAAGAAGAAGAGAAAACCGTAAAGGCTCGGAGAAGAGGCCGAAGAAGCAAAACAGGCCACTATGACTCTTTTGAAGACGAGTCGATGAAGAAGGAGTGCCAGAGCAACCACGATCGCCCGCAAATCACCAAAAAATCGCATTGGCAAAGGCTTCTCAAGTTGAGAGCTTCGCCCGAACATTCTCGAGGGAAGAGCAAGAGAAACGATCTCCTTCTCCTCAATCTCGAAATATTCACCACTCGGACTTCTAGGCTCTTGAGCATATTTCTCCTTCTCCTTCACCTGCCCAGCAACACTCGAAGTTCATCACCAAACCCGAAAGATCACCGCCGCGGAACCGGACGCACTTGCTTTACAAATGAGAACCTCTGCGAGGTTTAGCCAATCACCAACATCCACCTACTCGCACCACCACCCGGAACCCTCTACATCTCATCAACCGGAATCGGGGTCGATCTCAATAGATAATTCCCGAGTCCGAGATCATCCAAGACCATCACCGAAAATTGTCGAATCTGAATTGAACGAGATATTGATGAGTCAGATCCGAGTTAGTAGCCCATCCCGTTATAATGAGAGGAAGTAATGGAGATCCTCACCGAAATATCTCCGCTTGAAGAGCTTCTCGATTTCATGATCATTATAGAAACGGATGGGAGGTGCCGATGAATTCCGCAGATTTTGATTTCGACATGAAGAAATCTGCTCAAGTAGGATCACCACCGTGCCGATAATCTTAAATCGATCAAAGCTCTGATCCACAGGAAGCTGGGAATGACTGAACAAGTTGAACTGGAGCCTGTTGAAGAAACTCCTAAAGAAGATGATCCTATGAAGGATGTGGGAGCCGCCGATGATAGTGGGCCGGTGTCGCGGTTCATGACCCCGACCAATCGGAGGCGCAAACAATCAAAAATGATCGGTGGACGCAAAATATTCCTACAACTCACATCACCGTTGATCAACTTCAGGAGATCAGATTGTGTTTTAAAGATCTCCTGAAAGAAGAAGTTGAGGGAGTGTTGGCTAATCAACTTAGCAACACAATAGCTGATCAGAGGCAGATTGGCCTCAAAGAAATAACGGATCAACGGGAATTGGTTATTTCCCAGATTGAGGTAATCAAAGATCGGTTCTCTCAAATCGGACTAACCCGATCAGCTGAATTTAAGAAGACAGTTGATGACAAGCTAATCCAGGTTGATCAACAACAAGTTTCTCTTCTAATGGTCACTGAAAAGCTTGAAATGACTGAAGAAAAACTTGACAAACTAATTCTTACCCTCTCTACTGCCGTGAAATCTGTCAAGACTGAGCTGATTTCGAAGATTCAAAGTCTATCTGCTCAAGCTCAAGGTTTATCTGTTGAAGATCTTAACAAGGCCATATCGATTCGACTTTGGATCTCGACTTCCCACCTCACCGCTTTTTTTTTGATCAAACCAAAAAAGAAGGACAGATTGAGAAACCAATGACCTATCGAGAACAACAAAGACCTGATTGAATAGGTTGAATCCTATGGCGAAGACTAGACCATCTGGATCTTTTTACAACGAAATTTCGAGAAGATGGAAAAGTCAAAGGCAAGAAAGTTAGGCAAGTCTTTGGGACATCACAACTTGTACGACCACTCGGACTAAGAAAGTCACAAGAAGCACAAACTAGCCGACACATGAAGCCGATAAGAAATCTGGCCGAGAAATCGGCCCAAAGAGCTTTGAAGAAGCCCGAATAAGTGAAGAAGAAAGAAGGGCAGAAAAATTGGCAGAGGCAGAAGATCTGAAAAAGAAATACAGATCGAGGGCAAAGAAAGGCAAAGTCGGAAAATTTGGATCAGAACCTCAGCTGCCAGCAAGAGTTGATGAGATCATTTTGAAAACTGCTGCACATGCTGATAAGTTTGAGGAATGGAATAAGATCAGAAGTGAATGGCTTCTGGATGCTTTTGTTCTAGATCTTGTTCCACAAGAAGAATCTCCGGATCTGCAGAATTCCTCAACCGGTTGGAAAACAAATACCAGTTTTTACGAGTATCTGGAAAATGAGGCCAAAATAATCAATGTAAAAATATCTCGCCAAGAGTATGACGTGATGGACTACTCAAAGAAGGCAGATGACTCATTTGACAGACTGGCATTTCAAAGGTTCTATTTTGACATCCTGAGCAAAGCGCGTATAACTGATCCTCAGCAGATCAATGATGTTAAATGGAAGCTATACCAGATTTTCAACATCCCTCAAGATCAAAGAGAAATGCCAGAAGGATACAAGCCAAGAGACTGAAGAATCAAAAGACCACTTAGGATCAGCTGAATTTAAACTCAAACTTTTCTGATGTAATATGTAATCGATAAATCTAATGAAAGAAAAGTTTATTTTCTGATCCTAAGACAAAATCTCATTGTCTTCTGATTATATGCTCTTTATTGTTCTATATTTATCAACTCTGCTTGGTTTCTCAAGTGTTTTGGTTTCATCAAAAAGGGGGAAATTGTTGGGAAATTTAGAGTTTTGATGAAAGTTCTAAAACACATGTAATAGGACCAAATGGACACATTAATGATTGATGTTTTTATTACCAGTTATAAGATTACCATTTGATATCTTATTGTATAGAACAACTGATGTAGAAGATAGGTCACATATTGAGGGGGAACCTCAATATGTATAGGTCAGATCTGAAGATCAAAAGAACAGCTGATATCCGACATGCCAGAAGGCAAGAGTAGATGTAAGATCGATCGATCCGATAAAGTCGGATATATCAATCAAGTCATGAAGTTCAAATTCGAAGACTTGAAGATCGATGACTTCCGGAAGATCGGACCGGAAGACCGACATCAATCGAGTCTCTGAAGTTGAAGCTAAGACAATGCACCGAAGACTCTATCAGTAGATCGATCGGTTGATCGATCGGTCACCACCAGTGAAAACTAATGTTTCACCTAATCATACGTCAATGATCTGAACAAGAAGAATGTCAACCCGAGTTGGTAGAACAAAATACTGAAAAGTGCTTCAGTTAACCAATAAGAACAAGACACGTATGATCGGAGCCGGCAATTACGGGGATTTGGTCTTTGCTTTCTCAAACGGCTATAAAAGACACTATTCACGCTTTTCGGCCATGCCGCCCTAAACCACGCCACATCAATCCTCAGAAGTCTACCAAATATAGCCGGAAATTCAAATTGCTTTCCAAATCCTCTTTGATTTCGAGGTCTATAAATATGGGATTGCTCTTCAGAGTGAAGACACGGAAACTATCAAGAAGCTCAAGCTATAATCAAATTTCCGCACGAAGAACACAAACTTGAAGATTATTTTCTAAGTGTTCATCCCATAATTCTTAGCACATAAATCTTTTCATCTAGCTGATAGGCTACTTAAAAATTAGGAAAGATTTCAAAGTTGGAACAAAAAACAATCTTACCCAAAACCCGGTTAGGTTAAGTTGTTTAGAAGACTTTATAGGGTTTCTAGTTCGATTTACGGGATCGGTTGAGTGAGAACTCTTTAAATATCTGTTGGTGTCTTGTGTTGGACTAACACAATAATCTAAGTCCATTGGGTTTAGTTGGTGCCCTTGTGATAGGGAAGAGTGGGCGTGGGACCGGTTGTCCAACCACTATAAATCTTGTGTGCATTTACTTGCTTTGATTAACTGTTTTACACAATCGCACACAACTTAATTAAAGCTGCATACATATTCTAAGTTAAGATCAGCTAGCAACAAGCTTCTGATCTGATCAGTTTGACACTTTAGTCAACTGATTGAAAGACTGACTTTGGAATCTGATTTATTAAAACTGGTTTTTCACACGGGTAAAATTTAGCTTCCCCACAATCAGTTAAACTGATAGATACCGAACTGATCTGCCTTCAGGCGATTAGTAAGTTGGATATCAGTCCAAACTGATTCACTTGCACTCTGATCAGGCTAACTGCAATCACACCTGATCTGCACGAAAAAGTTTTCAGAAGTCTATTCACCCCTCCCCTCTAGACTTCTGCCCTCACGAAACCCGTTCGGGACCTACAACTGTTGTTTAGTTCTGATTTGAACATGTTCAGATTTTATGTGTGGGTTATTTGCACTGTGAGCCGTTGTTTTGAGTATTTTCAGATATATGGGCCAAACTTCATAATATGTTTTGTGATGTGTGACTGATTTTTTTGTGTATGAAGTGGAATGAATATGCAATTGAGATTGAATTTGTTTTCTTAATTGTTTAAGGATTGCAACTTTTGTAATTGAGAAACGTCTAGTTTGTCTATTTGTGTGTATTTGTAATTTAAACTATTGTTCAAAACATGTTGTTCAGAAAGTGTATTTATTTATGTGTGTGATATTGTAATTTAGCTGAAATCTATTTTTTCATTATCATATATGTAGATCATGAGGCAACAAAAGTTACTCGGAAACAATTAAAGGTGAAAATATCACAACGTGATCAGCTAGAGGCATTTAAAAATGATGGAGGATCCGATCTATCATAAGCAGCGCCATTATCTGGGGATGGGCCGATATATCCAGTGGTAGAAATATCAAATTGTGGTGGAAATGTCGGATATTGCACACGATTTGAGCAACGAATATGTCGAAAGTCGGTGATGTGTGGCGGAGTGCACTGAGAGAGTATGATTGTAATTTTGGGATTAAATCCCTAAGCAGATACAATTTCGGACTAATATTTTTGTGGTTGATATTATTGTGTATATTTTATAGTCAGAAACTTCTCTTATCAAATATTTTGTAGTTTTTTAGCTTTTTTTACTATACATGTGTTGTAAAAGGCTATTGAATTTGTGGAACAAGTCAAAAAAAATGTGATAACAAACTAAAAATAAAAAATATATAAGCCGAACAAGAACAAACATAAAAACTGAACATGCTTGATTTTAACCTGTACATTTTCAAAACTGAACTTAACATGTTCAATATTATAATTAATATGTTCAATAATAAACTGAACATGTTCAATTTTGAACTAAAGATGTGCAATATTATACTGAACAAATACATAATTTTTTGAAAAATGTGCAGAAAAACTGCAAAGCCAGAAAAAACTGAAAAAATGCATTCCGATCACAAACATACACACTATAGTTGAAGCAACCCAATGCAAAACAACTCAAAAATACATTCAAACCAGAGCGAGAGCAGCGTTCGTCTTAGTTGCACAAAACAATATCCATACACCAACACAAATATCCATATAACAATTTCCATAAACCAAAAAAAATAATTACCATAATTATCTTCGTATCTCCGCCCCAAAACAATACACATACACCAAAATAATTACCTTAAACAAATTCCAAAATCTTCACAAATAAAAAACTATCCATACATAATTTTTGAAAAAACCAACCACCGCCACAGTCGCCCCCAAAATCGGTCTGAAATCGTTGCCGTCTCGATCGTCTTCAACAGAGACACAAAGTGAAATAGCCGCCGCAGTCATCGACACCAACCACTGCAGACATCCCCTCGATGGAATTCTATGACACTGATAGATCAACTCTAATTTCATCCCGCCGTCTCGATCATCTTCAATAGAGACACATGAACTGAAAATGTTTTGTTGGGATATTTTAGTTTTGATGAATTATGCCAAAACATTATCAACTTGTGTTATTCAAGCTAATTTACAGATAACAAGTTGAGGGGGAACTAGAGAACAAGTTAAGGGGGAACTCACGAAATCAGAAGTAGATGATCAAGATCAGACGAGGCTGCAGACGAGACTGATCGAGATCAGATGAGTTCCGGAGTTTACTGATAAGCTGAGCAAAATCAGAAGAAAGGAAAAGCTAAGCCAGCTGATCAGAAGAATTAGAACAGACCTGATCAGATGATCAGAAGATCGAACAAAATCGATCGAAAGAAACCCACTTAAGATCGAAGTGAAGGTTGTTGATCATAAGAGGAGCAGATGAGACTGATCGAGATCAGACTTGATTGAGATCGACATGTACAACCTCGATGCAACCGACTGATGTTATCCCGATATGTTGACTGAAGATGTCTTGATCCGATCGGTCAGTGATCGGATCGAGCAAGAAGAATTCGGATAGCTCGAAATCAAATGACCCGAGGGTCGGTGAGTAAAAGTGACTGAGGGTCGATTGTCCGAAGTCGAAGAAATAACTCAAGAAGCCTCGAAAGTGTTAGTATACCTGATCAGACAAGGTCCACTGAAGAGAAGTCTGTTGAGTCAAGAATCCTGAATCCAAGGAAGCCCCGTTTCAAGAAGTTTGAGGATCGATAATCCTCAAGACTCGGAATGATCCTCAAGATTATAGCCAAGTTAGATTCAAATTGACGTGGACCAATGAGAGAAAAGACAACAAGCCCGAAAAAAGTTGCCAAAAGCTATGAATAGTATGGATTTGAATGTGACTCCATCCAACGGTAACATTCAAATCCACACTATAAATACAAGTTCTTCCTTCATTATTTGTGTGGAAGTGGGAAAATGCGTGAAACATCCAAAAAGCCAAATCATCCAGCATTTCCACCATAGAACACTGAGCAAGAAATACACGCATATATTCAAAAGTGTTCTACCCTAAACCTAAGCCCAAATGTAATATCCTAAGCTTAGAGAGATTTTCCCATCCTTAGCATTGAGGCTAAACAAATGTAAGGAAAAATCTCAACCTAGTTGGAAACCAAACAAACCTTACCCAAATCAGTTTGATAGGTTAAGTTTGTAGGTGAGTGAGAACTCGGTAAACATCTATAGGCGATCCCGTGAGGGAGATAAGTCCCAATTTAGTGAGAGCTCGTTAAACATCTGTTGGGTGTTGGACTAACACGTTAAACTAAGTCCAGTTGGTTAAGTTGGTGCCCCTTGTGACAGGGAAGAGTGGACGTAGGAGTTGGACTCTGAACCACTATAAAATCGTGTGTTCTTTACTGCTTTATGTTCTTAACTTGCCATAAGCAATTGATTATAAGCAAAACACACATCGTTCTTAAAAGTAAAAAAATAGAATCACCAGTCCCTCACCCCTGTTTTATATGCATTACATGATTTTTCCTCATTTCATGGGTTTTTCACCGGGACCAACAATTGGTATCAGAGCCGGAGTTCAAAAGTTCACTGTTTTTTTTATGTGACCATCTGAACTGCTCTTTTTGAAAGAAAAAAAAACCCGTTTCTGTAAAAGTGCATATATTTTAATGTTTTGGCGTCATTATCAAAAAGGGGGAAATTGTTGGGATATTTTAGTTTTGATGAATTATGCCAAAACATTATAAACTTGTGTTATTCAAGCTAATTTACAGATAACAAGTTGAGGGGAACGAGAGAACAAGTTAAGGGGGAACTCACGAAATCAGAAGTAGATGATCGAGATCGAGACGAGGTCGCAGATTTAGACCGATCGAGATCGAATAATAAGATGAGTTTCGAGTTCTTGATAAGCCGAGCAAAATCGGAAGAAAAGAAAAGCTAAGCCACCGATCGGAAGAATCGAACACAAACCGATCGGATGATCGGAAGAGCGCATAAAGGCGATAAGAAAGACATCGACCGGAAGATCGAAGTGAAGGTTCGATCGGAAGAGGAGAAGATGAGACCGACCGAGATCGGACGTGATTGAGATCGATGTGCTTAACCTGATGCAATGACGATCTTATCCCGATATGTTGACTGAAGATGTGTTGATCTCGATCACGAAATTTGACGATCGACCAAGAAGAAACCAGATAGTTCGAAGCCAAATGACCGAGGGTCGCTGAGTAAAAAGTGACTGAGGGTCGATTGTCCGAGTCAAGAGCCGAACTCAAGAAGCCTCGAAAGTGTCAATATACCCGACGACAAGGTCCATCAAGAGAAGTCTCGCCGAGTCAAGAATCCCGAGTCCAAGGAAGCCTCGAGTTCAAGAAGCCGAGGATCGATAATCCTCAAGACTCGTAATGATCCTCAAGATTATAAATTTAGATTAAGTCGACGTGGACCAATGAGAGGAAGACAACAAACCCGAAAAAGTCAGAAAAGCCAAGGTTAATAGTATGGATTTGAATGTGACTCCATCCAACGGTAACATTCAAATCCACACTATAAATACAAGTTCTTCCTTCATTATTTGTGTGGAAGTGGGAAAATGCGTGAAACATCCAAAAAAGCCAAATCATCCAGCATTTCCACCATAGAACACTGAGCAAGAAATACACGCATATATTCAAAAGTGTTATACCCTAGATCTAAGCCCAAATGTAATATCATAAGCTTAGAGAGATTTTCTCATCCTTAGCATTGAGGCTAAACAAATGTAAGGGAAAATCTCAACCTAGTTGGAAACCAAACAAACCTTACCCAAATCAGTTTGATAGGTTAAGTTTGTAGGTGAGTGAGAACTCGGTAAACATCTATAGGCGATCCCGTGAGGGAGATAAGTCTCGATTGAGTGAGAGCTTGTAAAACATCTGTTGGGTGTTGGACTAACACGTTAAACTAAGTCTGGTTGGTTAAGTTGGTTAAGTTGGTGCCCCTTGTGATAGGGAAGAGTGGACGTAGGAGTTGGACTCCGAACCACTATAAAATCGTGTGTTCTTTACTGCTTTATGTTCTTAACTTGCCATAAGCAATTGATTATAAGCAAAACACACATCGTTCTTAAAAGCAAAAAATTGGAATCACCATTCCCTCACCCCTGTTTTATATGCATTACATGATTTTTTCGCATTTCATGGGTTTTTCACCTGGACCAACATGTTCAATTCAATTTCTGCATAAAAAACTGAACATGTTCAGAAAAAACTGAACATGTCAGGAAAAAATTGAACATGTTCAAGAAAAAATTGTTCGTTTTTCAAACCTATTCAAAATAAAAATGTATCCAGAAAATTAACAATACACATTCAAACCTAATCAAAATTCACATTCAAAACAAACCAAAAACCACATTCAAACCAAACACAAAAAATTCACATTCAAACCAAACCAAAATCTATAACTATATAATACACCTACATTTTTCCATTTCAGTTTCCCGCTCTTTTTCCTGGTCCGTTGGATCTTCATCGATCGATCTCGGTCCTTCATTTTTCCCCCAATTTAATCATAGTAACTTTGATAATTTAATTGATGATGTTTATTTCTCTTTATTACTTGCTTATTATGAGGGCTATATATTTGTTCTCTCACCTATTTAAAGAGAATTTTAACCCTCCATAATTTTCAATCTCATTTATAGTAATTTCATTATTTCTCAGACAATTTTTATTTTTTGTTATATTATGGCTGGTGTCGTGATGGAGTATGTATGTGCAATGATGTTTTCAAAGGCGAGGTGGTTCCGTCGCCATTGAGTGGTGTCAACAAAGTTGTTCGTGATCTTGCTGGAGTTGCTATAGTCTTCATATTAGTATGATAATAATAATTATTACTTTATTTTAGTCTATAACTCTATATGTATGAATAGATTGTTGACAATGTTAATTGGCTTATGAGCTTTGCTTCTAATATGTTCGTGAATATATCATAAACAAAACAAACACTACAACAAGTCAGAATAAGTAGAAATGATTTAATTACAAAAATATGTTTAAACAGACAAAAGGTTACATATAGCTCATTTTATGAATCTAATCACATGAAAGCCTGATTCAATTGTAATTCCAGAGTAATAATGAACATAGAAAAAGCTAGAAACCAACAAGAGCTTTTCACCTTCTCAAAAAGGTACATCTAGAAGTTCTTGAAAATGATTGGATTCATAGAGGCTAATGAATCAAACACCAAAAAGGCATAAATCAAGAAAAGAAGAAAATAGCAAAACTAGGAAAAAACAATCTCTAGGGAATGAAGATGATGTAGATGAGTAAAATGCACAATATCAAGAATTTATTATCAAAACCAGACACTAAAAAAATATCAAATCAACTTCAAAGTATAAGCACTTCGAAAAAGCAACAATTTATTTATTTATTTATTTTGCACAAAAGAGTAATAAGTGGTGGAAAGCAAGATACACATAGATGAAAATTAAGCAAAAGATAGCAGGGGTCTGTTTGAGGCAAGAAATGCAGATGACAAGAGGATATATATATATATATATATATATATATATATATATATATATATATATAAAAAAAAAGGAAGAAACAATTAATTGACATTGAAAACCTTAAGGTTTATATTACCAAGGATCTTTTCTCCTAAATTATTGGTGAATTATTTATGAATACTATTAAATTAAATATTCAGTGTTGAGTTGGTTTCAAGCCAAAAATTAAGGTTTCAATTATGTTTTCAATAATTAGTGTATGCAATTCAAAAAAATAAAGAAACAATTGACTGAATTAATTGTATTTTGTTTGTTTCCTTCTTTAATTCAGTCAATTAAAACCTTTATCTCGATAATTAAGATGAGTAGGGGAATCAGGGCATGTAATTCCAATTTCAACAATTTCAATAATTAGTGTACGCAATTTAAAACAAGGAAGAAATAATTGTCTGAATTAATTATATTTTGTGGTAGTTGTTTTTACTGAAAATCACTACTATTCCATATTAATAGATTTATTTGTACAACCATTTATGATTATAAACCCATTATAGATTTGAAAAAGAAAAACCATATCAAATACTAAACGAAAATTTTCAGAAATTTACCAGAAAGAGATTTGGTCACAAATACTCAATTAAGCGTCTATTATATAATAAATCAAGCAATTCATTTTATTTGTGCATATGGTAAATCAAGCAATTCATCTTCAAATGCTTATTGATTATTGATTGACTTCAATCAAAAATTCACTATTCCATGTATTATTTTATTAAAAATTTCATGTGGATTTATTCTTATAAAAAGAAGCTCATGATTTCACAAATTCCCAATTCACAAAATACTCAATTAAGCGTCTATTATATGATAAATCAAGCAATTTTTTTTAATATATATGATAAATCAAGCTCGTGTTTTTAAAAAAAGATTAAGTTATTCTTTATTTTTCAAATTGTAAAATTACAATTTGATTTAGTGATATATGATTATAATATTAAAATAGTTAGGTTTTTTAGATTTTATATATTTCTCTAACTTATAGTATTATTTAGGTGATTAAATAATGTTAAAATTGTCATATTTTAGATTGAATTGTTTGATTCTTTTAAAAGAATTATGTTATTTTTAATTTTAAAAACCGTAAAATATGATTTAGTGATATATGATTATTTGTGTAACTTTACATTTTATCCATATCATCCTCAAGCAACTCATTACTCCATGGATTATTTTATGAAAATTGTATCAATCGATCTCATCCGTACATTTGAGGTACCTTTTATTCATATTATGGTGCTATTTTGGTGTCAATTATATTAATTGCTTCTTTATTACTTTCTTATTCTTAGAGCAAATTTTTTGTTCTCCCATCTATTTATAGAGTGATTCTACAATTCATTTTTTTCAATCTCATTAGCAAGGTTTCATTTTTTTTTTGTGTATGAATTGTTTTACTCTCATCCAAAGCTATCACCTTCATCTCTTGTGTTATATTATTTATTTTTATATTATGAATCATATTGTTTTTACTCTTAATTTTAAGACAATTCTTAGTGACTTAGTTATGATGTTAGGGATTTTATCAGTTTTATATGATACTAATGAGATTGGAACCGAGCGTGTACATAATTTCAAGTCAATTGTTTATCTCAACGACATTGATGATGTGTATGTTGTATATGGTGAACTATTTGGATCCTCTGAAGAAGCTGAAAATGATGTGGCCCTACATTTTTAACACAATTTATTCATAGTAGTTTTGACAATTAAATTAATGATATTAAATTCGTCTTTATTACTTGCTAATTCTGAGGGCAAATATTTTGCTCTCCCACCTATTTAAATAGGGGTTTAACACTCCATTTTTTCAATCTCATTTGTAGTAGTTTCGTTTTATTTTTTGTGTATTAAGAATTAGATTGTTTTACTCTTTTTTAAGAGAATTCTTGGTGAATTAGATGTAATGTTAGGAATTTTATCAATTTGATTTGTCCATCAAACACTGTGTTTCAAAAATCTCCTCGACGGAACTAAGAATCTACAATTCATGTAAATCAGGACATTGGATAAATTTTTTGGTAATCATCTTTGTAATGTTTTGAATTTCTTGATTTTCTGGTCATATAGGCATTAAGTTTTGTATTCGCTCTTTAGATTTTCTGGTAGCATCAACATTTAGTCTTGCATTCACTGGAGTTCTATTCGATGTCGCCTTTGTTCAAGAAATAGTCAATTGAAGGGTGAAAGGTGATTGATAATTAAAAATAATTTTGACGTTACTTTTTTAATCGTGTACATTCTTAAGCGTGTAATTTTTTTTTACGCTACTTAAAATGTGTATTAAAAAATGTTTAATTTATGGATTTTTATATTTTTGATTTGATAGACACTAACGGACCTCCTGAATCTATTTATAACTATATAATACACCTACGAATGGCAATGGCTCATAAAGACCATGTAATATTCCATAAACCATAGAAATTTTAATTCAATAGAATCACCCTATGAAAGCATATCATTTAAACACCATGTAATATGTCATAAATCACATAAACTTTAAATCACATATTTTTTAATTTTTAGCCACTAATTACTCCTAAATGATGGTCATCGAGATAAAATTTTATGCGGTAAATTTGTCTTAATACTTTCTTTACACCAACTTAGGAGAAATACACACATCTACATAAAATTGTTCAATTTTTAATTTTCTAGCATAACAAAACACACAAGAGCAGTATATGCTTTGACTTTTATATTTAATATTAATGCATTTTGTTGGTCCCGGTGAAAAACCAATGTAATGCTGAAAAATCATGTAATGCATATAAAACAGGGGTGAGGGCAGAGTGATACCAATTTTTTTTGCTTTTAAGAACGATGTGTGTTTTGCTTATAATCAAATGCATATGGCAAGTAAGAACATAAAGTAGTAACGAACACACGATTTTATAGTGGTTCGGAGTCCAACTCCTACATCCACTCTTCCCTATCACAAGGGGCACCAACTTAACCAACTGGACTTAGTTTTATGTGTTAGTCCAACACAATACAGATGTTTAAAGAGTTCTCTCTCTCACGAGACTTATCTCCCTCACGGGATCTCCTACCCTCCCTTTCGGGATTGCTTAGATGTTTACCGAGTTCTCACTCACCTACAAACTTAACCTATCAAACTAATTTGGGTAAGGTTTGTTTGGTTTCCAACTAGGGTGAGATTTTCCCTTACATTTGTTTAGCCTCAATGCTAAGGATAGTAAAATCTCTCTAAGCTTAGGATATTACATTTGTGCTTAGATCTAGAGTAGAACACTCTTGAATATATGTGTGTATTTCTTGCTCAGTGTTCTATGGTGGGAATGGTAGATGATTTGGCTCTGTAGCTTCAATGGTGTTTTCACGCATTTCACACTTCCACTTCTCCACTTCCACACGAATAATGAAGGAAGAACTTGTATTTATAGTGTGGATTTGAATGTTACCGTTGGATGGAGACACATTCAAATCCATACTATTTTGTAGCTTTTGCAGCTTTTTCAGGCTGGTTGTCTTCCTCTCATTGGTCCACGTCAGCTGAATCTAACAGATATAATCTTCAGGATCATTCAGAGTCTTCAGGATTATCTGATCCTCAGCTTCTTCGAACTCAGGCTTCCTTGGACTCAGGATTCTTGACTTCGGCGGACTTCTCTTGGCGGACCTTGTCTCGATCGGTATCTTGACACTCGGGCTTCTTGAGTTCAAATCTTTCCGACTTCGGACATCCCGACCCTCAGTCACTTTTCTTTTCAGCTATCCGATCATCGATGGCGTTCGATTCTCGATGAACATGACTTAAGATGACTTGTCTTCTGAGGACATCAGATCAGTACGCCTGTGTTTATTGTTCAGATCTTCTGACTCTTGACTTCTGATTTGGTCGCCTGATCTGGTATGCAGATTTTTGGTTTTCTTCTATCTGATTTCTTCTCGCCTGATCTGGTATCGCAGTTTACGGTTTTCGATATCGATTTCTTCTTGCCTAATCTGATCAACTCACATGATCAGATCAGTATAGCATTAGGTCAGCATATCAATTTATCTGCATCAGATTAGTACATCGGGTTAGCATATCAGGTTAGTTGCATCAGGTTAGCTTATCTGATCTCGATCACGTCTGATCTTAATCAGTCTCATCTGCTCCTCTTATGATCTGCAACCTCCTCTTCTGATCTGGTCTTCTGATCAGGTTTGTTCTGGTCATCTGATCATTTGACCTTCTGATTCTTCTGATCAGCTGGCTTAGCTTTTCTTTTCTTCTGATTTTGCTCAGCTCATCAGTAAACTCTGGAACTCATCTTACTCATCTGATCTCGATCAGCCTCGTCTGCAGCCTCGTCTGATCTCGATCTTCTTCGTCTGATTTCGTGAGTTCCCCCTCAACTTTGTTCTCTTGTTCCCCCTCAACTTGTTATCTGTATATTAGCTTCAAAAACACAAGTTGATAATGTTTTGGCATAATTCATCAAAACTAAAATATCCCAACAATTTTCCCCTTTTTGATAATGACGCCAAAACATTCAAATATATGCACAATTACAGAGAACGAGGTTTTTCAAAAAGATCAGTTCAGATGGTCACATTGAAAATAGTGAACTTTTGAACTCCCGCTATGATACCAATTGTTGGTATCAGAACAGAAACGGGTTTTTTCAAAAAGATCAGTTTAGAAGTTCACATTGAAAATAGTGAACTTTTGAACTCCCGCTCTGATACCACTTGTTGGTATCAGTACAGAAATGGGTTTTCAAATAGATCAGTTCAGATGGTCACATTGAAATCAGTGAACTTTTGAACTCCCGCTCTGATACCAATTGTTGGTATCAGTACAGAAACGGGGTTTTTAAATAGATCAGTTCAGATTGTCACATTGAAAATAGTGAACTTTTGAACTCCCGCTCTGATACCAATTGTTGGTATCAATTGTTTTCAATGTTTTCACAGTGAAACTCCCCGCTCTGATACCAATTGTTGGTCCCGGTGAAAAACCAATGTAATGCGGAAAAATCATGTAATGCATATAAAACAGGGGTGAGGGCAGAGTGATACCAATTTTTTTTACTTTTAAGAACGATGTGTGTTTTGCTTATAATCAAATGCATATGGCAAGTAAGAACATAAAGCAGTAACGAACACACAATTTTATAGTGGTTCGGAGTCCAACTCCTACATCCAATCTTCCCTATCACAAGGGGCACCAACTTAACCAACTGGACTTAGTTTTATGTGTTAGTACAACACAATACAGACGTTTAACGAGTTCTCACTCTCACGGGACTTATCTCCCTCACGGGATCGCCTACCCTCCCTTTCGGGATTGCTTAGATGTTTACCGAGTTCTCACTCACCTACAAACTTAACCTATCAAACTTATTTGGGTAAGGTTTTTTTGGTTTCCAACTAGGGTGAGATTTTCCCTTACATTTGTTTAGCCTCAATGCTAAGGATGGGAAAATCTCTCTAAGTTTAGGATATTACATTTGTGCTTAGATCTAGGGTAGAACACTCTTGAATATATGCGTGTATTTCTTGCTCAGTGTTCTATGGTGGGAATGGTAGATGATTTGGCTCTATAGCTTCAATGGTGTTTTCACGCATTTCACACTTCTCCACTTCCACACGAATAATGAAGGAAGAACTTGTATTTATAGTGTGGATTTGAATGTTACCGTTGGATGGAGTCACATTCAAATCCATACTATTTTGTAGCTTTTGCAGCTTTTTCAGGCTGGTTGTCTTCCTCTCATTGGTCCACGTCAGCTGAATCTAACGGCTATAATCTTCAGGATCATTCTGAGTCTTCAGAATTATCTGATCCTCAGCTTCTTCGAACCCAGGATTCCTTGGACTCAGAATTCTTGACTCAGCAGACTTCTCTTGGCGGGACCTTGTCGTCCCGGGTGTCTTGACACTCGAACTTCGAAGTTCGGCTCTTGACTTCGGACATCGACCCTCGAGTCACTAAAGACTTTTCGAGTATCGATCATCGATGGCGTTACGATTCTCGATGAACATGACTTCAGATGACTTGTCTTCTGAGGACATCAGATCAATACGCCTGTGTTTATTGTTCAGATCTTCTGACTCTTGACTTCTGATTTGGTCACTTTGATCCGGTATCTTGATTTTGGTTTTCGATATCGATTTCTTCTCGCTTTTCTTCTACTTTGATCCGGTATCGCAGTTTACGGTTTCGATGTCGATTTCTTCTCAACCAGATTTCTTCTCGCCTAGTTTGGTATGCAGTTTCGGTTTTTCGATATCTAATTTCTTCTACTTTGATCGGATCGACTCACATGATCGATCGGTATAACATTAGGTCAACATATCAGTTTATCTGCATCAGATTAGTACATCAGGTTAGCATATCAGGTTAGTTGCATCAGGTTAGCTTATCTGATCTCGATCACGTCTGATCTTGATCAGTCTCATCTGCTCCTCGTCTGATCTACAACCTCCTCTTCTGATCTGGTCATCTGGTCATCTGATCAGGTCTTCTGATCAGGTCTGTTCTGGTCATCTGATCATTTGACCTTCTGATTCTTCTGATCAGCTGGTTTAGCTTTTCTTTTCTTCTAATTTTGCTCAGCTCATCAGTAAACTCCGGAACTCATCTTACTCATCTGATCTCAATCAGCCTCGTTTGATATCGATTGTCTTCGTCTGATTTCGTGAGTTCCCCCTCAACTTTGTTCTCTCGTTCCCCCTCAACTTGTTATCTGTAGATTAGCTTCAAAAACACAAGTTGATAATGTTTTGGCATAATACATCAAAACTAAAATATCCCAACACATTTCCTTCTAGCACGACCTTCAATGTTTAGTGATATAAACCGCAAACCAAATTAACCGCTTAATTCAAGGATACATTTGTTATTTAAGTTGTCTCTTTATTTAGTGATATAATATACTCCTAAATAATAATTTATTGATATAATCCGCAATATCTACTTTTCCTCGCTCGCCGGGCGCTCGGGCTTCGTGTTTCAAGTTCGTCAACTCTCTCACTTTTTATAATTTTGTTGATGATCTTGAATTATCTCTCCATATAAATTTTTCTTAATTTGTTTATTTGATCATGATATTTCTAGTTTATTGATTTATATTCATTTAATTTGTAATTTCCGTCAAATTTGGGATTAAAGTTCTGCCGCGTTTAGAATTTTCTATGCAGATTTTTATATTTCATCTACATTATATTGTGTTTGCGTTCTTCCCGATTTTGCGTAAGAGTGTTTCAAGGTCTTTTTACAGTTTCCCGTGACAAACGCTAAATCTTTTAGTACCATTGGCATGGTTATTCTATTTATTTGGGTCAAGTTTGCTTGGGCCGCTATTTCATAAGGTTGTATTTTAATAGATCTTAGTTTTTTCAGCCCACTTGAAAAATTGTATAACAATTTAGTAATGTGAAACTGATAATTGCAATTTGTCGTATCTGTTTTGTCGTAGAATATCTTGGAGTGTAATGCGTTATTTTAGAATACGTACATATGAATATATTTTTAGATAGACGAGCAAGGGAGATAAATTATTTACATGTTTTGAGATTATTTTTTTTATCATTGTAATAGCACTCTAATTATTGTGTCTCATATTTTTTCTTCTAATTTGTAGGAATATGTTGCTGAGTGGATTGTAACTTTTCAAGATAAATAAGCGAGTTGACCTCTCAATTAATAGCTTATAGATTAGATATGTTTAATGGCACATCCCTTTCAATTAAGATGATTTATTTGTATAACAATTAAGTTTTCTTTTATTATTAATTTATCGTAAATTATGTAGCAAATGTTCACGGAGTTCTTAATTATTATTTAATATATAATTCATGTAATATAATACATAAATAATACATTAAATATATTAAAATAATATTTTAATAATGTTAATACAACTAGTATTGAACCAACATGATATACAATTGCATATACATTATATTTAAGAATACATTTAGTTTATAAATTATAATAAGAAATGTAAATATATTGCACATATACAATATTAAAAAATGGTACAAAATGTGTTTTTCCTTTAACTTTCACTAATTTTGATTTTAGTACGCTAACCTTTTTCAATTTTAGAAATAGACCCTTAAGTTTACCAAATTCAATCGTTTTATCATCGAACTAGCTAAAATAGATTTAACAAATTCAATTTTTTTTGTCCTTAATTTTAATTGGATAAAATGACAAAAAAATTGAATTTGGCCCTTAATCCGTCCCTATTTTCCATTTTCACTTATATTTTTATTTGTTTTGTTGGATACAATATGATATGGCAACAATTGTATTTTTCTATAAATTGAGATTAATATTCTAGATTATAATAATTATAATTTTTTTTTAACTTTTTTGCCCTTTTTTGGATTACCCAAAAAAAGTCATTTATGCACAAAATTTTAGTCAAATGCAAGTTCTTTGTGATAAGATGTCTATTTGAGACTTAAAAAAAAATCAATCTGATTTTAGGTACTCAATGTTAATTACTTTGGTTTTATCATGAAAAATGTTCATATTGTTTACCTTATTGAGTCTTCACATAAAGATACTTTAAAAAATCTAAAATTGAAAAAATTTCGGATCAATCATGGTGTAGATATGAACAACACAGAAAAATTAATATAGTTATTTATATTTTAAATCTGCCTCTAAGATAAACATGAGACTTCTACATCTTGCAATTCATGATACTTGATTTTAACTCTTATTGTTGAACAACTAAATATCTTAGAAGTTTCGACGAATCTATTTACAAGCTTTTTTAAAAGACAACGTCGCACCTTGAGGTTTTTATTGGATGATGAAATGATTTAATTGTGTCAAATTTGAGAATCGATACAATTAATTTCATCTTTGTATGTTTCTTTCTAATTTTTGTGATCATGCATGTGTATATTTGTATTTTCAATTTAAGTACATAAATTGATGTTTTATTTTTTTGATTTTGTGGTTTATTTTCCCACATAGATAGGGAGATTTTGGTCCTTTATACACTAAGAAAATATTTAAGTGGCACTTGATTGGTTGTGCCCATAAAAAAAAAGAGGCAATTGCACGATTTGAACTCCGAAATGGATGTTGATTGGTGAGTCCACAAGAGAACCCAACCCTTTACTAATTTTTAATTTGAAAGTATAATGAAGTATCATTTCGGTTTTTCGAAATTGGTGTTTTTTTTTGTACAGTTAAGCTTATCAGCATATGTAATTTCTTCTGTATACCTATTATATTTCATAACTTGGTAATTAGTAAGTTTTACAATAAAATATTTCAATTATCACAATAACCACTAAATGGTTTTGATTTACAAGACTTTTTATCTTGCAAATATGTGAAGATGATGTCCTCTTTTTGTAACAATGTTTGCTCAGTATTTTATCTAAAATCTCTAATTAAAGTGAAAATTAGTCGGTGAATACATTTTAATATTTATAATTAATTGTGTCTTTCTAAAATTGGTATTGTTTGATATTATCAAATTCTATTTCATCGGCGTCGCTACAAAGGAAATAATTACACAACGGAATCAAGATCTCGATCATCTTCAAATTGAAGATGTATGATGCCACATTATATTTTCTTGAATTTTATGGAAAATATATTCTGAATAATTTTATCTATAATTGGTGCCCTATTAAGACGTGGCTTTAGTTTTTCTCAAATTGAGTTTCAAATGCAATCACCTACTTAAGAAAATTTAGAATCAAAATAGAAAATCCTCATAGTGAGCTTGAAAAATTACCGTGTGAACATTTTTCAAAAAAATGGCAGCAGTGCTGGTGAAGTTGTCCTTATTAACGAAAGATTTAGTTCAAGGATCCTTACTTTTCCAAATAAAATGTCACCATTGGTAACTTTCCCTCTTTTTGTACAATGTTGAGGGGTTCATTTATTTTATATTTTCATGAAAATAATATTGAAATAAAAAATATTTTATTTATAACCTGATAAGCATTAAATAATGGGAAAATGGAACGTTTAATTTGTGGCTATGACCAAATTAATAAATTGGATTATCCACCAGCTCTTTTCAATTGCAGATCCATTATAGATTTCAGTTTCACATTTCTCATGTTCTTCTTTGTGAATGATTACAATTGTCATCTTTTCTATTTATGAATTGTTTATATTTTATTTTGTTTTGAAGGTTAGATCAGTGCACTAAATAGATGGCTTTTTTCCTCCTAATATCAACTTTGTTATGCATTTATATCCATTTTTGTTGCATTCATCCTAAAAGGTGATATCCGCTTAAATTTGCTCAATCTGATTTTTTTTTCTTCTAATTTTAGAAAATGTTTGATTATGAGGCTATGAGTTCAAAGTTATCAACATTCATTTTACCGTTCTGTTTTCCTCTAAAATGTTTTCTCTCAGCCTTTGTTTTAGGCCATGGCTCATAAACTTTTTCTTTTCGAATTCTTTAGTTTCTCTCTTCGCCAAAGACTTTACTTCTTTCGCCTACCAATGAGTTTTTATATTAGTTCAATTTATGTTGCAAGTCGGTGTTGCAAGTCAACAAACATGTAAAAAAACATTTCAATTCATATGGTTCTCAGGAATTCTCAAGGTGTTAAGTTTTGTTTTGAAGTTTAATCTGTGTAATTTGTAATGCGTTTATCTAATGGTGGGTTTTTCACCAATATTTCACTTTGTGATATGTTGAATTTCTTAAAATATTGAATTGGTTTGCTATGAAGAATTTCACTTATGCAATTTAGCATTTGAATATTTTTTAAGATTGTCGTGTCTCATTTCTTTCTTCCAAACCTATGTTCTACAAGATGAGTGAACCTTCTTACTATTGTTTTTTTATTACCTTGAATGTAAATTTTTAAACAAATAAGACTGTATATTTCATTTCACGATCTCCTTTAAATCATGCCTTGAATGTAGTGCAAAATTTCCCCATGATTTTCTTAAATTGGTGCTAAATTCATTTTACAATTTTTACTAATTTGTTTTTCATTTCTATTTCAATAGGTCTGTGATAATATGTTTGTGATGTCTCATTGATCAATTAACTAGGTTTTTTTTACGTCATAGCTTAACTCTCTCTGTAAGATTTAGCTATGGTCGATTAAAGTGGTTTAGAACATTAACTTTAGCACAAAATTTTCCACTTTTAATCTGGTAATTCTTTTAAAATAGCATTTCACATTGAATTTGTGCCTGCAGAGTTAACTTATTAATTATGTAGGTTCTAGAGGCAAGTAGAGTAGGCAATAAGATAACATGTACATATATTTTATTTGTGCTATTCACATTGAGAATTTGGCATGCATTGACTATAAGGACAAAAATATGTACACGTCATATAATTTGAGCCACCTATTTCATATCATTTTGTTTTCAACTCTTTATGGATTCTCAAATTTGAAAGAGTTTGCTTTGTTTATTTTATTTTTCTTTATGATTTTGTATATGAGATGAATACTAGATTTTATTTTTGTAATGTGAAGTGTCTTGATCGTGACAATTGCACTGAAATGTTGGGACTCAATTTGTTACCTTTTCTATATAAAAAAAATTAGATAATTCTTTTAAAATTGTTCCTTAGTAGAGCATGTAAACTATGTAGATTTCAAGAAAATATATATAAGTTAATGAGGAAATCTTTTGTTTATACATGAGATAGAGTTCCACTTTAACATTTGAATCATGTTTCCCTTTAAAATATGATTGGACTAGGTTCCATAAGTTCATGGATCATATAATATAGTAAATTAGATTTGTCTTATATAAGAAATAGTCTCTTATAACTCTTAAAGGACTCTCTTAAGTTGATTAATACACACAGACACGATATATATATATATATATATATATATATATATATATTTATATAGTATATGCTTAATGAATTTTTTTTTGTACCACATCCATGTTAAACTATGAGAGAGAGATTTTTAACATTGTTATGTATTTTTTTATTAATCATAATTTATTTAATTTACTAAATAATATGATTGGTTTAGTATACATAGTTATGTAATTATTAAAATATAGATATTATGTATACTTTAATATAATATTGTGACGAAATACCATAAGATGTTCATATCACAAAAAGATATTAATTTTAAATTATTATGTTGACCAATTTATATTATATTCTATATACATTATCAACATTATTAAATACTAAACAATATTATTCTAACCTAATATATAAACGATATATATATATATATATGTATATATATGATCGTGATATGTGTATTTTAATAGATTTATACAATTAAGATTATTAATCAATCTGCTAAAGTATAGGATCATAAATAACCATTCATTAAAATAAATCTTTAATTGATGTTATTCAAATATAGAATTTATATAGTGTATGAGATTTAAAGAATTTTAAAATTAGTAGATTTTAAAAATGATTAATGATTCAATTAAATTAAACATTATATAACTTTACAATTTAGTTAAGAAATTTAACTGAGAATAAATCGGTGGATCATCTAAAAATGTTATATCAAGTCAATGTTCTCATTATACAAGTTTCAATTATATTTATTTCAACTTAAAATATATTCATAATACATTTTAGAAATGACATATATCTATATAAAATAAATTATTCCCCCGGTCCCAATATTTTGTTCACATGTGACGTGACACACATATTAAGAAGATGGAATAATGAGTAGGGTTTTGAGGGATAATTTTGTAAACCTTTATGTATAAAGTAAATACATGAGTTGAATTGGGTGTATGTGTGGGGACAAAAGTAATGTCTTATTTTTTTTAAATTTGTGAATATTGGGAGGGAGTAGTTTATAAAGGGTTTTCCTTTTTTAGGGTGTGAACATAATGTTGGGACGTACCAAAAAGTAAAGTATGAACAAAATCGCGGGACAGAGGTAGTAAACAATAATTTTTTTATTTAAACAGTAAATATTATATTATTTTAGCAGTAATATATGTCATATCTATTATTCCTAATATATAGATCATATTCATAATTTAGCACATAATTTAATTATGAATATAGATTGATTAATATCCATTTAATTTTGAATTTATGTAGAATTAAGGATGAACTATAAAGAATGAAGAATGGTTTTCTTATAGAAATTAATAATATGTTGCGGACTCTTGGCAAGTCTCTGCAGGAATTTGAGAATATGTCAATCCCGATCCTAATTTTTCATCTCAGAATGATGAAATTTGCGTACAACATATTAGAATTGAAGATTGAGTGTGAGTATTTACTGGGTAGACTTAGTGATGAACAACACAATGTTTATGAATCAATACACAAGTTCATTCATTATGGTAGAGTTGGGGTATTTTTTAGGTATGAATACAGTGAAATTAGAAAAACATTTATATGAAAGAAGTTCTCTATATGTTTGAAGTCTAATGGTAAGATTGTCATTAATGTAGCATCCAACGGTATATCTTCACTTCTCTGCTCATTATAGGTTTGTGATTCCAATTAATGATACTGATGATTCTACTTGCAAGTTTTAATCAGGATTGTCATCTTGCTGAGCTTTTGATCATTAAGATCGATCTCAATATATAGGATGAAGCTCCGAAGGTAAATAAATATTGTACCCTACTAAAACTTACAAGGAACATGTGGTTGCAGAATTTGTAATTGGTTGATGGTTTAAACAAATTGAAAGTTTTTTTTGATTGGATAACATCTATTGGAGATGGAAGTATATGATCACAAACTGAGTAATGATTTTGATGTACAAATTCCGGATTATACTTTTTGATAGGTGGTGATGATCTGATCGGTCATAATGTTGATAGTACTTATCCTGGTTTTAAGAACATGATGAACGATCAGGATTATTTGCAGAATAGATCAATTCCGCTCTTAATTTGGATGTTGTTAAGTCCATAAGTGATCACATGATTCGGTTGAATGAAAATGAATCACGTACTAAATGACTAAACCTGGTTCAATTGCACAAACTCTTGAATGATCAATATTTCTTAATAACATTATCGATGTTCCAATTTTGAGAGTTAGTTCATGATTAAGAACACCCGAACACTTTAGACTATTTAAGAATTCAAGAGTACGCACATTAGAAAGTTTGTTATTACGAAGATGCGTGATAATGTTCTTGAAGCTAAGATTCTATGTGAAGTAATGCCGAATAGTTAGATTTGATACCTAGACTTACATTGACTCCTTCTGGTCACGGATTGTCATTTAAATTCAATGAAGACAGTTTTCGTTGATAGTTTCATATATTATGTCTATAAATAAAATTCAAGGACAATTTTTTCTAATGTAGGAGAATTTTTGCAGAAGTCCATTTTTAGTCATGGACAACTGTATGCAATTGTTTCCCAGAAAACAAACATCTAGGGTTTGAAGATCCTATTGTGCGACGATGATAATCATAATCGTAGTATCACGAAAAATGTAGTTTTTTATGAAGTTTTTAGGAATATATAATTCTGTAATATTAAATATTCAAATGTCACGACTTTCTCAAGATGTTTTATTTTTGTTAAAGTCTTTATCATATAGGATTATTACAATATCAATTATTTAAAATATTATGTATAAATGAATTATTATATTTTCTCTAACACTTTATTGTTGTGACCTCGATTTTATATCTAGGACAACGTGATTATGAAATGGATCAAACAGATAACAAGTAACAAATATGAAGATGCGCTGTGAGTTTGGTTACCCAGTTCGTCTTTTGAATAGGACTACGTCTGGGGGTGCCCAAGCCAGGAGTATTGCACTATATTTTCTGCCTAAAGTACTAGAATTTTCGTCCCTTTACAATGAGAGTTACATGTTGTATTTATAGACCTAAAACTAGGGTTTTTCTCCTTCGTGGGCTTCTCTTAGTGGGCTTGCCAAGCTTCTGCCGCCAAATCTAGGGTTTCCTCGGTTGAATCCGTGATATCCGCATCCGGATGCACCTGCCTTGCTTACCCCGTGATATCCGCACTCAGTTATTCGTATCTTTACCAATTACAGCCGCTGAAGGTCGCTTCCGGCTTGCAGCCTTCCTCAAGGTCGATGGCGACCTTCTTCTCCTCAAACCGATGTGCGGCCTCCTCTGCTTCATGAGGAAGTCATTCTACGACCTCCCATTTCCACCAAAGTCGCTTCTATTAACTACACCAGGTAGGGATATTCCATGGTACTACAATTGCCCCCCAAGTCGAGGTCGCGTGCTAGCATCGGAGCCTGGACTTGATCTGCAATCTTCAGCGAATTGTTAAGGATCGACCTCGAGAAGCATTCCCGAGACACTTGGGTATCTGTGAGAAGATACACAGTCGCACCGATTCGCCATGATGATGTTGCAGACGGATGAGGTCATGTGCGGCAAGTCTCTCCAATCGGTGAGCGTGGTGCACGTCACGCGTGATCTGTGCGACCTCGTTTCCCTGGGAGAGGTCCGACTTTTATCTTTATTGCAATTTGACCTCCACTTCCTTCTATAAAAAGGTTAGGGTTATGCACTCGTTACCACTTTTCCTTTCGCGCGCAGCTATAGTTTTCTTTCGTACCCAAGCTCCTCCTACTCCTGCAAGACTCCGACGAGACCATCTTCAGGTAATCCTCCCTTTTCTTCATCCTTCTGCTATGGCTTCCGGCTCTTCCGCCTCTACTGCCCCGCGCCCTCCGGTTTCTTCGTCTTCGGACGAGGACAATGTTGCCATAGCACAACTCCAGAAACTCCGTGCCTCTTGCTCCGCCGCCGGCCATGAGGGCGGGTCTTCATCCGCCGCGATCCGGTGCATCGTCCGTGACACCGAAGGGGTGGACGAGAGGTTCCTTCAAGACCTAGAAGAAGTCACCCACCTTCCTCCTCTGGACCCCAACGTATTCCCCCCGGCCACGTTGGAACGGGAGGAGCCCGTCGGCACCTTGGCTCCGACCCGAGACTATGGGGGCTTATGCGCGGAAGCTGGATTATCAATCTTACTCGCCGAGGCCCCTTACAAGCGCTGAAGGCCATATCGAAGTCGGTCGATCCGACTATATGGCCCTCGACCACCTTTCGGTATAGTCCGACCTTGGTGATCGGCGTCAGATCTCTCTCGCCGACTATACAAGATGCCCCAGACGTATACTTTTATGGGCGCGACCTCCGAAAGCGCCGACCAACCTCTGGGATGATAGCCGCCAACGAGCATTCGATGGAGAATTTGGGATTCGGCTTCCTTCATCCGCGATCTCCACCCGTTGGCGGCGCGAACCGAGCCTCACGCAGATCCTCCCTAACGGCCGGATTTACATCTTGTCGACGATACGAACGTCCTTGTCCGCCGGTACATCGGATGCCAACTCCGGGAGAGATTGCCTATGTGATGTCGCCGATCTTTCAGGTCGGTGGCTATAATGTCGTGCGACTTCGCAAGGGCAGGGAGCTCGTGAGTGGGCACCTTAGAGTCAACGGACCCCTCGAGCACATTGCCTATCCGGGTCCCCACGGACTATGCGCCCCGAGTTGAACATGGTAAACTATCACTTGCATACTTCTGAGGTCATACTGATCTAATTCTTATTTTTTTTTACAGTGTTCGTGCCCTCGACCGCCGACTTATTTTGGGACTTCCATGAGGAGTTCAAAACTGTTCGAAACACCGAGTTGGGCCTTCGCGACGTCAATGCCCTCAACTCCGAGCTCGATCGGTTGAAGGCCGAACTCTACACCTACCCCCGGCACTTGAGAATCCCCAGTGAGTGTTCACCCTTCAACTTGACTATTCTCACCTTCATTACTCATATTTTTTGTAAGTCGCCTGATCTCTCTATCGCGCAGATCCCGACATCCCGGTTTACCGCCGCCAACCTTCAGCATTAGTGATGGCCACCAGGAAGAAATCGGTGCTTGGTCAGATGAGGCACGCCCAAGCTGCCGACCTCCCTCCTCCGAGCTCGACCCCGTCGGGTCCCTCGGCTGCCAACCGTGGGTGAGAGGAAGCGCGAGGTCGCCTCCCGAACTCCCCGGGAAGAGGGCGAGGGAGGAGCCCCGCACTAACATCGGGAGGTCGCACTCATTCCTCCTCGATCTCTTTCTCCGTCTCCGGGGACCGACTTCCTGAGGATGACTCATGGTTACTGGGGCGACAAAGATCAATGAGTAAGTGTCTAACCAGATTACTTTATTTTATTGTACACCTCTCTTTTGCTGACCTCGAGATCTTTTTCGCAGCCCGGAGCTAACTCCTCATAAGTTCGGCCCTGAGGCCTTGAGCTTCTTGAGGTCGGGACACATCGTCCCGGCTGGGGTCCTTGAGAGTTGGCCAAATTACCTCCCGGAGGACTCTATGACCTCGACCCGGTGGACGCAGACCGACCCGACGAGCAATGCCCGCGGCAGTAACATGACGGGCAACTCATGACCGCCCTTGCTCATTCTCAAAAGGCGGTCTTCTACCTCGAGAAGACCAGTGCTCAACTGGAGGCCGAGCTGGAGGAGCACAAGAAGTCGCAGCTCGGTGTCACGACCAAAGCCAAGATGCCGGTCACCGCCACGATTCCTGTAAGAGGTTGGAGTCCTCCAACTCCAACCTTCTCAAAAAGCTCTCCGACTCTGAGGGGCGCATGGCTAAGGCGGAGGGGGAGTGGAGAGCGAAGGTACCCCATCCGAGGGCGAAGCCGCCGAGGTCCGAGGACACACCACCGAGAAAGAAGGCGACTTCAAGCGGACTGAGGAGCTCAATGCCAACTGTTGGGATATTTTAGTTTTGATGAATTATGCCAAAACAATATCAACTTGTGTTATTGAAGCTAATTTACAGATAACAAGTTGAGGGGGAACGAGAAACAAATTGAGGGGGAACTCACGAAATCGCATTTAAGATGATCGAGATCAAAGAGGTCGCAGACGAGACCGACGAGATCGATGAGTAAGAAGAGTTCGAGTTAACCGATGAGCCGCGGCAAAATCGTAAGAGAAGAAAAGCTAAGCCACCGATCGGAAGAATCAAGGTCAAATGATCGATGACCAGAATGCACTGATCGATGATCGAAGAATAAATCAAATATATGGTGATCGGAAGAGCGCATAAGCCGATTCGAAAAGAACCGACCGTAAGATCGTAAGAGAAGGTTGCAGATCGAAGAAGAAAGAGCAGATGAGACCGACGAGATCGATATAAAGATGAGCGGATGATCAAGATCAGACGTGATTGAGATCAGATGTGCTAAACTGATATGCTAAACCTAATGTACTGACCTGATGCTATCCTGAGATGTTGATCTGAAGATGTGTTGATCTCGATCAACAAAGCCGATCGATCGTGCAAAGAAGAAATTAGATAGCTCGAATCAAAGTGACTGAAGGTCGATGTCCGAATTGAGAGAATCAACTCGGTCCACTGAGTGTCAAGATGCTCGATCGCATAAGGTCCACAAGAGAAGTCTCATTGAATCAAGTATACCGAGGCTCGGATAAACCCAGGGCTCGGATGAGAAATCTGAGACTCGGATGAACACCGAGACTCGAGAGAATCCTGAATGATTCCAAGGCGAGGAATCTGAGGAATATAGCTGTTAGAATCAGCTGACGTGGACCAATGAGAGGAAGACAACCAGCCTGGAAAAGTTGCAGAACATACAAAGAATAGTATGGATTTGAATGTGACTCCATCCAACGGTAACATTCAAATCCACACTATAAATACAAGGTCTTCCATCATTATCAAGTGTGGAGAATATGCAAAAGATGCTACAGAGCCAAGAGCCTTATAGTCAAGCATTCCCACCATAGAACACAAGTCTATAGATATACAAATATGTTCAAGAGTGTTCTAGAACCCAATCTAAGCAACCCACGATGTATCCTAAGCTTAGAGAGATTTTCCCAACCTTAGCATTGAGGCTAAACAAATGTAAGGGAAAATCTCAACCTAGTTGAAACCAAACCAACCTTACCCCAAACCAGCCGGTTAAGTTTGTAGGTGAGTGTGAACTCGGTAAACATCTAGCAATCCCGAAAGGGGGGGTAGGCAATCCCGAGTGAGGGTGATAAGTCCCGTTGGAGTGTGAACTCGGTAAACATCTGTAGGCAATCTCGTGGAGGGTGATAAGTCCCGATTGGAGTGTGAACTCGGTAAACATCTAAGAGGCGAGCCCGAGAGGGTGATAAGTCCAGTTGGAAGGAAATGAACTGAAATGCACTGAACTGAAATGTTTGCTTCCGCACGAGCAAAATGGGTTTTCAAATCGGGACCATCACTATCTGTTGGGAAATTTATAGTTTTGATGAAAGTTCCAAAAACACATGTAATAGGACCCGGTCGGACTGTTATTAGGTATCGATGTTTACATTATCGCTATAGGAGACCAAATTGATAATGATTGTATAGAAAAACTGATGTAATAGATAGGTCACATATTGAGGGGGAACTCAATATGTAAAGGTCGATCTGAAGATTCGAAAGTCGATATCCCACGAAAGCGTAACGCTAAACCGAATCGGAAGATCGATCTAACCGATCTTGTCGGATAACTCGGTGGAAGTCATGAAGCTCAAACCTCTATACTAGAAGATCGGATGACTTCCGGAAGATAAGACCCGAAAGACCTACATCGGTAGAGTCGGCCCGGTTGAAGCTAAGTCAACAGCGCCAGAAGACTCCATCGGTGGATCGATCGATTCAGATCGATCGAGATCGCTCATAAGATGAAAACTGATGTTTCATCTTATCATACGTCTGCGCGATCCGAACAAGATGAATACCAACCTTAGTTGGAGGAACAACATCGCAAAGCAAGGCTTTCATCCAATAAGGAAGAAACACGATGAACCGAAATATATCATGGGATTCGATGTTGCTTTCTCTCAAAAGCGGCTATAAACTTTCGGCCATGCCGTTCTGAAGCCGTCATCAAGCTCGCAATCTCTACCTAAAAAATAGCCTCGAGATTCAAATTGCTCTCCAACGGCTCTTTGATCTCAAGGTCTATAAATATGGGATCACACTTCGAGAGTGAAATACGGAAATGCTTGGACAAACAACATAATCAAGAAGCTCAAACTATAGTCGATTTCATACGAAGAACACAACTACAAGCTTATTTTATATTGTGTTCATCCCATAAGTTCTTAGCAAAGAAATCTTTTCATCTAGCTATCGTGTGCTTATACGCAAAAAAAGATTTCATAGTTGGAACCTCAACAATCTTACCCAAACCCCCAAGTTAGGATAAGTTGTTTAGCAAGATTTCATCTAGGGTTTCTAAAATCTTGATTTACGGGATCGTTTGAGTGAGAACTCTTAAAACATCTGTTGGTGTCTTTGTGTTGGACTAACACACTAATCTAAGTCCATCGGTTAAGTCGGTTAAGTTGGTGCCCCTTGTGAAAGGGAAGAGTGGATGTAGGACTGGTTTGTCCGAACCACTATAAATCTTGTGTGCCTTTACTGCTTTGATTAACTGCTCTCACATCGCACAATCTTAAAGCGCATACATTCTAAGTTAAGATCAGACAGCACCAAGCTTCTGATCTGATCGGACCGGATTTCTCACATCTGATTAAAAAATATAAAACTTGGAATCTGATTTATACAAACTGGTTTTTCACGGGTAAAACTTAAGCTTCCGACGATCGCTTAATCGATAGTTACCGAATCGATCGCTTTCCGGGCGTTCAATAAGTTGGTTATCGAGACGAATCGATTCACTCGCGACTCGATCGGGCCATCTGCCGCAGACACCGATCCGCACGAAAAGTTTTTTTCAAGTCTATTCACCCTCCCCACTTCGCCCTCGCATACATAACCCGCGGGACCTACAAGTGGTATCAAAGCGGTTGGTTCTTCCGACCAATCGACTCATTGTCATTGTGGTCATCCGAATCGATCTTGAAAAACCGTTTATAAAACTCATTCATTTTCCAAAATCACTTTCGGCATGGATAACACATCCGGTATGTATCATGATCTGCCAAAGTTCTCTATTGATGAGTATGCAGATTGGGCCATATATATGTCCAACCATCTAGGCTCGATCGATTGGCGTAATGATGGAAGTCATCGAGAGAGACCCATCATCATTTACTACGACAATCCTGCAATCGGAGGAGATCCGGACTTTCCCACGTGAAGTCTTGTGTACTAAAAAGCCCAAACTGGATGGACACGTAAGAAAAAAAAATCGCATACTCTGGACACCATTGCAAGACATATCATCATGAAGACAATGGATAAGGTCACCAAAGAGAAGATTAAGTATCTCAAATCTGCGAAAAGCAATGTGGGATACTACTGAGATCTGCGAGGGAAATGAATAGATAAAAGACAAATAGTCTTCAAGCCGAACCGGTGAAGTTCGAGAAATCAAGATGTTGCCATAACTAAAACCATCAACGAACTCGATGGAAGAATTACAATGTCTATAAACAAGCTTCGAGAACTTGGTAGAGATGACCGATAAAGATATCAACTATAAGATCCTAAGGTCTCTCACCAAGAAGTGGGACATGAAGGTCACGCAGAATCAAAGATTGCGGGACATTTCAAGAATGAAACCTAGTAGCTTGTTCTTGAGTCTTAAAGCTCACGAGTTCGACTGATTGAAAGAGGTCAAGGCGATGAAGACGAGGGCCCTCAATGAAACCTCGACTTCAAAATCTGTTGCTTTCAAGGCAACCCGAAGAGCGAGAACAAAGGCCAATGAACCCATTGGAAATATATTAAGTCGGTGAGTAATGGTCGCGTTGCTTACGGGAAGCTTGAGAAGTCGGATATACAACTTGGTAAGTATCGAAGATTTTATAAGGACTATCAACATAGCCGAGGGGCGAGATAGGAGATCGCATAATAGATCTCCGGAAAGAACCGAATCGATGATCGGAGGGATCACAGAGATGAAAGGGAAAGAGATAGTCGAACAAAGGAAGGAAGAGATAACCAATCGGATAGAAGAAACTTCGGACTACTATCGAAGGGAAATCACCGATAGGTCATACTGAAGGAGTGATTCACCGAAGGAAGGGAACGGTGGATCCGGAGCGTGCTTTAATCAGTGAGAAGCCAGTCACTATAGCGCAATTTTGCCTGCACTGACGCCGAGAGAGGGAAGAAAAGAGGAACAAAAGAGAGCAACGGTTTAGAGACGTAAGAGCCATGGTTGCCGATCGTCAGAATTGACGATTCCTATCGCCTCCGAGGACTCCGGATACTCCTCAGAGAAGACTTCGCCTCGACAAGAAGGTGCCGTCGACTTCTATGAAAGTGAAGATCCGATATTCTCATCGACGATAATGAACTTTGCACGATGGCGGGGGAGGACCAAATCGAGGTAACCTCCAAACCCCTTCGTTCGCTTTACACTGCTTTATCATTAGCACACCGCTGGGAGATTGACTGCAATTCTACTCGTGAGCAATTGCTTGAAGATCTCTCCAATGCAAAGAGAAACTTATGCTATTGTGGAAGCCGAGAATGATAAGCCGAGGATCGAAATAATCGACTTTTGTCAAGAAAATGATCTCGAGAAAAACCTCTCGAACTTAGATCAAATTAAATCGCCGAAAGGTAACCGAGGAATTTAAAATTCTCAAAGTTAAAGCTTCGATCGGGAAAAGCAGATCAAAGAACGAATGGAAATTAACAGACAACAAAGTCGATGACTTCAAAATCTTGCAAGCAAAATTCGATGAGCTATTCCGATGCATGAAAAGTCCGAAATCCTCGAGGACAATCTGCGTAGAAGAAAATAGATGTTTTTTCAAAATCATCTCAAACCGTTAAAGACATGAACGCCTATTTTCGAAAAGTAAAGATTGATAAGGAGGGACTTGGCTATGAGAAACCCTCCACATCCTCAAAAAGCCCCGATCGATTCATCTCGAAAGGTGTAATCGACAATTTAAAAAAGATACACCAAAAGCTAAACTTGTATCTAATAGGGGTAAGAGACCAGTTGAGAAGGTAAGGCAAGTGCCTAACCAGAAAGGGAACAGAAATGGACCCCAACTGGTAAAGCATCAGCCGAGGAATCAACGGAAGAACCCAGTTCTTCTGAAGAAACCTCAACCTGATCAACAGATCAGGAATCAGAAAAGACAACCTACAAAAGGGAAGTCTAATCTGAGACCCAGTCAAGGTCAGCTGCCTAATAAGCATGCTTGAATAAAAGCTGCGAAAACCATCTATGCGAAAAGGATATGAATCTTTTGATGGTAGCAGTCGTACCTACCCCTATAGTCAGAAATTTAGGGCTACTGCACCTGAACCACACTGGATAAAAAGAAGACAAACTGAAAAGCTAAATCATAAGTCTTCCAAGTCATCCAAGGTTCACACAAGTAATCATACAAATCAGAAAGCATATGAGGATAAGTATGATTATGTTGACAGGTACGGGAGACAAATCAGGCCTTCTGATCTGACTGATCACCATAGAAGTGCTCTGTTTGTATGGATCCCCAAATCCAAACCTAACCCCTCAGGACCCAATCCGAAAGGGGTACCTAAAACCTGATCTGATTGCAGGTTCGCGTGGGTCTGGCCAACAAAGGAGGTGTGCAAGCAACTATCTGGTACATCGATAGTGGATGCTCAAGGCACATGACTGGAAGCAAACATCTCCTCGCCTTACATAGAAACGAAAGGCCCGCGTGTACTCTTTCGGTGATGATAACTTTGGTTATACCAAAGGGTTGAACCTTAGAGAATGATGATGTACAAATAATCGGAGTATCGTTTGTCGAAGGTCCGGCACAACCTATTATCGGTTTCACAATTTGCGACAACGATTCAGGTGTTGAGTTCTCGATCGATCAATGCACTATCAAGAATCGAGTCACTCAACGAGATATTGCTAATCGGTTCAAGAAAAGGGACGATCTACACGGTGATTGGAACAGTTGTCCAAGAAATGCATGCTCGATTGTTAAGAGTTCCAAAAGTAGCGATTGGCTCGGCACAAAAGAATGAGCCATCCCAACTTTAAAACTCTTAATAAGATAACGAGGATGTCTCTAGTGGAAGGACTTCCGAATGAAGTGTTCTCAAAGGATCGGACATGTCTTTGCATGTCGGAAGGAAAAACAGTCAAAGCTTCATTCAAAGGATTTTCCTGACCAAAGATCCAAAGATCTTTAAGTTTGCTTCATATGGATCTGTTTGGACCCGATTACACCAAATATCTCAACGGACGCTTGAAATACACTCTGTAATCGTGGATGACTATTCCAAGTTTACAGGTTATATTCTTACATAAGAAGAATGAGGCGACAACCAAGATACCGAGCTACTAAGAAGATTACAAAATGAGAAGGGTGTCGGTAGTAGTAAAAATCGGATCGGATAAAGGTACGAAATTTACGAACTCCTTTATTAATGATTTTTTGCTCTAAGTTTAATATCTGACATGAAACATCACCGCAAGGACGCCACAACAGAATGGAGTAGCCGAACGGAGAAATGTAAACTCTCAAAGAAGCCGCTTTCGAACAATGTTAAATTTGAACATGCGATGCCAAACCGTTTAAAGCGTAGCAATCAATCAACACTGCATGCCATACGCAAAACAGATGTCTCCTGACTAAGGCTCACTACAAAACACCCTATGAACTGTGGAAGGGCAGAAAACCTCGTGTTTCTTACTTCCATGTTTTTGGGTGCAAGTGTTTCATACACAACAATGGGAAAAGTCAGGTTGAAGACCTTTGAGGCCAAGTCCGATGAGGGTATATTTCTAGGGTATTCTCATCTAGCAAAGCCTTCGGGGTCTACAACAAACGAACCCTTGTTGTGGAAGAAACACCCCATGTAACCTTTGATGAAGCATCTTACGATCAAGAGAAATCGCCTCGTAACAAACAAAGTACCTGATCTACCGTAACCACGATATTCGGAAAAATGGATCGACCTAACGATCAAGGATAAAGGATCATAGTTGGGAAATTTCTTAAGGCTTAGGCAGAATGATTAAGATCAACAAGTGGAATCAACATTGACAAGTAATATTGACTGATAATAACATCAGTCAACCAGATACGCATCTCTCTTCTCTTGTTCTTTATTTATTTATCGGATCGTATCGATTTTATTTGCCTTTTACTTGTACCTTATCCTTGTGACGTGTACTCTGCAAATCATTTAATGCGGACGTGGGGTACATGTATTAACTTCTACTTGATCGTGCTTTTAAATCCAAAAGTTTTGTGTGCGTCGTTTTTTCCAACCCTACGATCAAAACCGCTTCAATCTGGGCGTATAATCTTTTTCAAAACGATTGATCTTCAAAATCTTGTCTTATTGTACCCTCCGCCTCTATATAAAGATTCATCAAACCTTACCAGAGTTTTTCTGCTTCACAAACTCGCATTACTCTCATTGAAAAACTTCAAATTTTACTCTACGTTTCAAAATCGCCTCTCAAAAAATTTGAATCGGTAATATTTTCTTTTAAAGCAATGATGAATCTTTCTTTCCGTTAAAAACATTGTTTTCAAAAGTTGTTTTTCGAAATTATGCTTCATTGCCTTTTGTTTTCCTTGATATGATATTGATATTGATTATGCACAAATTTAATGAGTCTATCTCACATGTAGATGGCCACTCATGGACTTGGAAAGATCATGTGCAATTATGCGAACTCGCAACGAAGATCTTCGAGATAAGTTCGTTCGATTTGAAAACCACTGAGGATTCTGAATCCATGGAGGTGGAACAAATCCTGAAGAAAGCTGGACTGGAAACATATTGCTCTGCTCACTGCAATCCAGTGATGCAGTATGAAGCACTTCAATTCTTGCAAAATTTGAGTGTGGATACAGAAAAGCCAGGAGACGAACTGATGTCGTCAGTCAACGGAGAAGAAATCAGACTGACAAATGCGCATATCACTGCATTCATCTTGCCAAAGGGCGAATCTCCCGCACACTCTGAGGGAGAAATGAGGATGAAGAAATCGAGGGGGAGCTCTTAAGAGAGGCGGAAACAAACATCGACAAACGGATTCATCGTGCCAATGCTCAAAAGAAAGTACAGACTGTTGTTTGACATTCTGTCAAGAACGATCATGGGAATCTCATTTAGCCCAGATGCTCTCACATCAGTCAAAATGTACAGCATGGCAGCAATAATTGATGGGGCTCAGAACATCAATTGGCACGGCTTCCTGAAAGCCATCTTGCTCCAAGAACACGAAAAATTTGGAGTCAATGAATCCAGGCAGGTCTTTCTGAAAAAGAGAATCAGCAATCTCAACAAGGTTGCAGTCATATTAAAAGACAAACTGCCAAGCGCTGAATGGAATCAGAATGGACTGAAGTCCTACAATGCCTTCCTCTCATCAACTTCAGTTATATATGGGCCACCAGACGATGACACGGAGCCCACTCCAACAAAACTGAAGAAAGGAAAGAGCAAAGAAGCCGCCTTCATCCACACCACGGCTTGCTCCTAAAAAAAAGAAACGAAACCGTGAAGGCCGGAGAAGAGGCCAAAGAAAGCAAAGCAACCTACCCCGACTCTAAAGACTAGAAGATGAGTCGAAGAAGAAAAAAAAAGCGCCAATACGATGCATTTGCGCAACAAAGAACAGAAATCAGACAGTAAGCTTCTCAACCCGAGGGCTCGCCAGAACGATCCGAGGTAGAAGCACAAGTCGATAAATCTACTTCTCCTCAACCTCAAGTCGATTCACCGCCGGACTAAAGGTCGCAGAGCATATCTCTCCGCTAGTTCACCGCGCATGAACTGAACCAGACATAACCGCCACTACAAAGAAACCACTCGAGTTGAACCAATCGCATAACTTCCGCCGATTCAAGACAACCGAAGCTTCCACATCTCATCCAACAGAATCCGACAGATCATTCTCTGCATCCAGATCAACAAAGACCATCACCGAAAAAATGGTCGACTAAGAATTGAACGGAGATTGATGAGATGTATCCACAACCGGGTCGCCCATCCTGCCATCGAGAAGAAGTCATGGAGATCCTCACCGGAGAGATCTCAGATTAAAAAAGCTTCTCGATCTTATCTTACTTGTTGAACAGATGGGTGGTGCGGATGAGTTCGCAGATTTTGACTTCAATATGAGGAAGTCCGCCAAGTGGGATCACCAAATGAGCTCATATCTCGATAAATCTGTGAAAGCTCGATCCACGTGAAGTTGGAACCGGAAGAAGAGAAGCCGAGATCGCTCAAAGAAGCTCCGAAACAGACGCCAATGGTGAATGCCGAGTCGCCGATGAAAGTGGAACTGGTGCTTTGCGCTTCACGACCAACCACCGGAGGCACAAACAATCGAACCGTATCAAGTGATGGATCCATTCCTACATCCCAAATCACCATCGATCAACTTCGGAGATCGATCTTGTCTCAAAGATCTCCCGAAAAGAAGAGATTGAGGGAGTGCTAATCGATCGAGAGACAAATCGGGCTCAAACAAAACGAAGCAATCGAGAGATCGGTTCTCCCAATCCATGTCCACCATATCTGGCCGAGCTTACAAAATCGGTTGATGACAAGTCAAATAGATGAAACTCAATCTTCTTTTTTCTCGACGCCACCGAGAAAAGGCTCGAAAGTTATCGGAAGAGAAATTTGACAAAATGATTTGGACACTCTCTGCTACAATGGAAACGCCAAGAAAGAATCGACATAACCGGCCCGTAATCTAATAGCTCAATCTTGAGTTTATCGCTAATGATTTAAATCGGCATTGTCAATCAACTTTGGGTCTCGACTTCCCACCTCAATCGCTTTTTTTGATCAAACCAAAAAGGGGAAGGATCTGAGAAACCAACCGACACATCGAAGACAAGGCCCATGGACAAAGCTCAATTGCAAGAAAGGTGCTGCTGGTCTTTGACATCAAAATCGGACCATTATTACATCAGAAAGCCACCGCGGAGTACAATGCAATAGTCGACATCTGATATAAGAGCTAGTCAGAAAATTGTCCAAAGAACGGAATAATCAAGAAGAAAGAAGGATGACGTAAAAACGGGCACAAGAAGGGTTGAAAAAGAAGTTCAAATCAAGGGCTAAGAAAGGATTAATCGAAAATGCGCACCTTAACCTCTGTTGCGGCCAAAGAGAGTCGACGAGATTATACCAAAAAATCTTTGCGCTAAGAGGTTTGAGGAATGGAATAAGATCGAAGTGAATGGCTTCTAGATGCCTTTTGTCCTGATCTTGTCCCAAAAGAAGAATCACCCGATGATGAGTTCCTCAACTCGGTTCTGAGAATAAATATCCGACTTTCTCAAGTATCTCGGAAAATGAAGCCAAGCTTATAAATGTAAAGATATCTCGCCAAGAGTATGATCTGTTAATATACTCAAAAGAAGGCGGATGGCTCATTTGACAGATGGCATTTGAGAGATTCTACTTTGACATCTTGAGCAAATCACGGATAAGCGATCAAAAGCGGACAAATCGATGTCAAATGGAAACTCTATCGATTTTCAACATTCCACAAGACCAAAGAGAAATGCGGAAGGATACAAGCCCAAGGAGTGAAGATTCGAGAAGATGTCTAGGGATCGCGGTTTTTTAAATTCAACTTTTCCGGCGTAACATGTAATCATCTTATCTAATGAAAAGTTTATTTTTTCTCGATCCCAAGACAAAATCTCTTTTTTCTTGATTACTTGCTCTTTAATCGTTCTATACTAATCAACCGTTTGGTTTCTCAAGTGTTTTGGTTTCATCAAAAAAAGGAAATTGTTGGGAAATTTATAGTTTTGATGAAAGTTCCAAAAACACATGTAATAGGACCGATCGGACACATAGGTATCGATGTTTACATTATCGCTATAGGAGACCGATTGATAATGATTGTATAGAAAAACTGATGTAATAGATAGGTCACATATTGAGGGGGAACTCAATATGTAAAGGTCGATTCAAGATTCGGAAGAAAGTCGATATCCGACAGAAGCGTAACGCTAAAACCGTAATCGGAAGATCGATCTAATCGATCTTGTCGATAACTCAAATGGAAGTCATGAAGCTCAAACCTCTATACTAGAAGATCAGATGACTTCCAGAAGATAAGACCAGAAGACCTACATCGGTAGAGTCACCAGTTGAAGCTAAGTCAACAGCGCCGAAAGACTCCATCAAAGGATCGATTCGATTCGGTGACGATGATCGGCTCATAAGATGAAAATCGATGTTTCATCTTATCATACGCTGCGATCCAACAAGATGAATACCAACCTTAGTTGGAGGAACAACACTTACAAAAGCAAGGCTTTCATCCAATAAGGAAGAAACACGTATGAACCGAAATGATATCATGGGATTCGATGTTGCTCTCTCAAACGGCTTATAAACTTTCAGCCATGCCGTTCTCAAGACGCGTCGCATCAAGCTGCAACTCTACCTAAAATAGCCTGAGATTCAAATTGCTCTCCAACGGCTCTTTGATCTCAAGGTCTATAAATATGGGATCACACTTCAGAGTGAAATACGGAAATGCTGGGACAAACAACATAATCAAGAAGCTCAAACTATAGTCAGATTTCCGCACGAAGAACACAAACTACAAGCTTATTTTTATATTGTGTTCATCCCATAAGTTCTTAGCAAGAAATCTTTTCATCTAGCTATCGAAGCGCTTATACGCAAAAAAAGATTTCATAGTTGGAACCTCAACAATCTTACCCAAACCCCCAAGTTAGGATAAGTTGTTTAGCAAAGATTCGATCTAGGGTTTCTAGTACTGATTTCTGGGATCGTTTGAGTGAGAACTCTTAAAACATCTGTTGGTGTACTGTGTTGGACTAACACACTAATCTAAGTCCAGTCGGTTAAGTCGGTTAAGTTGGTGCCCCTTGTGAAAGGGAAGAGTGGATGTAGGATTTGGTTTGTCCTAACCACTATAAATCTTGTGTGCCTTTCTTTGCTTTGATTAATCGCTCTCACATCGCACAATCTTAAAGCGCATACATTCTAAGTTAAGATCGAATGACACCAAGCTTCGATCCGATCGGACCGGTTTCTCACATCCGATTAAAAAAATATAAACTTGGAATCGATTTATACAAACCGGTTTTTCACGGGTAAAACTTAAGCTTCCGACGCGTCGCTTAATCGATAGTTACCGAACCGATCCGCCTTACGGCGTTCAAGAAGTTGGTTATCGATCCGAACCGATTCACTCGACTCTGATCAAAGCCATCCGCCGCTTTACCGATCCAAGACGAAAAGTTTTTCGAAGTCTATTCACCCTCCCTCTAGACTTACGCCTTCACATAACCCGCTAAGGACCTACACTATCTACACTCAAACTTCGAGCAAACTATTCAGAAGTAATTTATGAGAAACCGAAAGGTAGAAGGATGATTGAGACAAGCCAAGCCGGTGAAGAACAAGTCGACCAAAAAGAGAAAGGGTCAGGCATTTGTAGAACAAACAGAAGAAGAAAAGAGCTAAAGCTTCTAAGTCTACTCGAGAGGAAATTGATAATTGATTTTGAAGAATCGAGGAAGAAAATTTGAAAAGAAGTCTTCAACACTAAAAAAGCTCAAAAACCCTTCAAATTGAAAAAGAAAAAAGACCGATACTTCAGATCGGTGTTCTGTGATCGGGAAAAAAAGAAAGAAGAAGAAGCGAGAAAAAGAAAGAAGTGGTTTCAAGAATTTTTTGAGCAAAAGGAGGGTACTGAGAAAGTTTCGAATAGCCGCACATTGACAAATTGATGCCTATTCAGTTCAATGATGCGTGGGAGGAAATCAAGAGAACCTTCTGGTTCTATTATGAGATTCTAAGGGAATGGGGGGGGGAGCAGCTCGGATATGAATGAACTTGGCAGTTGAAGGAAATACACAGATTGTAGCCCCTGGTCCATACCCAGCTCCAAGACTTGAGAATGGTTATGTGAATGAAACAGCTATTTCTCAGGAGATTGCTCAATATCCCATCCAGCTAGGCCTAACAGGAAACAACCCTGATATCATCAAAGCAAGGGATGAACTGAAGAAGAGATACTATGGGATGTTCAACCTGGAAATGCCAGAGGATGAAGTTGAAGAAGATTGAAGATATTGTACTTCTGTTTTTGTTTTTGTTTTTCATTGTAATCTGTAACTCTGATCTCACATCAATGAAAATTTTATCTTTATGCTCAAAGATAATATCTCATTATCTTTTTACATGTCTTTTATGTTTGATATGCCTTATGTTTTGAAATTGTTGGAAAAATTGCCATTTTGGATTGTAATAGAAAAACTGAAACCTGAGTATAGGTTAGGTTTTTTTAACAAGATGGTTTTGGCATCATCAAAAAGGGGGAAATTGTTGGGGGGTGAATTTAATAAAGAAGTTTTGATTAGATCCCAAAACCCCTGAGTATGACATGTTCAGGATAATCTTGATAGTCTGAGTCAGGATTCAGTATAGAGTGTTCAGGAAGTTATCTGCACCATATATAGTCAATAGATATAGATCAGGTTAGATTATAAAGACTCGAAAGTTTCTGAGAAATCAAGACTCGATAAACTTATCAAGAAACCGACGACTCAAGAAGAAATCAAGACTCGATAAGTTATCAAGAAATCAAGACTCAAGAAGGTTATCAAGAAATCAAGATTCAAGAAAAACTCAAGTCTCAAGAGGTTGTCAAGAAATCAAGACTCAAGAAGTAATCAAGACTCGATGTCATCAAGACTCAAGATGTCATCAAGACTCAAGATGTCACTTAAGACTCAAGATATCATCAAGACATCAAGACTCAAGATGTCATCGGTCATCAAGACTAAAGAAGTCATCAAGACATCAAGACTCGTAAGACACTAAAGACTCGTAAGACATCAAGACTCGAAGACACTAAAGACTCAGAAGACACTGAAGACTCTAAGATATCAAGACACGTAAGATAATGAAGACCCAAAGAGTTATCGAAGACTCAAGAAGATATCAATACTCAAGATAACCCCAATGTTTCGAGGCAATCAATAATATCTATTTGAAGACTACAAAACTGAGAAAAACGCGAATATTCAGAAAAATAGATATTGCCCAAGACATTCATATGCAGACAAAAGGAACCAAGTCTAAGTGTTGTTTAAGGTTATCTCATTCAGAGAGATTGACCAAAAAGAGCCGTTATGTTTGTCTACATTTACTAAAGACAAGAACCAATCAGAGGAAGACAACATTTGTACTTCTTACGACCTCGAAAAGCGATAGGTCACTGAAGCATGTCATTAGTACTATGTTCCAGACTGCAAAAATTGGTGATTGGCTACATGAATGCATATTTCCTAAAACATGCAAGGGAGTATTCAAACCCTAAATATAGTCGTTCATCAAACACCATAAGAGAAAACTCATGAAGTTATCTCCTCCAACGGATAGTTTTTCAAGAGTGACCTTGGTGAAGTTGCCTATAAATACTAGTGACCCTTTACATTGAGAGGTCACGGGAAATTTGAAAGCAACTCAAGAGCTCATTCGTATTATTGCAAATTGAAGCACTCGAAAAACCTAGAATTTCCCAAGTGTTTCACATTGAAGAGAGCTCATTCACTAAGCCTAGATTGATAAGAAATATCCAAAGCTTAGTAGAGATATCCTAACCTTTACATTGTTCTTATTGTAAAGGATATCTCATCCTAGTTGGAAACTAACCCAAAACCCAAACCCTTTATAAGGTAGTTTGTGTGTGTTTTGTTGGTGAGTTGGAGTTGTAAAGAGTTAGTAAGCTACGATGAGTTAGCGAAAAACTCTAGAGAAGAAGTTAGTAAGCTACTTGTGGTAGTCTGAACACTTGTGTGTGTTGAGTTAGTAAGCTGCAGTGAGTCAGCCAAAAAACTCAAGGTAGAAAAGTGAGTAAGCTACAGTGAGTTAGCCAGAAAGCTTTAGGAAGTGGTTAAGGAATTTCTCCGGAAGGTCGGAGAGAGAGTGGGCGTAGGAGCTTGAGTCTCGAACCACTATAATTCTTTGTTTGTTTTTCTTTACATCTTGCATTATTATCTATTCATTTGCATGTTTTTCATTTGAAAGCATAATTCATCGATATTCGATTGGGAACAAATCCAATCGAACTTGCATCAAACCCATCACAACCTTAATCAATTGTTTTATTAAAAGGAAGATTTTTTGACAAAAAAGCTAAAAACGAGTATAATCATAGGGCCAACCATTCCGCACACACTTGAGTAGCTAGAAACAATAGTTACCAAACCGAACTAACTCTCTACGAGGGTTCAAGAAGATAATTATCCGATCCAAGCGCCTCAGATCTCCGATAAACTCAGTTTGGGCCATCTAAAGCTTCAAAGCAACTCGGGATCATTGTCTCGATAGACTTTGACTCAGGAACAATCTGTGTTTCTCGGGGCCAAATCATCAGGATAACATGTCCCATCTGACCTCAGTGAAAGAAAAGTTTTTAAAATCACTGAACACGTGTATTCCCCCCCCCCATACACGTGTGAGACTCGTTAGCACCGGGACCAACATGTGGTAAGATCTCACTTACTACGAGATATTGAGTATCCCATGATGGATGCACAAATACCTTAGAGGGTATTGGTATACCCATCAGAGAAACCGTTTGATGTAGTTCCACTATATGCGTCTACGGGTGGCTCGGTTAGTGGTAGCGATGCGATACCTCTTAGACTTGAGGTCAATACGTACGACATGTGTGGAGTACTGATGAACTTTGACCATGACCAACGCTTGCACCCTTCCATGGGTAGATATAACTTGGATTGAGTTCATCACGAAATGCATGTGCGTGGTAGTTGAGCCAAGAAAATGATTCATTCCTCAAAGTGGATTTAGAGAGAATACTTATTCTCATCATAATTGGATCAAAGTTATTGGCCAATGCACGTCAACTTGAACTTTGTGACCAAGTGTGACATGAGTGATCAATTATTGATTGGAGATAAATTGATTAAGTTATTTGAATAGACACTTCATCATGTTCAAGACTAATCGAGTATTCGTGAATGAAAGGAGGAAATCGTAATAGCCCATGTTTCAGTTACAGGTAGTTGCACGTTCTCGCATCGTACCTCATATATTGAGAATGCTGATTTATTGTATAGGGTTCAATTAAGATCGTTAGTTTGACTAATCGTTTGATATATGATGGTCTATGGGTCACACAACAAGTATTTCCCTTTTACGGATTATAGTTCGTTGATTAAATGTTAAATTGGATTTAATATTTAATTTATGGAGAATTAATTAATAATATATTAATTTAGAATTAATTATTATTAGTGTTTAATTAAATTATATTTAATTAAATAGGAATTCCCAACAATAGTATATGGAATATTATTATAGGATTTAATATATATGGAATCAAATCGTAGAGATTTGACATATATGTGAATTAAATCCGCAGATATTTTATATGTGGGAAATAAATCTAAGAGATTTATTTAAATAAAGATTAGGGATTTTATTTCCCAATCAGGCTAGCTTAAGATTTAAGCTGGGCCTTCCCTATATGTATGAGCTCTTGGTAATTCACAAACAACGTTAATTCATATTTTCTCCATAAGATCTAGAGTTAGAATTTTTCCTAGCAAATTCATCTCGGGATTCGACGCTGGCAAATCCGTGCAAGTCCGTGATTGGGGATTACGTGGATACCATAGTTGAGAAATCTGCTCCCGAGTTACTGTAAGATTTCTCGTTATGATTATTGTAACCGTTTATGCAATTATATATTCGTTGTTGGTGAACCATTAATTTCCGCTGCGCATGTATTACGTGTTTATGTGCCTTTATATTCCAATAGATCCATCCATAAAAAGCGGTGTCGCTACTCCACGGAGACGATGGCCGGCGCCGCTGCACCACGATGACGATGGGTGTGTTTATGAGCGAGGTTGCAGATATGACCAAGATCCGTCCTCAAAAGGCAAGCGTCGTTGCTCCACGACGGCGATAGGGGTGTTTATGGATGGAGGTTGTAGATCCGACCATAAAAAGAGGTGTCGCTGATCTCCGACCACAATAGGCGGCGATGATGCACTCCTAACTAAGGTTAAACACATAATTTTGTATGGAATTTTTTTGGGGGATTTGTGTGCAATTGTTTTTTTTTTTTTTTAAATAAAGGGATTTGAGTTGTCTTTTTAAGTTTTGTTATCTGTTTTCAATAAATAAGGTCAAACACAGAATTATGGTTAGGTCATGCTATTCTATTATAGTATTTTTTATTAAATGTGTGTTTGAGTTGAATGTGGATTTTAATTTGTTTTGAATGTGGACTAGTATTACACCCGCTAATGCACGCATGGTCATTGTTGTCATCAAACATTTTATATGTTAAAATAATTATTTTTGATTAATATAAAATTTTATATTGACATCTTGTTGTATTATTTAATTTTAAAATTATATTTAATTTTATTCATAACAATGTTGATTTGTTAAAGAAAATTCTTTGCAAAGAAGAATTAATATTCTTTACTTTATAATATTTTTTTGGGATAGTTGCAAAATATATCACCATCTTTAAGATTTTTATCAATTACAACATATTTTTTTTCTTTGCAATTCGAGACACCACATTTTTTATGTTATTAGAAATATCTGTTAATTTTTTGCCAATAATTAAGTGAGGTAGCCTCAGAGTTGACATAAATATCCACGTAGGATGTCAAGACTGGTGAATAAAATATTTTTATTAATTCAAAAATATTTTTGTATGAAAAGCAATATCTAAAATATATTTTTAAATATTAAAAAATCTGGAGCTGTGATTCGATGAACGATTTAGCGTTCTTCTTTTAAATTTTATGGGAAAAATAATAAGAACATAAGTTTTGTCAGGATGAGTTTTGGGGGTTATATTCTTAAATTATAAAAAATAATTTTTAGATATTATTTTTCTTTAAAAAATCAAATTAAAAAAATAAAAAAATATCTTATTCATCAATTGTGACATCCTACATGGACATCTATGTAGTAGCTCCAATAGCCACATTATTCAATTGTTGCCAGAAAATAGGCAAATGCTTCTAATTGCAAAATTTTAAAAGGTCATGTCTTGAAGTGCAAAGAAAAAAAGGATGACAAGACAAATGCTTCTAATTGCAATATTTAAAAATTTGGAGCTACGATAGCGATTTAGCGTTCTTCTTTTAATTTTTTTTTGGAGAAATAATAAGTGCATATTTTTTATCATGATGAGTGAGGGTTCCATTCCTAAATTTTAAAAATATTTTTTTTTCGATTTTGCTTTTCTTTAAAAAAAATCAAATTAAAAAAATATATTTTATTCATCAGTCGTAACATTCACATGGACATCTATGTAGCAGCTCCAACAGCCACATTTTTCAATTGTTGCCAGAAATTGAGCAAATGCTTCAAATTGCAAAATTTTAAAATGTGATATCTTGAAGTGCAAAAAAAAAAAAAGGATATGTTGTAATTGGTAAAAACCCTAACAATGGTGATTTTTTTTTTTTTTTTGCAATTAACATTATTTTTACTACATATGTTGTCTTACTGTTATAATGTATCTATAACAAAGTGAAAATATTGATGTAATATTTATATTCATGAGTAAAATATCGATTAATTTTTAAAACATATAATTTTGACATATATTTTACTAAATTAAATTTACGAAATTTATAGCAAATAGCTTATATCAGTATCTTGCTATAATATACAAATTCACAAAAACATATATTTACATGTATAAGATATCTAATATTTTCATGTTAAACATTAATTTGACAACCAGTAGGCTCATCATAAAGTGTTAGAGAAAATATAATAATTCATTTATACATAATATTTTAAATATCTCTACCTGGTGTAGTCAATAGAAGTGACTTTGGTGGAAATGGGAGGTCATAGAATGACTTCCTCATGAAGCAGAGGAGGTCGCACATTGGTTTGAGGAGAAGAAGGTCGCCATCGACCTTGCAAGCCGGAAGCGACCTCCAGCGGCTGTAATTGGTAAAGATACGAATAACTGAGCGCGGATATCGCGGGGTAAGCAAGTCAAGTGCATCCGAATGCGGATATCACGGATTCAGCCGAGGAAACCCTAGATTTGGCGGCAGAAGCTTGGCAAGCCCGCTAAGAGAAGCCCACGAAGGAGAAAAATCCTAGTTTCAGGTCTATAAATACAACATGTAAATCTCATTGTAAAGGGACAAAAATTCTAGTACTTTAGGCAGAAAATATAGTGAAATACTCCTGGCTTGGGCGCCCCCAGACGTAGTCTTATTCAAAAGACGAACTGGGTAACCAAACTCACAGCGCATCTTCATATTTGTTACTTGTTATCTGTTTGATCCATTTCATAATCACGTTGTCCTAGATATAAAATCGAGGTCACAACATTGGCTTTGTCTGTGGGAACAGTTCTGTCGATTTACTAAAAATCTACAGGAAACCCGAAATCTCCAATGGCGATCAATCAAGGTAACAATCCCCGAAATGAGACCGACAACCGCGACGGTGTGGAAGCCTCTATGAGCTCGCAGCGCTCTCATCCCGTTATCCCAGAGGCCACCCCCGACTGGTGGAACCTCGTCTAAATGCCAGAGGACTCAAAGGCCATCCTGGCCGTCCTCAACAAAAAGCGTCTCGTCTTCGACGAGGAGGATGAACAGCCACCCGCCAAGAAAGCGGCACCCAATCCGGGGACCTCTAAGGGCAAGATCGCCCTTATCGAGAAAGGACGTTCCACTGGCCAACTGGCATACGATCCAGCGAAGCATGCCATCATTCGGAATCACAGGCTCCTGGAAAGGCCGGCGAGGTCGGGTAACGTGTTCGAGGGACTTGGGGAACAAGAGATCCAAAAGGCCCCTATGGCCGCTGAAGACGAGGCACAATCTCAGCCCCGTCGCGCCGACCAGATAGAGCGAGACCTGGTCATGGCCCTGAATCTGCGCCACAACGAGCTACCGAGAGGGTCTGCAATCCACCAGGGCGACCTACCTGAGACTTTCCCCCAAGGGATCATCGCGACATCAAGATCGATGCGCTGGCCAAAACGGTCCAGCGACTCCTCGAGCGAGCTGAGAACCAGGGTAGCCCGGTAGGGGCGGACCGCGACCTTGTCATTCCAGACTCCCCCCTCGGGACCACAGTCACTTTGGCTCCTACCCAAAGGAAAATCAACACCGCAGATCTAGATTGCTACAGCGGAAGCACAGACCCGAAGGTCCACGTGGCCAAGTATAACTCCTATATGGCTTCCATGGGAGCCACAGATGCCACCAAGTGCAGGCTGTTCTCCTTAACCTTGAGCGACCAGGCCCACCAATGGTTCACCTCACTACCACCGTTCTCTATAGAATCGTTCACCGAGCTCGCTAGGCAATTCCTGGCTCCACGGCCTGCGACCAAGCAGCGACTCATGAACACACAACAGGCAGATGATGAGTCTGATTGATCCTACATCGAAAGGATCGACAAGCTCATATTGGAGGGGGATCCCATCGGTGACGAGGTAAAAGTGCTCGGGGCTGTTTCCGGACTCAAGAAGGGAACCAAGCTGTGGCGGCGGATGACCACCGAGTATCCAATCAACTATAACAACTTCTGGAGACGAGCGAGCGACATCATCCACGCTTTTGAGCTACTGGAAGCGAGACTCTCCGACGACAGGGAGGTCATTAATACAAAGAAAAGCTCCAAGAAAGCTGGTAATCACTATAAGGCTCCGGGCAGCTTCAAGCCCTTCGAAGAAAGCATTCCAGTAAAGTTGATGGAAGTTTTAGGCATGACTCCAAGGAACGTGTTCAATCAGATCAAGGACCGAGAGCTACTCCTCCCGCCTCGGCCAGTAAAGAACAAGGGCAGGGCAAACCCCAACAAGTATTGTGCCTTCCATGAGCAAACCAAACATTATACCAGCGAGTGCAAGGATCCGCTCCCACAGCTCAGGAGGTTGTACGTGGATGGGATATTGGATGTGTTCGTCAAACGACCTCAGAGGAACCAAGAGCAAGACCAAAGAGGTCGCCAACAAGCGAACCCGCAAGCCGAACATGCTCCGAGGAATGCCGGCCAGGGAGAACGGCCAGTACCGCCCATGCCCGAAGACGTGAGAGGTTTAGTGATACACACTCTATCCCCACTCGGAACAGTAGGGGGACTTTCTACAACCGCCTCATCCAAAAGGCGTCTGAAGGCGGAGATAAGGGAAATTGAGAACGCCAGGAAAATGATGCTTCCCGTTTTCATGGTAGGAGAGGAGTCCAGCACAATCGAGTTCGGCAAAAAGGACAAGGCCGGAGTAGTCTACCCCAACGTCGATCCCCTTGTGTTCAGAGCCAATAACATGGGCACCACCGTATGCCACTTGTTAGTGGATGGGGGAGCCTTCTGCAACACTCTTCAAGAAGACCCTGGATCAGCTTGGAGATTATGATGCATATATCACCCCATGCGACCATGTCGTGAAAGGATTCGGGGATGCAACAGTAAAGTCGACAGGGATGATCTTACTTGCTGTAGAATTAGTCTCCACTATGAATGAAGAAGTTAGGGCCACTAGGCTCCTACAATGGGTTCCTCGGGAGGCCTTTTGAACATGAATTCGAGGCTGAGTCCTCAACTTTTTATTTCTGTGTAAAGTTTCCCACCAAAAATGGGCTGGTCGGCACAGTCAAAGGTGACCAAGTTGATGCAAGAGGTTGTTTGATTTATCCCTCGTCTCATTTAAATTCCGCACTAATATTTAGCAAACAAATATTTGTAATAGATAGCGATAAGAAAAGCGAGTCTTTCAACAATGAAACGAGCAGGAAAAGAAGTCGCGATGACTTAGACCCAAGATTGGGGCCTGAACCAGAAGAATTTTTACTCGAAGCAAAAATAGATGATCCCCGGCAAAATACCCAAAGGGCCGTCCCGGGGGAAGACCTCAAGAAAGTCAAAGTGGACCCAGCCCGTCTAGATCTTGAAGTAATAATCGGCTCAAAGATGCCGAACGACCTGAAGGGGGAAGTCATCGACTTTCTCAAAAAGAATCTAGACATCTTTGCTTGGTCGCACAAAGACATGGTAGGGATCGATCCAGAAGTCGCGTGCCATAAGCTACACATAGATCCAGCCCGGAAACCGATAGCTCAGAAGAGGCTAAAATTCGGTCCCAAAAAATATGTAGCACTAGCCGAAAAGGTGAAGAAGTTGTTAGACAATAACTTGATCACTCAAGCCGATCAACCCCAATGGGTGGCCAACGCCGTTCTAGTAAAAAAAATCCAATGGGACTTGGCGGCTATGCATCGACTTCACAGATCTCAATAGCGCATGCCCAAAAGATTTATTTCCAATGCCCCACATCGACCACATGATAGATAACACAGCAGGGCACGAGATAATGTCCTTCATGGACGCCTTTGCAGGCTACCACCAGATAGCCATGTATGAACCTGACAGGCAGCATACCTCGTTCCTAACAGAGAAGAACATCTACTGCTGGAAAAGGATGCCTTTCGGCTTGAAAAATGTAGGGGCAACATATCAGAGGCTGGTCAACCACATGTTTTCCGACCTCATAGGGAAGTCGGTGGAAGTCTATGTCGACGACATAGTAGTCAAAAGCTTAAAATCGGAGGACCACTTAACCCACTTGGCCCAAACTTTCGATATCCTAAGAAAGTTCAACATGCGACTAAACCCGAAGAAGTGCAATTTCGGAGTCGAATCTGGGAAGTTTTTAGGACACCTGGTGAGCAAACGAGGAATCGAGGCGAACCCCTCCAAAGTCAAAGCCATACTAGACATGGGGGCGCCCCAAAACGTGAAGGAAGTACAAAAACTCACAAGATGCCTGCACCCTAAATCGATTCATCTCCCGAATGGGGGATAAGTGCAAGCCGCGAAAGTCAGGAAGCTTTCGGAAAGATCAAAGCTTACCTGGCGGATGTAAGCATTCTGTCGAAACCAATTCCGGGGGAGAAACTTTTCCTATACCTCGCGACCTCTGAAACAGCTTTGAGCTCAGTACTAGGTCGGGTGGAGGATAGGAATGATCTCCCAATCTACTTCGCTACCCAGATTAATCGAATCGAAACCAAACAAATGATATCCAAATCTGAAAAAAAGCCATACGCTACCGTTATGAGCGTAAGGAAATTAAGGCCTTATTTTTTTTACCACCAAGTCGAAGTATTGACTTCCACACCCCTGAGGAACATCTTGCACCAGCCAGACACGTCGGGGCGATGCCTTAAATGGGCAATTGAGGTCGGTCAATACGGGGTAACCTACGCTACCAACCCCGCCATCAAAGCCTAGCCCTAGCCGACTTCATCGTGGAACTTACATTCCCAACTGAAGTCGGATGCTTGAATGGCCCACCCTGGGAATTGTTCATGGACGAATCTGCGACCTCCCATAAGTCGGGGGCCGGTATAGTTTTAACAAGCCCAGAGGGGACCTCGTTCCAGAACGCCATCACCTTCTATTTCCCCGCAACCAACAACGAGGCCGAATACGAAGCGCTTGTCAGCGGCCTAGAAATGTCAATAGCAATGGGTGTCAAGACCGAAGTTCACATAGACTCTAACTCAGAGCCTACCGATTTCGAGAGTACGAGGCAAGGGACAACCGAATGGCAGCATACTTGGAGGTGGTGAAAATATTATGTCAAAAATTCGATCAAATCCATGTCAAGTTAATCACAAGAGAGCATAAATCGTGAGCCGATGCCCTAGCACGACTAGCGACTTCCGAAGGATCAGCAGAAATGAAGGATGTCACCATCACGACATTACCCCACCCATCCACCGAACACTCGGAGGTCGCAAACCAAGAAGACCCGAAATCGAGCTGGATGACACCCATCATCGAGTATCTGACAACAGGCCTTCTGCCGACAGATAGGGTCCAGGCTCGGCAGCTTCAATTGCGCAAAGAAGATACACTATGGTCCGCACCGAAATGTACAAGCGTGGCCGCAAAGATGCCCCCTACTCCATCACATCACACCAACAGGGCAAATAATCCTACATGAAATACATGATGGGGCATGCGGAAACCACACCGGGGGGGAATCATTGGCCCACAAAACCACAAGACAGGGATACTTTTGGCCCACGCTAAGGGCAGATGTTATCATCTTCGCTCGCAAATGCCACAAATGCCAAATCCACGCCCCTTCCATCAAACAAGCACCGGAAGAACTCACAAGTATCCTCACCCGCCATTTGCAATGTGGGGATAGACATCATCGGCCCACTCCCAATCGCGCGGGTTCGGTCAAAACACGCCTAGTAGTAGTAGATTACTTTACAAAGTGGGCAGAAGCAGAGGCACTGGCGACCATAGATCAGAACCAAGTCATCAAGTTCATATGGCGGAACATCATATACAGATTCGGTTTACCACAAACCATCATATCAGAAAAATGGCAAGCAGTTCGACGGCCTCAAGGTCGAGGCTTTCTTCAAGAAGTAGAAAATCACGAAGCTCTTCTCAACCCCAAACCACCCGCAGTCAAATGGATGTGTCGAGGTCAGGAACAAAATCATCAAGCACACTCTCAAAGCCAAGATCGAGGGGGCCAAGGGGAAGTGGGCTAGCGAGCTCCCAGACATTCTATGGGCCTATAGAACGACCTGCAGAAATTCAACCGGAGAAACCCCCTACTCACTAACCTTCGGGACCGGGCGGGTCCCCACTTTTAAATCAATTTCCCCAAATTCCCGCGACCACCAAAGTCGCCGGCCGAACGATGAGGCCCTAACCAGAAATCTCGATCTGCTCGAGGAAAAATGACTAGAAGCTAACATGAGGAATGCCAGATACAAACAAAGGTCGAAAAAGTACTACAACTCTAAAGTACGACTCCGGCGATTCAGAGAAGGCGATTTGGTACTCAAGAAGATACTCGGAGAATCGAAGGGGACCCTCGGCCCAAATTGGGAGGGCCCATTCAAAGTCTCAAAGATCTTACCTAATGGAGCATACGAGCTCGAGCTACCAGATGGAACCAAAGCTCAATACCCATGGAACGCAAGACACTTATGAAGTATTATCAGTGAAATTATACCCTTGTAACCAGTTATTTATCGGAAATATTAATAATATTGTTTCCTTAATCTCGAAATCATTGTGTGAAACCCAAAGGGGCTATGTAAAGAAAACATAAACTACCCGAGGTACGACCTTCGACACACCGAGGGGAGAATCGGCACCTTGCAAGGGGCGACCTCCCCCGACTTTATAAGACGACCAGATAAACGAAGTCCAAACAATAAAGTCGCATTACAACAAGACGACGTGGAAAAGTAAATTTTAAGTCGCATAAGAGAAATGAAAGGTCGACACAACATGACAAAAGAAAAGGAACTTCATTAATATAACAAAAAGGGGCCCGAAGGCGAGTACATTAAAGAAGGCCCGCAGGCCAATACATCAAAAATGAAAAAGAGATGAAAAGTCAAAAGGCTCCGTCCCTCAGGGTCCCACCGAACCCCCTTCCACATTCCCTTTCGTGGCCGCAACCTCCAACACAGGGGCCTCAGGAGCCAACTCCGACTCCAACTGAGCGACCTCCGCCTCGGCAGTGACCTCCTCCTCCGGGATCGGACGTACAATCCGAGAGGGATTAGCAAAGAAGGAGAGGTCGACGCCCATATCCTCCAAGTCCTTGATCTCCAGGAACACCGTGGGGGTGGGAGGATAGTTGCAGACATAGTCCGCCAATTCAGCGACAATAGGAGTAAGGTCACCCGCAGGATTCGCCTTGTGAAAAGCCCGGATGGCTCCAGCATAGGCCATCACATAGGTGAAGTTGGTGATGGTCCCGATTTGAAAACCCATTTTGCGCGTGCGGAAGTAAACATTTCAGTTCAGTGCATATAAAATAGGGGTGAAGGAATGGTGATTACAGATTTTTGCGTTTTAAGCTCATGTGTTGTGTTTTGCTTATAATTGAATGCATATGACAAGTAAAGAACACAGCAAAGTATAGTGGTTCGGAGGCTCAAGCTCCTACATCCACTCTCCCTGTTCCTAGGGAAATTCCTTCCAACTGGACTTATCACCCTCTCGGGCTCGCCTCTTAGATGTTTACCGAGTTCACACTCCAATCGGGACTTATCACCCTCCACGGGATTACCTACAGATGTTTACCGAGTTCACACTCTAACGAGACTTATCACCCTCACTCGGGATTGCCTACCCTCCCTTTCGGGATTGCTAGATGTTTACCGAGTTCACACTCACCTACAAACTTAACCGACTGATTTGGGTAAGGTTTGTTTGGTTTCCAACTAGGTTGAGATTTTCCCTTACATTTGTTTAGCCTCAATGCTAAGGTTGGGAAAATCTCTCTAAGCTTAGGATACATCGTGGGTTGCTTAGATTGGGTTCTAGAACACTCTTGAACATATTTGTATATCTATAGACTTGTGTTCTATGGTGGGAATGCTTGACTATAAGGCTCTTGGCTCTGTAGCATCTTTTGCATATTCTCCACACTTGATAATGATGGAAGACCTTGTATTTATAGTGTGGATTTGAATGTTACCGTTGGATGGAGTCACATTCAAATCCATACTATTCTTTGTATGTTCTGCAGCTTTTCCAGGCTGGTTGTCTTCCTCTCATTGGTCCACGTCAGCTGATTCTAACGGCTATATTCCTCAGATTCCTCGCCTTGGAATCATTCAGGATTCTCTGAGTCTCAGTGTCTATCTGAGTCTCAGATTTCTCATCTGAGCCTCAGGTTTATCTGAGCCTCAGGATACTTGATTCAGCAGACTTCTTATCAGCGGACCTTGTCGATCGGTATAATCGACACTCAGCCGACCGAGTTCGTTCTCTCAATTCGTACATCCCGACCTTCAGTCACTTTGATTCAAAGCATCGATTTCTTCTTTGCCCGATTTGATCACTTTTGATCGGATCAACACATCTTCGATCAACATCTCGAGATAGCATCAGTCAAGACATTAGGTTTAGCATATCGGTTTAGCACATCCGATCTCAACCACGCCCCGATCTTGATCATCTCGCTTTCATCTTTATATCCGATCTCGATCACGCCCGATCTCGACAATCCCATTTGCTCCTCTTCCGATCCGCAACCTTCTCTTCCGATCTTCCGGTTAGTTTCTTTCCGATCGACATGTCCGCTTCTTCCGATCACCATATCACTGACTCGTTTTTTCCGATCATCCGATCAGTCTGCATTCGTCATCCGATCATTTGACCTTCCGATTCTTCCGATCACCGCTTAGCTTTTCTTCTCTTCCGATTTTGCATAACCCATCGATTAAGCTGTGGAACTCTTCTTACTCATCTGATCTCGATCAGTCTCGTCTGTAGCCTCACCTGATCTCAATCATCTTCGTCTGATTTTGTGAGTTCCCCCTCAATTTGTTCTCTCGTTCCCCCTCAACTTGTTATCTGTAAATTAGCTTCAATAACACAAGTTGATAATGTTTTGGCATAATTCATCAAAACTAAAATATCCCAACAGATAGGTTCTTCAGCTTCTTTGAACTTTAGCTTCTCAGTGGCTTCAACTTCTTTTAAGGCATCAGCAATTATCTTTTCTTCAGCTTCTTTCTTTCGAGCCTTTCTCTTCATGGTTTGCGCCAACAACTCACTTAGTTTGCCACCAGGCCTTTCCCCCTTTTTGGCACCATACCTTGGAAGAAGTTGAGAAAGTGCAGTATCCATATGATATTGCTCTTTGCTTATAGTTCGCACTTCCCCTGCCAACTGATCGTGCTCATCCTCTAGCCTTCTCATGCGATTCTTAGCCATTGAGAACTCTTCAGAAAGAGGTGAAAACTGATTTGAGAAGACATTTTGCATCATCTCTGTCATCTTGGTCATGAGCATAGAGCCCATTTCCTCAAAAGCTGTCTTGATCATCAGATCATTCTTCTCAACCAGCTTGGCTTCTAGATATGTTGTTCTTTCCTGATACATCTGCTTCACCTCTACATTGAGCTCAGCTTTGACTACATCAACCTTTCCCTCCAGAGTAGTCATTTTATCAGCAAGAGATGTTTGTAATTGCAATGATATCTGAAGATGAACTCAGAGTTTCTAGCTTCTGAGATTGGCTTGCCAAGGTTTCTTCAATTTGGGTCACTTTCTCCACCATTGGCACCACCTTCTCCAATTTCTCCAGTATGGGACTGAGATCAATCTCTGGAGTGAGTACAACTTTTTCCACCGAGCCTCGTGCTCCACGAGCCTCGATATATCGGATATAACAGATTTAAAAATAGAACTTCAAAGAGCTTTGGCATAATGTTTAATAGTGCCAAAAGATACCTGAAGAGTGCTAACTTCAGTCTGAGGATGTGAGATATCAGTCTGTCCAGCATCAATATCCTTCTCCATCTGAGATTGATTTTCAGGATCATCTTGTTTGTCACCCTCTTTATCTTGATCCTTAGAACTGGAGGCATCAACATCAGTTTCCCTTCTCTCAGCCACTTTCCTCTTGACTAGCTCATCAAAATCAGCATTTTTCATTCTGAGCTTTGTCTTCATGAATCCAAAGAACTCTATCAGAATAGCAGTCTCAGCATTCCACCAATCCTCTCCTCTGAAGGAGGCTATATTCAGCATCTCTGGAAGAGTCTGATTCAAGATGTAGATCGTGGTTACGAAGTCCAAGAAGAGATCCTGAAGGTCGATATATCTTTTAAGCTTCGTGGTACCTATCAAGAATGAATTGTTCCCCCTTGCTGAGCCATTCAGTTTCTTCTGCCTCTCCTTCTTCATCTTTGGGCTCTCGAAGGTCGATGGGGATCGATTGTAAGAGTTCGGTCTTTGAGGATCGAGAAATGGTTCACTCAGGAGCGCATCCAAATTCAAATATTCTCGAGGTTCACCGATCCGAGGTCCGAGCAGTATCTCTTGATGAGGAACACGAGGTCCCTTGAATATTTCCTGAGAAATTTTATCTGAGCTCAAAGAAGTTCCGAGTACCTCAGAGAAAACATGTTCCTCAGTTTCTTCCTGTGCATTTGTCACAACTTGAGCCAGAACCTGCAGTGGAGATTTCAGCCCTTGTTGGCCTTCAGGTTGGATTTCCTCAGTGTCACTGACCTCCTCCTCAGTAATAGTTTGAAGTTTTCTGCGTTTCTGAGGGGCCTGTGTTTTCTTCTTCAGAGTTTCTCCTCTCTCTCTTTTCACTTCCATCAGGGCCTTCCCCCTGGCTTGTTGGGCTTCAACAGCTCCTTCTTCAGCGGTCTCCTCCTGAGACTTCGAGCTTTTCTCTTTCCTTCCTTTCAAAGTCTTCTTTGTTGTAGGTGGTTTGAACAGGATTTTAGACTTTGGAAAGGATGAGGAATTGGCAAAAATGTCCTCTTCTTCTCTGCACATTTCCAAGATGAATGCAATCTTGGTTGCATGAAGGATCTTCCCTTTGACAACAACAGATCCATATACCTTCTGAACTTGTTTTGTTTGATCACTCACTACTTTGATTAAATAGTGTAACCAGTTGAATGCAGTGGTGGGTGAATCTTCAATCGCCGCCATTAACCTCAACTTAGGCGTGCTTATCTGTTCAAAGTTGCCAGACCTACTCATTATGCATTTACTTACAATGTCCAGCAATACTCGATATTTAGGCTTCAAATGCCTTTTATTCAGAGTTTCTTCGAACTTTACTGGATGCTCTACAATTCTATCCAGATATTCTTGCTCCCTACCCATCATATACACTGTAGGGTCTTCACCTCTATCGCTTAGTTCATATATGGCATTAAGATTCTTAGGAATAATGTACAATTCCCTAACAAAATCCACATACTTTGAACTTTGCTCTAAATGAGAGACTGTAATCTGTGATTCTATACAATCTTCATCATCTAATTTCAAATTCGAGATAAACTCTATTACCTCTTTTGTGTATTTGGCTTCTGGTTGATTCGCAACCAGGCAAGTGAGCTTTGCCAACCGAATCATATGTAACGCTTCCTCTTCATGAGTTGCATTTGATGAGCTTTCGAGAGATACGACATATTCATACCAAGGTTTGTTAGAAATGGCAAGCTTGTCGTATATAGAGAACGTCATTTTTGGATAATTTTTTGTGAAAGATGATGATTTCTGGGCAATCGAGAGGTTTTTGAAGCAGAGTGTTTTGAAGATGAAGGCTTTTGGAATCGATCTTTGAAGGAAATTTCTTCAATAGATATAGGATTTTGATTCATGGAAAATTGCATAGATGAAAAAATCGACGGTCGAGATTAAAAACCAACTAAATCGGGTATATGAAATGACGATTTCACAAATATTAAGCCGCCAATTTATCCCTATTGGTGATTAATGAACAGTGCATTTAATTACTATTCCTGCAGACCATTGACTTTCTTCGGATTTCAAAGGTCCCGCCCAAATATTCCTTCAGGTGTAATGTTATTTATTGCCAATGATTACTAAGATTCAGTTAGACAATAAATGTGTTGCATGAGTCAATAATTCTTCAGACTAATTTCCTCCATCAGTCTTACTGAGTTTTGACCTTGATAAAATGTCGAAGATAATACCGAGTTTCGAATTTAGGTCGAAGATAATATTGAAATCTTGAACGAGGTCGAAGATAATCTTGAAATCTTGAACGAGGTCAGTATAATACTGAGTAATGAACGAGGTCAGTATAATACTGAGTACTGATCGAGGTCAGTATAATACTGAGTTTCCCAAGACTCGATGTTCAGTATTCTCAATTTTATCCTGAGTTTCTAAGTAAAAACCTGAGAAAAACTTCATGCATCTGAAAAACTTCAATTTTTTAGATTCGCTTTTATTCACTTGGATCCAACATACCTAATTCAACTGATAATTCCTAAAATCTTGATTCACCAAAGGTTTAGTCAAGATATCAGCTCTCTCTTGTATCGGTTATGAATTTTCTCCATTCTCGATGTCTTTCTTCTCAACATGATCTCGATGAAGTGATGTCCGATATCAACATGTTTACATCTCGTGTGTACAATACCAATTTTGTGTAATAGCAATTGTACTATTATTATCACAAAATATAGGTACTTCATTGGCTATAATCTTATAATCCTCAATTGTTGTCCGAGCTAAAGAATCAGGCACAACAAATTTTCCTCGCAACCATGTATTCAAATTTCTAAGAAGATCTTGGTTGCTATTGAGGTTTGTTTCTTTGAAAACCATGATATCGGTTTACTTCCAAGAAATTGACAAGTTCTGTGGTACACTTCCCACAATTCTACATCCTCCATAATCGAATCAATAACCAAAAATTCAAGGTTATCATCAATGGATACCATAATCCTCTATTCACAAAGCCTTTAAGATATTTCTGAATCTTTTTGGTAGCCTTCCATGTGACTAATTTTTAGGATTAGCTTGGTATCTTGCACATATCCCAACAACAAATGTTATATAAGGCCTACTTGTCGTGAGATAAAAGCAAAGGATCCAATGATCCTCTATAATCGGTGTGATTTATTGATTTGCCTTCGTGATCGATCCATCTTGTAGTTAGTATTCATAGGAATTCTAACTACATTGCAATTTTGTACACCATATTTTGCAATCAGATCTCCTGTGTATTTTGCTTGATTGATGAAAATTCCTTCCTTAGTTTGTTTCACCAAGTCCAAGAAAGAAATTCATCTCCCCATCATTGACATCTCAAACTTTCCTTTCATTAGGGTAAAAACTTTTCACACAACCGATGATTTGGAGATCCAAATATGATGTCATCTACATATATCTGAACAAGTAAGATGTCTTTCCCATCTTCTATCCTGAACCGAGTCCTATCAACAGTTCCTTTGATAAAACCATGGTCAGTAAGAAATTGAGAAATGGTATCATACCATGCTCGGGGTGCTTGCTTAAGACCATACAAGTCTTTTTCCGAGCACCCTAAACTTGGTCATTCTCGTTCAAAAACCGGAGGTTGTTCCATATAAACCTCTTCCTTAAGACACCATTAAATGCACTTTTCACATCCATCCGATAGATGTGAATTTCATGTGGGCAAAGATATGCAAGAAACAATCTGATGGCTTCTAGTCTTGCAACAGTCAAAAGGTTTCATCATAATCCAAATCTTCTTCTTGGGAATAACCTTGTGCAACTAAATTTCCTTGTTTCTCACAATGTTGTTGTTTTCATCTCTTTATTCTTGAACACCCACTTAGTTCCAATCATATTGTGCCTCTTAGGTCATCCACTAGTTCCCAAACTTCATTCCTTGAAAACCGATTCAAATTTTCTTGCATAAAGAAGAATCCAAAATGAATTTTGTAGAGCTTCATCAATCTCAGTAGGTTATTTTTCAGATAGGAAGCAGCAGAACAAAGCACTTTATCCATGGAACCTTCTTGTTTTGACACCATCTAATAGATCACCCACAATCTGACTTTTAGGATGACTATCTAACCATTTTCTCCTAGATGTTCCCCCTTCAGTAGTATCCTCAACATCAGAAATGTTAGGTTCAGGTAGTTCATTAAATTCAGGGAACAACAGAAAAGGAGAAAGAGAATCATCTTCCTTAGGGGAAATTCCATTCAGAACATTGTCAGAGACATTTGTTCCTCTTTGGTTGATAGATTCAGAGATTGCCTCAGCTGTGACCACATCTTCATCGGCATTACATACCTGAGTCCTCAAATCGATGTATGTTCGATTGGTCACTTCAAGCAGGTGTTGGCTTTCCTTCGGAGAATTTCCAACCGAGTCTCACCATCCCGAGAAGTTTTTCCATCCCGAACTTCTTTATTCGAGTCCGATTCACTCCATTCATAGAAAGTTATTGACTTCTTCTTTTCGTGTTCAAATGGATGTTTTATCAATCTTTTTTCGTGCTAAGTCCGGTGATTCTCTTGGTCAGTTCTCCCCGAAGTCATGTTCCCGCTTTCTTCCAACACAAGTAGATTCATCAAAAAACAACATGAGGTGTTTCTTCCACAATAAGAGTCCTACAGCTTGTAAACTCGAAGGCTTTACTTGACTTCGAATATCCTAAGAATATCCCTTCATCAGCTTTGCTATCAAAAGTTTTCAACTGATCTTTACCATTATTGTGTATGAAACACTTGCAACCAAACACACGAAAGAAAGAAACAAGAGGCTTCCTTTCATTCCACAACTCGTATGGAGTTTTTCCTTGGTTTTTGGTCAGCATGGATCTGTTCTGAGAGTATCATGCAGTGTTGATAGCTTCAAATTTCAAAATCTTTTAGGAATATCGAGATCAACAATCATTGTTCTTGCAGCTTCTTTCAGAGTCATATTTCTTCTTTCAGCAACACCATTCTGTTGTGGGGTCCTTGCAGCTGATGTTTAATGAGCTATTCCATTTGCTGCACAATAATCAAATATGATATGATTGATAAACTCAGTTCCTTTATCTGATCTGATTTTAACCACACTAAGATTCTTTTCAGTACTGAGCCTTTTCAGTAGTTCAGGCAGTTTTGTCTGAGTCTCTTTCTTATTGAGTAGGAATATGACCCATGTGTATCTAGAGTAGTCATCAACTACCACAAGTGTATATTTTTTGCCATTAGTGCTCACAGGTGTTACTGGACCAAAGAGATCCATATGTAACAGCTTGTAGTATTCTATCGAGAGAAACATCTACTTTGCTTTTGAAAGATGCTCTGATTTGTTTTCCTTTCTGACAAGCATCACATACATGATTTTTACTGAACACTTCATTGGGTAACCCCCTCACAAGTGCTAATCTTGCAAGTTTGTTCAGGGTTTTGAAGTTTAAGTGATTCATTCTTTTTGTGCCACAACCAACCTGGGTATCGATGGAACTTTTTTGCAACCAAACATGTATCTTTAGGAGATAAACTCCAATCAAGAAGATACACATTTCCTTTTCTAGTACCAATCGAAAATTTTATGTAAGTATTGTCTTTCACATAACATAAGTTCTTTGAGAACTCAACACCAATCCTTTGTCACAGAATTGACCGATAGAAAGCGTGTTATGCTTTAGACCGCATACATATGAAACACCATGGATATGAACAGAGTCAACTTCAAGAGTTCCATATCCTTCAGTTTGTTCTTTGAAATTGTCTCCAAATGTGATCTGAGGGCCTTTTTGCTCAACATAGTCAGTGATTAGTTGCTTATATCCTGTCATATGTCTTGAACATCCACCGTCCGTGATACCATACAAATAGAGTCAATTCATTTCCACTCATCGCTGTTATGTTGTATTCATTCAAATTTCAAAGCCCTTTTCCTTCACCAAAAAACATATCGGTTCTTAGGGTACCCATTTGGTTTAGGGTCCTACTGTGTTAGTTGTTGTACCTTTTGGAACCCAAATCTGCCTAACAACTCTAATTACTTTAGAGTGGCTAATTTGTCTCCCATAAACATCTACATACACATTCACCACCCTAGGTGCCTTGGCAGTATCCTATGTATGAGTGACAGTCTTAGCATGAACATGAGCCTTAGAGTTCTTCTTGGGTTCAGGCCTTTTGTTCAAGTGCTTTGGATTTTGTGCAGCTGGTCTCTGTCTCTGCTGACTTGGGTTCAGAAAACCTTTACCCTTAGGCAAGTGGGGTTTAGGTTGCCTGTCTTAAATTGGGGTCTTTCAAGAATCTGAGGACTTGGTCTTTTTCAGGTTGAGAATATCTCTGCTTTGAGTGTTTCTCTTCCTAAAATTCCTCCGATGGTTCAAAGGCAGATCTCTTTAGGTTGGTATTCTTAGCCCGAGGCTTTGAAATCTTGGCTTTGAAGATTTCCTCTTGAGTGGTCGGGTTTTCTAGCCTTTTCCTCGAGGTCCAGGCTTTCTTCCTGAACCTTCAGTTTTTCAGAAACCATAGGTCATTTACCCTTGTCTAAAACTCTGGCTAGTTCTTCAGTAAGAAGATTAGATGTCACTTGTTTAACAAAGATAGTCTTGGTGCTACTAGAAGCGAAGATTCAAGACCTTGTGAGGTTCCCCTGAATGTATCCCAATCCAAATTTTTATAGTTCTTGGTCTTTGATAACTTTGAATTTCATCTATCACTTTAGATCGCGAATCCAATAGAGCTAACTTTCTCTCAAGACTATCCTCACATTTCTTTAGAGTTTCATGCTTCTCAAAGAGGTCATTGAACTTCGCTTACGATAAGTTGAATCTCTTTAGTGGATTTCTCTAATTTTCCATTCAGGATCTCTATCACCTTCTCTTTTTTCGAGAGTTGTTTTCAAAACATCTAGTTCATCAAGAGTTTCCATCAATTGAGAAGTGATCTCAAAGATTTTTAGAGTCTTTCCACTTCGATTCTCGCCAGATCGGGTTCCTTGTTACGCTTCATGAGTTTCAAAGGAGCGCTCTTATAACCTAGAATAGTCCTTCATAAGATTCTCAAAAGAATCCATCAGGTCAAAGTTATTGTTTACAGTTGAACTTGAGAACCCATGTGCTTGTGTAGGAGCAACAACGGAGATAGAAGAATTTACCTCCTCCACGGCCATAAGACAAATATCATCACTGTCACTATCTGAGAAAATCTCATCTGAGAAACTGGAACCATCTTCAGAATGTTCTTCTTCCTCATCAATCATAGATTTCTTGCTGGAGAACTTCTTGTCTCTCTTGGCTTGTCTTTCCTTTCTTTCTTTAGCACTTAACTCAGGACAATCATATTGAAAGTGACCTTTCTTCTGACAGTTGTAGCATCTGTTGGCATCATCATCCTGATCACTTTCCTCCTTGGTCTTGGAGTCCTTCTTTTTGGATGAGGATCCTTCAGCTTTCTGGTCCTTTCTTTTCTCAGTATATCTGTCCTCATCTTTTGAATCTCTTTTGTATCTGTGATTCCTGTAATATTTCTTATATTTTCCATATTTGCTATTGAGTCTTTCAAACCTCCTTGCCATCAGTACTAGCTTATCCTCATGCTCATCCTGATTTTTTGGCAAGTGAGTTCTCGAACTCTCTAGTCTTCTGATTTTCTCTTTGGCTTTGAAAGTCACATTCTTGCTAGATGAAGAATCATCTTTCTTTGTCGATTTCTTAGTTTTCTTGTCAATCACAAACTCATAAGCTTTCAGTTCAGAGAAAACTTGTTGATATGGCATGGAATCAATATTTTTGGTGTTTTCAATCACCACAGCATGTATATCTCATTTCTTAGATAATCCTCTAAGAATTTTCAGTGTCACTTCTCTCTGTGGATATCTTTTCCCAAGACCATTCAGATCATTCATGATGCTAGTGAATCTGACCTCAAGTTTGTCAATGGATTCACTTTCTTCCATTTCAAAGCTATCAAACTTTCCAATAGCAACAGAAAGTTTGTTTTTCTTAATATGATATGTGCCTTGACACATAACAACAAGTATGTCCCATATTTCTTTTTTGCGCTTTTCACAAAGGAGAAATCATCCCCATAACACCATCATATATAGTGCTATACAAAGTATCTTTAGCAATGTAGTCCAGATTGACTAACTTTCTCTCATCAGGAGTAAGTTGATCATCTGATTTTGGAAATTCATCTTTGGGATCATTCCTCTCAGTATCATTGATTCTGGGATTCACAACAGTAAATTTGAATGGTCCTTCAGAAACCACTCTCCACGTTCTTTCATGTTTTGAATAAAGATGAGTCTGCATTCTCAATCTCCATAGGTCATAGCTCTCAACAGAGAACATAGGAAGTTTCTTAGAAGGCATGATGACTAAGCCTTGTAAGATATCAGCAAACAGATCTATTCAGTAGACCACCAAAGTTTTTCAGCAAAATAGACTATGGCTACCAAAGTAAGTGGTCAAATTGAACCACTGCTCTGATACCACTTGTTGGTCCAGGTGCTAACGAGTCTCACACGTGTATGGGGGGAAATACACGTGTTCAGTGATTTTAAAAACTTTTCTTTCACTGAGGTCAGATGGGTCAGGTTATCCTGATGATTTGGCCCTGAGAAGCATAGATTGCCCTGAGTCAAAGTCCACTGAGACAATGATCCTGAGTTGCTTTCAGAAGCTTCAGATTAGCCCAACTGAGTCTGAGTTTATCAGAGATCCTGAGGCGCTTGGATCAGATAATTATCTTACTGAACCCTCAGTAGAGTTAGTTCAGTTTGGTAACTATCTGTTCTAGCTACTCAAGTGTGCGGAATGGTTGGCCCTATGTTTATACTCGTTTTTAGCTTTGCTGAAAATCTTCCTTTTAATAAAACAATGATTAAGGTTGTGATCAGTTTGATGCAAGTTCAGTGGATTGGTTCCAACTGAATATCAGTGAATTATGCTTTCAGTGAAAAACATGCAACAGATAATAATGCAGTACAGAAAGCAAAACAACACAGCAATTATAGTGGTTCAGAGACTCAAGCTCCTACGTCCACTCTCTCTGACCTTCAAAGAAATTCCTTAACCACTTCCTAAACCTTTCTGGCTAACTCACTGTAACTTACTCACTTTTCTACCTTGAGTTTTCTGGCTGACTCACTGCAGCTTACTAACTCAACACACACAAGTGTTCAGACTACCACAAGTAGCTTACTAACTTCTTCTCTAGAGTTTTCTGGCTAACTCACTATAGCTTACTAACTCTTTACAACTCCAACTCACCAACAAAACACACACAAACTACCTTATAAAGGGTTTGGGTTTTGGGTTAGTTTCCAACTAGGATGAGATATCCTTTACAATAAGAACAACGTAAAGGTTAGGATATCTCTACTAAGCTTTGGATATTTCTTATCAATCTAGGCTTAGTGAATGAGCTCTCTTCAATGTGAAACACTTGGGAAATTCTAGGTTTTTTGAGTGCTTCAATTTGCAATAATACGAATGAGCTCTTGAGTTGCTTTCAAATTTCCCGTGACCTCTCAATGTAAAGGGTCACTAGTATTTATAGGCAACTTCACCAAGGTCACTCTTGAAAAACTATCCATTGGAGGAGATATCTTCATGAGTTTCCTCTTATGGTGTTTGATGAACGGCTATATTTAGGGTTTGAATACTCCCTTGCATGTTTTAGGAAATATGCATTCATGTAGCCAATCACCAATTTTTGCAGTCTGGAAACATAGTACTACTGACATGCTTCAGTGACCTATCGCTTTCGAAGGTCGATGAAAAAGCAGTGTTGTCTTCCTCTTATTGGTTCTTGTCTTTCATAAAAATGTAGACAAACATAACGGCTCTTTTTTGGTCAATCTCTTAATGAGATAACCTTAAACAACACTTAGACTTAGTTCCTTTTGTCGCATATGAATTTCTTGGGCAATATCTATTTTTCCGAATATTCACGCTTTTCTCGGTTTTGTAGTCTTGAGATAGATATTATTAGGTGCCTCGAGAACTTTACGGTTATCTTGAGTATTGATATCTTCTTGATCTTGATAACTCTTTGGTCTTGATGTCTTACGTGTCTTGATATCTTGAGTCTTGATCCCTTACGAGTCTTTAGTGTCTTACGAGTCTTGATTCTTACGAGTCTTTAGTGTCTTACTTGATGTCTTCATTTCTTGTCTTGATGACTTGATGACTTCTTGAGTCTTGATGACATCTTGAGTCTTTAGTGATGACATCTTGAGTCTTGATGACATCTTGAGTCTTGATGACATCTTGAGTCTTGATGTCATCTTGAGTCTTGATGGCATCTTGAGTCTTGATTTACTTCTTGAGTCTTTAGTTTCTTGACAACTTTTTGAGACTTGATTTCTTCTTGAGTCTTGATTTCTTGATAACTTCTTGAGTCTTGATTCTTCTTGAGTCTTGATTTCTTGATAGCTTCTTGAGTCTTGATTTCTTCTTGAGTCGTCGGTTTTCTTGAGCTTATCGAGTCTTGATTTCTTCTTAAACTTACTCGAGTCTTCGAATCTAACTTTGATCTATATCTGCTTTTATACATGGTGCAGATAACTTCCTGAACACTCTATACTGAATCCTGACTCAGTCTATCAAGATTATCCTGAACATGTCATACTCAGGGGTTTTGGGATCTAATCAAAACTTCTTTATTAAATTCATCTCCCAACACCACACTCTATAAGAGTATGATGCAGATCGCACACCAATATCCATTGCATCATCAATATCCCATTCTTGATGATCCTCGATTGGGGCTATTTGAGAATCATGCTTAAGTCATCTGAGTTCTCACACACTCAATGACAGCAATGACTCAAGGGAACACAGATAAGAACAAATGCAAACAATCAAATGTAATATTCTAATAAGTGTAACGTCATACATTTAATATTAAAATGAACAATGAAAGTGTGTGTGCATGTATTTTCAGAGTGTTGTTGAAAATATTGTGAAACATATAAAACAGCATATGACAGCAAAGTATAAAAATGCAGTGCAAAGGATTTCCAAAATTGTGTATAGTTTATAATCAGACTATACGAACCTCATGGTTAAAAACATCACTATAACAAGTAATGAGATACACACGAATCTCTTACAAGATCCTAAAAGGTGTAGTGAAAAATCACACACCAAAAATCAATTTATTCAATCAAGTAACTAGTGATCTTATTCGACCTAAAACTTGATCTAATAAGACAAAATCAATACTGATGGGAAATGTTGGGATACACTCGACCAGTACAGACATAGCATCGACCCTCACACTCCACTCACGGTTGTGTCTCGAATGCTACAATCTTAAGTTTGGAGTAGAGCAAATGAGATTTCACATTAACTCAAACTTGAATGTCGACCAATGCAGTTTATTTATAGATATTTGGACCAACTACATTGTCCTATCCACTTGGTGTGGACAGCCTTGAAGATCTCCTCCACTATCTCCATGATCTTGGTGTAACCACCCATGATCTTTCTATTCTTACTCCATCAGTGCAACCGCTTGACAATATCCGAAATTATCTTCAACCTGCAATGTAGGAAACATGGAAAAAACACATCTAATAAAACGGAGTCAGTGTTAGGAGAAATGGCAAATTTAAGATGGTGTGCAGAATGTTGTTCAACATCTGGAACAACATCCGTGCAACATCAACAAACTCCCCCAATTTGGCCTTGTTAGTGTTAGTGTCCTAGAGACAATCTATTGTAAGGACATAATACTAGATGATATTTAGTTTGATTTAATATTATAGTTAATTTAATATTAATGTATGGCAATACAGTTGTTTGAATATTATGTTTGATTGTTTTCATTTATTCATACAAATGTTCCCATGAGTCATTGTTGTCATTGAGATTGTGATAACTCAGATGACTTAAGCATGATTATCAAATAGTCCCGATCAAGGATCATCAAGAATGGGATATTGATGATGCAATGGAGATTGGTGTGCGATCTGCATCATACACTTAAAGAGTGTAGTAAGATCTCACGTACTACGAGATACTAGGTATCTCATGATGGAAGCACAAATACCTTAGAGGGTATTTGTTGGTCCCGATGAAAAACCCATGAAATCTAGAAAAATCATGTAATGACATAAAAAAGGTGAAGGAATAAATTCCAAATTTTTGCTTTTAAATCTATGTGATGTTTTTTGCTTAAACAATGCATATGACAAGATAAGAACGTAAAGCAATAAAGAACACATCAAAGTGTCGGGTTCTTAAGTTTTACCTCCTAAATCCGGTTTGTATCCATCGATTCCAAGTTTTATCTTTTTCAAACTTCTCCTAAATCTTTCCGATCGGATCGGAAGCTTGGTGCTTTTATCTTAACTTTTCTATGTATGCGCTTTTAATATTGTGCAATGTGAGAACAAATTAATCAAAGCAAAAGGCACACAAGATTTATAGTGGTTCCACAAACCGATCCCACGTCCAACTTCCCTTTCTAGAGGGCACCAACTTAACTCAACTTAACCGACTTAACCGATAACTTAGATTAGTGTGTTAATCCAACACATTACACCAACTATGTTTTAGGAGTTCTCACTCAACCGGTCCTTAAATCGTCTAGAATCCCTAGGTTGAAATTTTCCTAAACAACTTATCCTAACTTTTTTTGGGTAAGATTGTTAAGGTTCCAACTATGAAATCTTTCCTTAGGTATATCGCGGGTTGATAGCTAGATGGAAAGATTTCTTGAACACTTATGGGATGAACATTTACAATATAAAATAAGCTCTGTAGTTCTTTTGTGTTCTTCGTGGTGGAATGCTTATAGTTTGATGTCTTGATTATGTAGTTTTTGTCCAAGCATTTCCGTTGTTCACACATTCTGATCCCATATTTATAGACCTTGAGATCAAAGAGCGTTGGAGAGCAATTTGAATCTCGAGGCTATGTTAGGTAGAGTTGCTTTTTGATTGACATTGTCTTCCTCGAACGTCCACGTCAAGGTTTTATAGCCGTTTGGTTATTAACATCGATCCCGCGAGTCTTGACTCTCTCATACGTGTCTTTCCTTATTGGATGAAAGCCTTGCTTTCTTTGTTCCTCCAACTAAGGTTGGTATTCATCTTGTTCGGATCGGCAGACGTGATGATAAGATGAAACATCGGGCCATCTTATGAGTCTCTGGATTCTTTTGAGTCTCCACGATGGATTCTTGATTGATGAAACCTACCCCCGACTCTAGCACTAGAAGATGAGTCGAAGAAGAAAAAAGCGCTGCGAAATTAATCTTAACAAGGAATATCCGACCCTTTGGTTCTTTTACTTCTTGCTCCTCGATCCTTGAGGCGAGACTTCGATAAATTCTTCTTCTCCTCAACCTCAACTCCTTTCACCGCCAAATTAAAGGTCGCAGAGCATGTCTCTACCGCTAGTTCACGCTCATGAACTCAACTCGAACCGGATACAATCGCCACTCAAATGCAGAAACCATCTTGTTGAACCAATCGACATCTTCCGCCGATTCAAGCACAACGACAAGCTTCCACATCTCATCCAATTAATCTCGACAGATCATTCCTCAGATCCAGATCGGCGAAAGACCATCACCGGAAAAATGGTCGACTAAGAATTGAACGAGAGATTGATGAGAAGTTTCCACAATTCTAATTTTGCCTACTATAAGAGAAGAAGTCGTCGAGATCCTCACCTTATTCTCGATTAAAAAAAGCTTCTCGGATCTTATCTTACTTGTTGAACAGATGGGTGGTGCGGATGAGTTCGCAGATTTTGACTTCGATATGAGGAAGTTGTTCAAAGTGGGTTCACCAAATTAGCTCATATCCGATAAATCTGTGAAAAGCTCGATCCAACACAAGTTGAATAATGGAAGAAGACAAGCGAGAGATCGCCTAAAAAGCTCCCAAAAATTACATTTTTGATAAATGAAGCCAAAATTAAAAACTATATCCAACAATTTTTAACCAACTATTTTTGTTTTAAAATATATGAACCTCGAAAGAAAGTGATGGATCAAATTCCTACATCTCAAATCACCAAAGTGATCAAACTCCTCGCTAGATACCACTGATCTTCCCTCAAAAACCCATGAAATGCGAGAAAATCATGTAATGCATATAAAATCGGGGTGAAAACAAAACGAAGCATTCCAAATTTTTGCTTTTAAATCCATGTCCATGTAAGCTTGCTTTGCTTATAATCGAATGATGACAAGTGACAAGATAATGAAACTCAATCTTCTTTTTCTCGAACACATCAAAAGCTCGAGGTTATCGAGACTCAAATTTGACAAAATCCACACTCCATGTTCAACAATGGAATTCCTTCAAAGAATTCTCCTAAATCGCCCATCGACCGATCGAATCTTCTAACTTTATCTCCTAATGATCTAAATCGGGCATTGTCAATCAACTTTGGGTCTCGACTTCCCACACAAGTTTTTTTGATCAAACCAAAAAGGGAAGGATCTCGAGAAACCAACTTCACATCGGATGACAAGGCCCATGGACAAATTTTGAAAGAAAACTCTTTTGGTCTTTGGGACATCAAAATCACACACAAACTACTTAACAATAGGGTTTGGGTTTGGTGGTGATAAGGAGCTAGGTTGAGAAATTTCCAAAGACAATGGTTTAGCCTTTTAAGCTAAGGTTGGGAAAAATCTTTCTAAGCTTAGGGTATAAAATGTGGTTCAAATCAAGGGCTAAGAAAGGATTAAGAAAAATCATGGATGTATTTGTATATCTTGACGAGATTATACAGCAAAAAAAACGTTGGGCCAATGGTTTGAGGAATGGAATAAGATCGGCTCATGGCTTCTTGATGCTTTTTGTCCACATCTTGTTCCAAAAGATGAGAATCACCATTGATGAGTTCCTCAATCGTTCTGAGAATAAATTTCGGACTTTCAAGTATCACGGAAAATGAAGCCAAGCTTATAAATGTAAAGATATCTACCAAGAGTATGATCTGGTTAACATACTCAAGGAAGGTTGGCTCATTTGACAGACCGGCATTTGAGAGATTCTACTTTGACATCTTGAGCAAATCACGGATAATCGATCAAGAGCGCATAACCGATGTCAAATGGAAACTCTATCAGATTTTCAACATTCCACAAGACCAAAGAGAAATGCGGAAGGATACAAGCCCAAGGAGGAAGATTCGGAAGACGTCTAGGGATCAGCTGCTTTTAATTTCAAAACTTTTCTGATGTAACATGTAATCATAATATATAATGAAAAGTTTATTTTTTCGATCCCAAGACAAAATCTCTTTGTCTTACGATTACTTGCTCTTTAACCGCTTCTATACTTATCAACCGTTTGGTTTCTCAAGTGTTTTGGTTTTCATCAAAAAATTGTTGGGAAATTTATAAGTTTTGATCAAAGTTCAAAATCATCCGATCTCAATCACGTCGATCTCGATCACCCCACTCTTTCCTTCCTGATTTTCTATCTTTTCTTCTCGATCTTCGGTCATTTTCATTCCGATCATAGAAAAAGCTTCCGATCACCAGATTAGCATTATCTTGTTCTTACGTCATCCGATCATCCGATCAGTCGAATCGTCATCCGATCAATTGACTCTCTCTTCCGATTTGTCGGCTTAGCTTTTCTTCAATTCTAATTTTGCTCAAATTCATCAGTTAAATCGAACTCATCTTTTTCATCGATCTCGATCGGTCTAAAATGCTTCGCCTCGATCTCTCGATCATCTACTTGATTTTGTGAGTTCCCATCAAATTGTTCTTTTTTTCCCCCCCTCAACTTGTTATCTGTAAATTAGCTTGAATAACACAAGTTGATAATTTTTTGGCATAATTCATCAAAACTAAAATATCCCAACAATTTCCCCATTTTTGATAATGAAGCCAAAACATTAAAATATATGCATTTTTAAAGAAATGGTTTTTTGTTTAAAAAGATTAGTTACATGATCACATTAAAATTGATCTTTTGAACTCCTAAATATGATACCACTTGTTGGTCCCAGTGAAAACCCATGAAATGCGGAAAAATCATGTAATGCATATAAAATATGGGTGAAGGAATAGTGATTCCAAATTTTTGCTTTTAAATCTATGTGATGTGTTTTGCTTATAACTGAATGCATATGACAAGATAAGAACGTAAAGCAATAAAGAACACATCAAAGTATAGTGGTTCGGAGATTCAAGCTCCTATATCCACTCTCCCTGTTCCTAGGGAAATTCCTTCAAACTTCTCCTAAAGCTTTCAAGCTGACTCACTGCAGCTTACTAACTTTTCTACCTTGAGTTTTTTGGCTGACTCACTGCAGCTTACTAACTCAACACACACAAGTTTTCAGACTACCACAAGTAGCTTACTAACTTCTCCTCTAGAGCTTTCTGGCTTAACTCAACTGCAGCTTACTAACTCTTTACAACTCCAACAATCACACACAAACTACCTAACAATAGGGTTTGGGTTTGGTTGGTGACTCCAACTAGGTTGAGATTTTCCTTTACAATGGTTTAGCCTTTATGCTAAGGTTGGGAAAATCTCTCTAAGCTTAGGATATATTGTGGGTTGCTTAGATTGGGTTTTAGAACACTCATGGATGTATTTGTATATCTACAGACTTGTGTTCTATGGTGGGAATGCTTAAGTATATGTCTTCTTGGCTCTGTAGCATCTTTTTCCACATTCTCCACACTTTAGAATGATGAAAGACCTTGTATTTATAGTGTGGATTTGAATGTTACCGTTGGAGAGAATCACATTCAAATCCATACTATTCTGTAAGTTCTGCAACTTTTTCAGGTTGGTTATCTTCCTCTCATTGGTCCACGTTAGCTGAATCTAAAGGCTATATTCTTCAGGATCTTCTGAGTCTTCAGGTTTCTCTGAGTCTTTAGGATTCTTCTGAGTCTCGGGATTCTTTCCGAGTCTTCGTGTTTCTCTCGAAGTCTTGAGATTCTTCTCGAAGTCTTTAGATTCTTCCGAGTCTCGGATTCTTCCCGAGTCTCGATTCTTGATTCAAAGAGACTTCTCTTGACTGGACCTTTGTCGATCAGCGTCTTGACACTCAGTCTTCTCGAGTTCAAAATCTTCTGACTTCAGACATCCTGACCCTTTGGTCACTTTTACTTACTGACCCTCAGGTCACTTGACTTCAAAGCATTTGATTTCTTCTTGCTCGATCCGATCGCGATCAATCGACATCTTCAGTCAACATATCGATATGGCATCGGTCATCTACATCGGTTAGCACATCCGATCTCAATCACATTTGATCTCGATCGGTCTATCTCCTCCTCTTCCGATCAATTACCTTCTTCCGATCTTCCGTCGGTTTAGCTACGATTAAGCTTTATTCGCTCTTCCGATCACTAGATTAGCTCAATCTGTTCTTCGACATCATGTGATCAAATCTGCTTACGTCATCCGATCACCGACTCTCTCCTTCTAATTTGCTGGCTTAGCTTTTTCTTCAATTCTAATTTTGCTCAGCTCATTAATTAAATCGGAACTCATCTTACTCATCTGATCTCGATCAGTCTCGTCTGCAGCCTCGTCTGATCTCGATCATCTACTTCTGATTTCGTGAGTTCCCCCTCAACTTGTTCTTTCATTCCCCCTCAACTTGTTATCTATAAATTAGCTTGAATAACACAAGTTGATAATGTTTTGGCATAATTCATCAAAACTAAAATATCCCAACAATTTCCCCCTTTTTGATAATGAAGCCAAAACATTAAAATATATGCATTTTTAAATAAACAGGTTTTTGTTTAAAAAGATCAGTTCAGGTGATCACATTAAAAGTGATCTTTTGAACTCCTGTTATGATACCACTTGTTGGTCCCGGTGAAAAACCCATGAAATGAGGTAAAATCATGTAATTCATATAAAACAGGGGTGAAGGAATAGTGATTCCAAATTTTTGCTTTTAAATCTATGTGATGTGTTTTGCTTATAACTGAATGCATATGACAAGATAAGAACGTAAAGCAATAAAGAACACATCAAAGTATAGTGGTTCGGAGACTCAAGCTCCTACATCCACTCTCCCTGTTCTTAGGGAAATTTCTTCAAACTTCTCATAAAGCTTTCAGGCTGACTCACTGCAGCTTACTAACTTTTCTACCTTGAGTTTTCTGGTTGACTCACTGCAGCTTACTAACTCAAAACACACAAGTTTTCAGACTACCACAAGTAGCTTACTAACTTCTCCTCTAGAGCTTTCTGGCTGAACTCAACTGCAGCTTACTAACTCTTTACAACTCCAACAATCACACACAAACTACCTAACAATAGGGTTTGGGTTTGGTTGGTGTCTCCAACTAGGTTAAGATTTTCCTTTATAATGGTTTAGCCTTTATGCTAAGGTTGGGAAAATCTCTCTAAGCTTAGGATATATCGTGGGTTGCTTAGATTGGGTTTTAGAACACTCATGGATGTATTTGTATATCTACATACTTGTGTTCTATGGTGGGAATGCTTAAGTATATGTCTTCTTGGCTCTGTAGCATCTTTTTCCACATTCTCCACACTTTAGAATGATGAAAGACCTTGTATTTATAGTGTGGATTTGAATGTTACCGTTGGAGAGAATCACATTCAAATCCATACTATTCTGTAAGTTCTACAACTTTTTCAGGCTGGTTGTCTTCCTCTCATTAGTCCACGTCAGCTGAATCTAAAGGCTATATTCTTCAGGATCTTCTGAGTCTTCAGGTTTCTCTGAGTCTTCAGGATTCTTCTGAGTCTCAGGATTCTTCTGAGTCTTCAAGTTTCTCTGAGTCTTCAGGATTCTTCTGAGTCTTCAGGATTCTTCTGAGTCTTCAGGATTCTTCTGAGTCTCAGGATTCTTCTGAGTCTCAGGATTTTGATATAGGAGACTTCTCTTCAGCGGACCTTGTCTGATCAGGTGTACTGACACTCAGTCTTACTGAGTTCAGCTCTTCTGACTTCAGACATCCTGACCCTTTGGTCACTTTTACTTACTGACCCTCAAGTCACTTGACTCGGGCTATCTGATTTCTTCTTGCGATCCGTCGGTACCGATCAAATCGGTCACATCTTGGTCAACATATCGGGATAGCATCAGTCATCCGTGATTTTAGCACATCTGATCTCAATCAAGTCTGATCTCGATCAGTCTCATCTGCTCCTCTTCTGATCAGCTACCTCTTCTTTTGATCTTACGTCGGTTTAGTTTACGATCGGCTTATGCGCTCTTCCGATCACCAGATTAGCTTTGTCATGCGTTTCTTCGGGTCATAAATGATTAGGTCTGCATTACGGTCATCGATCACCGACTCTCTCCTCCCGATTCTTTGGCTTAGCTTTTTTCTTCAATTCTAATTTTGCTCAAAAATCATCGGTTAACTTTTTAACTCATCTTACTCATCGATCTTGATCGGTCTTGTCTTTAAATTTCGCCGATCTCGATCATCTACTTTTAATTTCGTGAGTTTCCCTCAACTTGTTATTTTTTCGTTCCCCTCAACTTGTTATCTGTAAATTAGCTTGAATAACACAAGTTGATAATGTGTTGGCATAATTCATCAAAACTAAAATATCCCAACAGTATTGGTATACCCATCCGAGAAAACGTTTGATGTAGTTCCACTATATGTGTCTACGGGTGTCTCGGTTAGTGGGAGCGATGCGATACTCCTTTGAATTGAGGTCAATATGCACGACATGAGTGGGATGATGAACTTTGACCATGACCGACGCTCCATGGGTAGATATGGCTTGGATTGGGTTCATCACGAAGTGCATGTGTGTGGTAGTTGAGCCAAGAATATGATTCATTCCTCAATGTGGATTTAGAGAGAATACTCATCTTCTCATCATAATTGGATCAAAGTCATCGGCCGATGCACGTCAACTTAGACTTTGTGGCTAAGTGTGACATAAGTGATCAATTAGTGATTAGAGATAAATTGATTAAGTTATTTTAATAGACACTTCATCATGTTCAAGACTTAATCGAGTATTCGCGAATGAAATGAGGAAATCGTAATAGCACATGTTTCAGTTACAGGTAGTTGCACATTTCCTCACAACGCACCTCATATATTGAGAATGTCTAATTTATTGTCTAGGGTTCAATTAAGACCGTTAGTTTGACTAATCGCTCGATATATGAGGGCTTATGGGTCACACAACAAGTAACGATTGTTTATAATTATAGTTGGTTGATTAAATATTAAATTAGATTTAATATTTAATTTATGGAGAAGAAATTAATAATAGATTAATTTGGAATTAATTATTATTAATATTTAATTAAATTGGATTTAATTAAATAAGAATTCCCAATAATAATATTTGGAATATTATTGTAGGATTTAATATATATATATATATATATATATATATGTATATGGAAACAAATCGTAGAGATTTGTCATATATGGAATTTAAATCCGTAGAGATTTATATGTGGGAAATAAATCTAAGAGATTTATTTAAATAAATATTAGGGATTTTATTTCCTAATTAGGTTAGCTTGAGACTTAAGCTAATCCTCTCCTATATATATGAGCTCTTGGGAATTCATAATACGTGAATTCATATTTCTCCATAAAATCTCTAAGTTAGAATTTTCCTAGCAAATTCATCTCGGGGATTCAACACTGGCAGATCTGTGCAAATTAGTAAACAACTGTTACGTGGATACCATAGTTGAGGAATCCGTGTACGAATTGCTGTAAGAATTCTGTTTACGTTTACTCGTATTTAATTATGCAATTAATTGTTTATTTTTGGTGAACTTTAATTTCCGCTGTGCATGTATTACGTGTTTACGTGCCTCTAAATTCCAACAGGCCTTTCTACTACAACACACCTGATGTAAAAATAACATCCGAACTTATGTCAGGAAAAAAACAAATAATAGTCATTCAGAGAACAACTACTATTCAACCAAATCATAATATAAAAGCAAACACAAACACATGCACTAAGTACATCAGCAGTGTACTTAGGCCAAAGTATCCAACATAAAGTAAATGACATAAACATAAATCTATCAACTAATTGTCCATTAACAGAGTTCATAAAGTAAAGAGCAGTAAATAAAAGATTGCAATACATAAAGGAATTTTTATAGTGAAGTATAGGGAAGGACTGGGCCATTGGAATGGCTGGATCTCCATAATCTGTAAATGCTCCCCCATACATCAAAAACTCCCCCTGTCTTGAATTTGTTCACCAATTGTCATGACCATACATCTCATCAAGCAAAGCAATACTCTCAGGAGACATATTCTCCCTGTTTGGAGTCTTTCTCAGATCTTCATCATCGGTTATCATCACCAGATCTTCAACTCGTGTAGGTCGAACAACTTGTTCAAAAAGCCAGCAAAGATTGAGTACATCTTCCACAAAGATCCTCCTCCACAAAGATCTTGTACAAAGATCCTCAACCTCTCTGTCTTCAGCATCATTCTGATCATCTTGTGCAACAGCACCATCATCATCCTCAACAGCATTATCATCAGTATCTGGTGCATCATCTTTCTCACCTGCATGGCCTGATGGACCAGCTCCATCATTACCACCATCTTCAGGATCATCATCAGGTGATCCTCCCCCTGTTGGAGTAGAAAGCAGGTTTCTCCAAAAGGTTTGATGTTTAAGTAGAGCATCTATGTTCTGCTGGATGGAAGTAATCTGATCAGAAATGAAAGAATTTGTAAAATGAACAGAGGGTGTACCATCTCTTCTGGTTACTGTATAAGGAATGTTGCCAACAGGATGGGCAATATTTTCGGCTTGCGGTTCAGGATCAGGTAAAGGAAGATCCACAGTTCTGTTTCCAGCTTTCAGCACATGAGATATTCCAAAACTTGGAACAAATCCACTAATCTTTTCACCTCGTGGCCTCTCAAATTCTAACTTATCCAAGAACTTACAGATCAAACTTGGATAAGGAAGAAATGCTTCCTTCTGTGTGTTTACCAGCATATGTCATCATATTATCAAATATGATCTGCCCCATGTTAAATGTGTTTAAGTGCACAATCTTGTACAGCAAGAAGGCTTGCTCTTTGGTCAACACAGTAGAGTTCTTTGAGGGTAGCCAATTGGAAACAAGTAACTTATGCATCACAGAATACAAGGAGGTTAATTTGGCAGCAGAAAACTGTAAAGTCCATTCAGAATACCTTCCACCAGTGATGACAGACATCACTTCCTTAATATCCAACTCAACATTATCCTCCTCAGTTTGTCTAGTCCTTAGAAAGATATTGATAAGCCTAGGATTGATTGTTACCACATTGTATCTGAATCTTATCTTTCCATAGTTTGAAGACTGTCTATTACCACAACTCCTTTTCAAATTTGCATAGAACTCAGCAACCCAACCAACATAATACGGTTTAGCATATTGAAGAGCATGCAACAATGATCTACTTTCTAGAAAACCAATCAGGTTATTAGCTTCAAAGTCTGGGATTTTAATGATCCTTTCATCTACTATGTTCCTTTTAAGCAAAGATTTAACAACAGCAGACTTTCTATCATACTCTTCCTTATCATTAAGGTCAGAGTCAGATTACATTACCTCATCAAAGAGTTGATCAAACTCATCATTAGTTTGATTTTCAACAGGCTCATCTTCCTGTACATCAGCTTCATCATCTTCTTCAGGGTCATCTTCCTCAACATCCATTTCTTCCTCAGACTCATCTGTCTTAGCTTCATCTTTCTCAGATTCCTCTCTCTCAGAATCATCTCTTTCAACATTTCCATATGATTCTGCAGCATCAGGAGCAGCATTCACAGATGGTTCATTTTTCCTTTTGGTTTGTTTCTCTTTCTTTGCCATCAATTCCTCCATGGTTAAATCATCATCTGAGTCTTTTGGCTCAGCAACAGGAATATTTGGAACAACCATTTCTTCATCTGAATCCTCTACAATGATAGGATCATCAACACCACCATCAGTCCTCTTAGGACGTTTTCCAGTGTAGTCCACCTTCTTTCCAAGGTTCCTTTGTGAGACTCTCTTTTTTCCCCATTTTCCACCACCTCTTTTGGGAGCCAATTGCTTCTTTCTCAACCGAATGTTCTTGAGTTTCTCCCCCATTCCTTCTGAATCAGAGGAATCAGTTTGTCCATCTCAACATCAGTCGTTTGAGTAAGGTTTTCAACAGGTTTTGGAGAAGGTTCATCAGAAATTTCTGTGGCTAAGGGTTTAACAGAAAGATCAACAAAGTCGACATTAATGTTGACTTGTCTTTTGCCAACAAAAACATTAGGAAGAATTGGAGGGTTTTTCTCGAGCATTTGTTCGATGATCAGTCGAATCAGAGATTGAGGGGTATCTTCAGGAAATTCATATGGAGTGGGTTTTGGTACAGATGAAGACGATGATCCACCAACATTAGTGGAATCATAATTTGGGTTTTGAGTAGCCATTTCTGCAAGTAGGTTCAGAGGATTCGAGTTTGATAGAGAAGAAAGGTTCGAGCGAGGGTTTGAGAAAGGATGGTTTGCGTGTGAGTGAGAGTGACGGTCTAGTGTGAAAATTTTCATGTATGAAAATCTATAAAATTGTTCTAAATCAACCATCTACACCCTAAACACTAAATAATTAACCCTAAATTATAACTTATTCGGGTCGTGTGAACCATGAATCACTTGGGCCGAGTGAACCATGAACCACTCAATTTTGTCTTACATTCATCAATTACAGAATTTAGTTGTAAATTAAAGTTTTTTCATGTATTAAATTTTTCATACTAGACTTTGTCTATTAAAATTAGAGCGGAAGAAAAATTTGTCTCTAATTTTGGCAATGATAAGCAAATTCAAATTCAATGATATTATTAAGACAAATAAAATTTTCATATTAACTATTCAAAAAAAATAAATTCACACTTTTATTTTCAACTATAATTATTTTGTTTTTTTTTTCACATCCATTCATATTTTGATTTTTCATATATAACTATTATCCAAAATAATGAATAAACAAAATCACAGTCTCTGAATTGTGCTGATAATTAAAACAAAAACTTTATACATTTTTTTTCCTTTTTGTTGAAAATTATACACACGAAAATTAATTAATCATCACGAAAATGAAAATCTCTATCATTGAATATAGAAATGTTCCCTCCACCTCAACAAGACAATTTTAAGTCACTACTTATTTGTGACTTGGAGTATAAATTTGGGGGACACCGAATTGTTAGTATTATTTTAATTTTATATTTACAATCTAACTACACCTTTTATTTTCGAATATGTGTAACCTGGATTCACCAAATAAATTAAAATTGAATATACATTAACGATTTGTTTGAAAATTATATTTGTATTTATATATAGCTTTTTCAATACATGCGCCAATAAAAGAAAGATATTTGTTTTGTTCTTACATATTTTCTGAAAAATAAAATGTAAGAGTAAATTTGGTTCTCATAATTATAATGAATTAATTAAATATGTTCAAATTAAAACATATTGTCCTACATTTCCAAACATATTGTCCTACATTTCTAAACATATTTTCCTACATATTATTTATACATAATAGTGATTTAAAAAGAATAGAGTTCACACGAATATTTGTATATTAAGAATTTGATTTTAAACGGTACATGGACAAACAAAAAATAATTACATATATCTTTTTTTTTTTTGATAGGGATATTACATATATCATATTTAGTTAAAGAAAACATAACAAAATGAAATTAAAGAGTAAAAATACATTTAACACCTCAAATAATTGACTATATCGATTAACATAAACTTAACTAAAACTCTAAAAGTGAGACTAAATGTTAAAATAAAAATATACTTTTAGAATCATATTTAGGTAAATATTTTAAAATTTTTTAAATTTTTTTAAAACTATTCTAAAAAAATTAAACTTTAACTAAGAAACAAAGATAATACTAACCTGACATAAAATTTAGAATTTAATTTGGGGCCACCCTTTTTATTTTCAAAAAATATTTCTCCCTCTCCCACAAAAACACATTAAAAAAAAGAAAAATTTTAAAATTATAATACTTCAAAATTTTTTTTTAAATTTGCTAAACAAAATTTACCCCTAGATCTATTTAAAAAAGTGGAATGTTAGTACATGTATGTTTTATAAGAAAGGATGGCCCAAAAACTCTAAAAAAATTAAACTTTTTTCAACTAAAAAAAGAAACAAAGATAATACTAACCCCGACATAAAATTTTTGTAGAATTTAATTTTCATTCGCTTTGCCACCCATCTTTTTTAAAATAAAAAAGGTCGGCAATTAGTAAATTTTTATATGAAATATTTCAAATAATTATCTTTTATAATTTAGGATCCATGAAATATAAAATATCTATGGGCTGGGTCCACCCACCCCTTTAATTACATGTGTTGACATAAACAAGGGTGTGGTGGTAAAGAGAAAAAATTTCCAACGTCTAATTAAAGATTTTATAATTTCTAAATTAAAATACTTGTAAAAAACGTCGGTTTTCAAAAAAAAAGAGTTGATGAATCAAAATCCTCCCAAGAATATTTTTTTTTAAATTTGGCTTTTATTATTATATTTATCAATATTATTAGCAAAATATTTTTTAAACAATAAGATTTTTCACCCTAGATCTATGTTATCATAAGACAAATAAGTGTTAATGTTAACATACATGTATACATGGATTAGTGTGAAAGGAATTAAAAAAACCCGTACTATAAGAAACACGGATCCGTCGGTAAATGCAATCCCCATGACCCTCCTTATATAAACACCACAATCAAAATTTAATTTCGTTCCACACAAGAAAACAATTCATCGATCTAATACTCCAAATCTCGATTTCCCTAAACCTATTAATTTTCATATAAACAAAACGAAGATAGAAAAGGGTGAGAAAAAAACTCAAGTATTGGAACAATTGATCTTGTTTGGGTCAAATTGATTTTTCAATAAAATTCTTCCGCCTCCGAATTCTTCTTCTTCTTTCAATTCTGGTTCTAAAAAAAAAAAAGAAGGGAATAAAGAAAGTTGGATATAAGCTGTTTTGGTCCTTATGTGTTAATCTAAGGTCATTATTTTTGTTTTCCCTCTTTTATTTTAACTCTTTGGATAATTTATTGAATATCAATAGTACCATTCGTTTTGGTCAAACTAGTGAACAATTTTTCCTCAATTATTGACCTTTTTATAATTTCATATTCTTCTCCCTAATTGACTCGCTTAATTGAGAATTCTTTGATTGATAAAATTCACGTGAACTCTTTTTTTTTTTTTTTGAAATTTGGAGAGAATTATTTTAAAATTTTAATTTACGGTCAACTTGAGTTCAAATGATTTGGTGTCTTAAAATTCATATTGGAATTGATTTTGAGAAAAGTCTTCTATATGAGAGAATTTAAAAGAAAAATATATTGTTTGGAGAACATTCAAATACAATTTTATTTTATTTTTGATTAAATGAAATGCATACTACAAATCAATATGAATGTACGATCAATGGTTTCAAACCACACTAAACAAAGATTGTGGAAAAATTGATCCAATTAAGAAATTTTCATATAAAACGAATAAGAAAAGAATCAGCATACCTATTTACCATCGTCAAACCAAATTAAGAACGAATTATAAATTGAATCACCTATTTAAAGAAAATAGGAGTTTGAGCCCATATTACAACCTTAAATATCCTGTGGCGGCGGACGCCACCAAAACCTGACAGGATGGAATCGTTTAGAGAAATGTTAACTAATATTCTCTGTTACGCATAAGGTGGGGGTTAGATACCTCCGCACCCTAACAATTCATTTTAAAATTGTAAACGGCTTCAGTTTAAAAATTACAAAAGAAAATAATTTAAATTACAAATGAAAAGTATAAAATTAAATGAAATTTGCATGTTTGGTGGAACTTGAAGCCTAGAACTTCTAAGGTCCGAGTATCTACTCATTTTGGTTACATCAAACTCCCTTTTGTTCTGTGGGATTGATTGGGATATATCAGAATTAAGATTTTAATCTCCACTAAACAACCCTTTTTATTTATGGGATGAGGGTCCATAATATACTTCAAAAAGTCTCTATATGAGAGATAAAATGCATTAAAAATTGATTCCCTACGAAGGAGATATATTACAATCACGGACGCCACCAAAACCCTGACAGGATGGAGATAGAACATATCTCAAATGCAATATTACAAACTGTCATATTATTTGAATAGATTCACAAAAATGAAGTGTGATTGTTTCAAATTTTCAATTCAATTTAAAGGTATTTATGAATTTTCAATAGGTATATCCCTATATAATCCTTCAATGAAAATCTTACAATCCAAAAGGATATCTTGATTCAAATAAATTCAGTCCAATTAATTCAATTTTACTCAATCCCAATTTAAAAGAAATTTATGACATTTCAAATTTCCTATCACAATCCAAACGAATCAATTCATTAATTCAATTCTACTCAATCTCATAGACAAAACTATTCAAATCAACCCAACTACCCACGGCTTATTACTAAGCACATTTATTGATACAGAATAACCCACCCGCATGATAAAATTTTAATTTGGAAATTACTCATAGTTCTTGGTAAAGGTTGAAATTATGCAATGCAAAATCGAATTTATCTATACTCGAATGATCATTTTCATATGATTATTAATCATTAGAACTTAAAATGGATTTTTTTTTTTCCAATCTCCAAGAACAATCTTCAAGATTTTGGCTCAACTCATGTCAATTCAGCTGAAGATATATTTGGTGACGGCATTTAAGAATGAAAATAACATTTATTTTATTTTAATTATATGATAATATGACTATTTTTTTATGAGATAAACATTGAAAGCCTATATTTTAAAAAATAAACAGACATTGGCCGATTTAAATGAAATAAGGTGCCTAACCAAATAATATTTAGATGAATGAATTTAAAATTAGTGAATTTCACACACAAATCACCACTTTTTTCACTTGAGTTAAATGAATTTATAAATACTTAAATTTAATTATAGTTTAAAATAGAGGGATTTCAAATCCTCATCAAAATCATATCATTTGAAATTCTCTCATCTCTACTCTTCCCTCTCTCTTCCCCCTTAACTCTCTTCCATTCTTCTCTCTCATCTCTTGAGAATTCATAATTTAAAATATATGCATTCTTATATTTATTATTTTTTAAATGATTAATTCTAAATTAATACACGATATTTAGGTCAAATATCAATTTAATCACAATCTTCAGAATTATTTTATAAAAATCAACATTTAATGTTGTTGCAAATTAATATACATTTTTTTTCCTTCAGCCTTGAAGAGATGATATGTGTCATGTGGCTCGCCAGAACTATTATTTTTTCAAGTCAAACTACACATAGGATGAAATGTTCAAATCATAAATATAAAAAGTATTTAAAAGGTGAATTAAAAACTAAACAAAAAATAAATTAAACAGAATCTAAAAAAATAAAATAAAATATTTAAATTTAAATTCTAAAATTTAAAAGTAATTCTCGCCGCCAATGTTTCAAAATTAAACATGTTCCCATATTCCAAAATTAAATGAAATCCTCAGGTTTCTCTCCGTCACCCTTCAATCCACTCATTGTCTATCACCGCCTCCTCAACCCCTCACATGTTGTTTCTATTGCAGTCCACCTTCTTAAACTAAATTTGGGATGTATTTATTAAAATTCGATCAATTTATGAGATGGATAGAAAATTTATATGCAATTTGAGATTGATTTTATTTTAATTGTTATTTATTTGATGTATAGTTATGCAAATTTGAGTGTGGAAATTTCTTTTTTTGCGAATCTGAACCAAAATCGCGTATGCGATTTTGAGTGGGGTTTGCTTTAGGGATTTTGGAAGTCTTGTGCAAAACTCAATTTTGGAGATTCACATAACTCGATTTTGGAGATTGGGGTTTGTAGTTTTACAATTGTGAGAGTTTTGGATTTTATAGAACCAATCGACTTTTTGGTAAAGATGCGCCGATGAAGGGTGAAGATGAAAGGATGATGAAGATGAGATGGAAGGGTGAAGATGAGATGGAAGGGTGAAGATGTTTGGTCTAAGCCCTAACGGGCAAATATACACATGCTCTGATGAGCCATATATATCATCTCTTCCAGGCCCAAAAAAAATAAAACATGTATCGATTTGCAACAATATCAAAGGTTGGACTTTAATACAATAATTTTGAAGGTTGTGATTAAATTGATATTTAACTTAAAGGTCGTGTATTTATTTAGAATTAACCCTTTTTTAAATCATTTCATTTCAAATCTCCCAATCCAAATGGAATTATAGATTATACAAACAACCACAAAGTAATTTTTATTGTCTTCTTCGCCTGAACAATAGTACTTGGGGTATAATGAGAAACATAATACTAGCTTTAACTGTAATGTCCCAACTCCAATTCGTTTAATTTCATATATAGATGTTTGTAACTTCGAACATATCATGAATGAAGTAGGTTGGGATTTTAAATTTTCGATCGCCACATAATTGAGATATTTATTTCAGAGATACCAAATAAAGCTCATTTATTAAACAGTCGCTGGGAAAAAAACATCAATGTAGTATTGATATCTGACTAACCAAACATAATACTAAGAGAAAGCAATCACCTGGAAAATGTCACTAAATTCCTAATTAATTCCTACCATCCAACCAGCCTACGTCGAACAACCTGGCAGACCATATCTAATTCACGAAAACAGGTCCTTTCACAATATTAATTATATATCGGCATAATATTGATGAGTCGGATTGATAATAAATATATTTTGGTTGAGTTGGATTAATTATGAAAGCGATTTTTTTTTAATAAATTGCAAATTTTAAAAATACATTTAAATTGTACAGTACACCTAGTGCATACAAAATTTTATCCATAATTTAATAGCAATATCTTTTCTCGAAAACATTTTTAAACTAACAAATTCACTAATTTCGTTTGAAATATGTTGGTTTTATGATGGTTTGAATTTTTTTATTAGGTCGTAATTTGAATGACGTAGTTGAAATTTCATGCGATTTTAAATTAATTGATTTGATTTTCTTTCGTAATTTAATTCATTCATTAACTACAAATTCGTTGTTTGGATTTAATGGATTTGTGAGAACAATATCAAAATCATTAACGTAGACAATTATATTCAATCATTAATTACAAATACTTTGTTTGGATTTAATGAATTTGTGAGAATAATTATATCAAAACCATTATTTTTTTAACTAGGTATTTGGCCCAAAGGACCGACAAATCCAGGAATCAAAATTCACCACTACAAAAAATAGGGTTCTTTATTTGAATATTCCAAAAAATAGAGATTCTTTTTTTATGAAGAATATTTCAATTTTTCCTTAGGCATTTTTATTCCTAAATAAATTTGTCTCACGGAATATAATTCGTAAGGTAAATTTATTTGTAATCATTTCTAAACCACAAATATAATTGCCTACAAAAAATGTAAGTTGCCTAGGGAATTATCTTTTGTAGTTAATTAGTTTGCCTACGGAAATTAGGAATATGTAGGTAGTTTCATGGTAGATAATTTGTTTGCCTAGAAAATTATTTTGTGTAGGTACCTTTTCATAGATTATTCTAAAAATTGGTAGGCGAATCCTAGGCAATAGTCACTTTTAAGGACCAAATTATTTTTGTATGAAAATTTTATAGGCATTTTAAAATTTTGGTAGACAATTCATTATTTTCTTGTAGTGCATGGTTCTTTAGGGGGCCTCACTTCAAGACAGAGCTAATCTCTATAAAAATCATTACACCATCCGTCTCTTAACAATTTGCACTCTAAAAATGACACACATATTAAGAAAATTTAATTTTTTGGTGTTTTGTTGACTTTTCTCAAAGACATTACAAGAAAATAAAGAATTGCCTACCAAAATTTTCAAATGCCTATAAAATTTTCCTACAAAAATAATTTGGTCCTTAAAAGTGACTATTGTCTAGGATTTGCCTACCAATTTTTAGAAAAATCCATGAAAAGTTACCTACACAAAATAATTTCCTAGGCAAACAAATTACCTACCATGAAACTACCTTCACATTTCTAATTTCCGTAGGCAAACTAATTAACTACAAAAGATAATTCCCTAGGCAACTTACATTTTTGTAGGCAATTATATTTGTGATTTAAAAATAACTTACAAATAAATTTATCTACGAATTACATTATATAGGCAAATTTACCTATGGATAAAAATGCCTAGGCAAATTGAAATATTTCCTAGCCAATCATCTATTTTTTGAAATATTCAGTAAGCAAACCTCTACAGTAAAACCTCTATAAATTAATAACTTTGGGACCGGAGGATTTTATTAATTTATAGAGATATTATTATATCGATAAATTAATAATTTATTAATTTAAAGAGGTTTTAACTTATATGCACAGTTGACCTTCAAAGTTCCAAATTCTTTGAATAACTTTAAGTATACATGAATAGTTATTGATGAAAATTAAGTTAAAATACAAATGTACTACTAGAATTCCATGAATACAAACTCACGTGGAAGTTGGAATGACTTGTTTAAATTATTTGGTTTTGGAAAATACAAAAATATGGTTCATTGGACTAACATTTGTGCATTGAATCATGGATAGAAATCAGCACTATATATTTATCCATTGGAATCTTGGTAAATCACACACAAAAATGGTCATTCATCTAAAAGGAATTCAAAAATCAATGGCTTTGGAACCGGTCACTTTAAAAGAAGCATTGCAAGCATCAACAACTCTTCATAACTTTTTGTTGCAGTACGAGAAGACAACGCCACAACTATTGGGTGCAGTAAGGAGATTTAAAGATAAGATCAACATAGATTTGGAGTTCAAGAAAAAATTAGTTACAGTTGATTCTTATTTTACTAAGTTGTCTTAAGAATATTCAAGTGCATCATATATATGTATATGAATTATTTTTAATAATTACTAATTTATAGTTTCGTCGGGACCAATATATATATCTTTGGATCTCAAAAAAATTATTATCTTATAATTTTATTGATTGGGTCCCAAATTTATACTGGTCCCAACTTGGGACCGGACAAATTATTAGTTTTAGCGAGGTTATTAATTTATCGAGTATTAATTTAACGAGGTTTTACTTTTTGTAGTGAGAGAAGGTAGGGTGGAGATTGTGAATTTTTTTGTCATTTTAAGGGGTGCAAATTAGTAAGGGACAGAAAAAAAGAAAAGTGTACAAATTATTAAAGGACGGAGGGAGTATTCATTAACGTACATACACAAAATTATTCGAAGTGTGGACTGAACCGTTTAACTATTAATATAAAAAAATAATTACACATTTCAGTATAAATAAATTGTATCTTTAAATATAATAAATTATACAATTTTAAAATACACTATAATATGAATGCACTATGCACATGTGGTTGTATTCGTTCTTATCAATATAAATAGAAATTTGAAGAGCTAAAGTTAAGAAAAAAATAAAATATAATATTAGAAAAAAAGTATACATATAAAATAAAAATAAAAACAAAAACACGGTAAAACACGGAACACATGTCCATATTTATATTGTCCACACTAAATAAACACGTGCCCGTATTTATATTCTACACACAAATAATTAGACAAAATTTTGTGATGTGTATTTCTGGAAAAGTATTCCGTATGGTTGTGACTTGTGAGTTGGTAACTTCCCCACGGCTTCTCTTTCTCTCACGGCAAGAACGAAAAACGCTGTTAAAACTTAAATTAACTATTTGATTCTCCTTTTTTACATGCCTTTATATGATTGGGTCTTGTATGTATCTAAATACACTGTGCATTTATAGTACATTTTAAAATTATGTAATTTATTATGTTAAAAAATACAATTTATTTATATTGAATCGTGCAATTATTAATATAAAAAAATAGTTGCACAGTTCAATATAAATAAATTATCATCTTTTAATATAACAAGTTGCATGAATGCATTATAAATGCACTGTGCACCTGGGTATACATGAGACACACTCCCACTCATATTAGTATAAATTATTTTCTCTTTAGGTTTTCCTCATGTTTTTCTTTGAATGTTTAGAATTTGAATTCCTTTTTCTTATTTACTTATTTTGTTCATTTATGTTCAGTTTCATTTTGAGTTAAATGCATGAAAATCTCTCGTGGTTTAAAAATGTTGGGGGAAGATTTTTTGTGGTTTATAAAATAAAGCTAATTTTAAATTATTATTTTTTTCAAAAATGAGGTTATATTTTACCTATTTCCTCTATTTTTTATATATTGTATTTTCAAATATTAAAGTTTTGAGACTATATAATTAAGAACATATCCTGAAATGGAGAATATATATAAAATTATTAACTTGTTTATTAAAATGATGTGGAATTCATTTTATTTTATTATTTTTTTGGGTAAAGAAGATATGAGAAATTCTCTCATCCGTACTATTGTCCCTCAGCCGAGTGAGTTATTTAATAAATCACAAGGGCATTTAGTGCAATTTCCAAATCACGTCAACATTTCCAATTCACAAGCAGTTTTGTGCAATTAACCTGTTTTATTGTGTTTAGACAATTATCAATATATTCTAGTTAGAAAATTTTGAGTTTCATGGAAAACCCTGACAACATGTCAAAATTTGAAGAGGTCTGAAATTATTTATATTTAATCGTGCAAGCAGTCACGAGACAACAAATTTGTGATGATTCATGTTGTGTTCTTTTAATATGTTGCTTGTTTATTTGGACTGCTTTTTAAAACTCACTTATGTTGCTGATGACAAATTAGGTTATCGATTGATTAACGTTGTTTTAATTTCTTTTGGGGTGCTTTGTTGGAGGGTAAGGTATGGATCAAAATCATACTAAGTGTTTAGAATTATACTATTATTACTTTTATTCCCAAAAAGTTTAAGAATTCATCGTACCTCTCAAATAGACGAGATACCTGTATAATTTTTTTTATTCTTTTTTCTTTCTAATGACATTTTTTATATTTTACAAGCACTCTCTCGTCAATGGATTTTCATTTGGCTATTCTTTTAAATTATGAATTAAAGTTCTACATTATAAAAAAAATTAATTGACTAATATGCTGTATTGGACAAAGTTTAATAGGCACCAAATATACTAGGCAATTAATTCACATTTTAAACGAGTATTATTTATTTTTATTAAGTATTATTAATCTATCAATATTAATTATTTTTACCAAATACTATTAGTGCTATTTAAATAGTATTAATTGTGAATTATTTGCCCAGCGCACCTGGGTCTAATTTGTGGGAAGCAGTCTTATATGAAAGTATTTAATTGTATAGCTAATAACTACTATCATTCTGTTATAATAACAATATAACATTATTTAAATATATAAAAAACTAATAAGTTACACAATAAAATATAATATAGACTAGTGGTAATAATAATATAAGATACAAAATGCCTATTCTCCCCTCCAAAAAAGAAAAGAAAATGAATATAATAAATATTTCGTTCGCTATATAAAGGCTTATCCTCTGACTTTGAGCTAGTATAAAAACTTTAGTCAACTCCTTAATTCAATCCTGAAATTTCAGAAAATAAAAAAGGAAATATAATCCATCGGGAAATTACGTCAGATTCCGGCAGTCATGGCGGTCGTTGACGATCTCCACCACCACCGCCACAAAAAGTGGCGAATTTTCCCGTTCTGGCAGTCGACATCGGCGTCTTCCTCTCCTTCCACTCAGAATTTCAACAATCAACCGCAGAACCACAGTCACCAAAACGGCGGCGTTGCTTCCACCGCCCGTTCCTCCTCCACACTTTCCTCCGTCGTCAAATTGCTTCTCCCACGGCGGCGGAGGCTCCGCCTAGAACCTTCTAATAACCTTTACTTCCCCCGTAAGTTATGCCTAATTCTCTCAATTTGGTTTTTTTTTCTTCTCGAACATTTGTCAATTTGCTACGCTCGGTGAATGTATAATTCTCGAATTAGGATTGCACTTGGCAAAATTTCATAAGTGGATGGATGAGAAATTTGACTGCTTATTGATTGATTGATTGATTGATTGCTTCTAATTTCGCGCTTTTGGTTTCGTAGATGAAACGGGAAAGCAGGTTAGAAGCGCCGTTAGGCTTGAGAATTCCAGCAAGTCTCACGTTGCGTTCAAGGTACTCTCCTTCTTGTTGGATTCCGTTATAACAAATTGCGTTTGATTTTCCGTTACAACACTATGATGATGTCATTTTTATAGTATGGGGGTTTGGTGGTATTCTGGAAATAGGAGATTAATTGTATTGATAAGTTTTATATTTTAGTTTTTTTATCTCAAAATACCTCAATTTCAACATAATGACTCTGAATTAGCTATCTATTCGAGGTACTTGAATATTGCATAGCTGTTTTGAGTCCATATTCTTTTGTTGCTTCTTTGATAAAGTTGCTTATAAAAGTATTAGAAACGCCAACAAGTAACATAAGCCAAACATCCTAAAAAATTGTTTAATTTTGATTTTTTAGTCTTTATTTGATGCTTTCTACTGAGATTTACTATTTTACATGTGTTTAGTTGGTAAAAGATCAAAGGAGCTGGTCACCTGTAAATTACGCGTTATGAAAGCCATTATTGCTTGTGAACTAGACAGGGCATGATGTCTGACTGTTTGATTTTCTTTCTATAGTTTCAAACTACTGCACCTAAGAGTTGTTTTATGCGACCGCCTGGAGGCATACTTGCCCCAAAAGAAAGCCTCATAGCTTCTGGTAATTTATTTTACATGGAGAGTCTCAGTGGAAACAGAATTGAGATATTTTTATTGTACCATATTTATCCAACTTGATACTTCCATCTGAATTATGTTACCCTATTTTGTTGATTGACAGTATTCAAGTTTGTGGAGCACCCTGAGGGAAATGAAAAACCTATAAATCTGAAGCGAAGGGTTAAGTTCAAGATTATGAGTCTCAAGGTTAAAGAAGGAACCGAGTATGTGCCTGAGTTGGTGAGTGTTTGCCATGACTTCATAATAACAATTACAATAGTAGTTGCAAGCGTAATGTCTGACATGATTATTGAGTTATGGTGAATGTTGCACTAAGATTTGAATTTGAGGAAAATAAGTTAGAATGATTTCATATTTCAACCATTATGATGGTGAAGAAAACAGCTAAAATGGGAGTTATGAGATATGAAGTGTATTTATGATGAAACTATTAAAAAAAGCTCTGTTTTTTGTCATTGTGGTTTGAACCATAATGGGTTCTAGCTGCAATCTTTGAATTTAAAACCCAATATAACTTCATTTATAAGGTCACTGCTGGGTCCACATTGGTTATATATATGCATTGCACATTTTGCATATTTATAAAATATTGAAGATATAATTGCACCTAATGGCAGATGACATTAGTATCCCATGTGACAGAGTCCACCAGTGTCTTCTCTATTTCTATCATGCCAACCCCTTTTTTGGAGATTTAGGTTTTTTAGCTCTATTTTTAGAATCGTACATTTAATATGACAAAAATCCCTGCATTTTGGTCAAAAAATGATGATTTTTTAATCATTTTGGGTGACTTGGAGAATTTTTTTTTCTGCTTTTCTCGTTGGTTTTCCAGACCATCTATCGAAGACATTTTATTATTTATATCTGAAACATATCAATATATTGAAGGAATAAGGTGTTGATCATAATACCCTTATTTCAAATGAGCTTTTATCTTGTAGGATTATAACGAGTTCTTGGCATTATCAAGAAAAATAATCTGTAATTAGCCTAGTGCATCTATAGTCCTCTTGCTGAGTGAGTCACTGCAGCTACTTTCTTGAATGAATATGGACTGATTACGCATGACAAATGATCTACTTTTAGCAGGGTAATAATTGCTTTATAGAATTGCAAATCCTTATTCCCAGTTTGAATTTTTCTGCAGTTTGATGAGCAAAGGGATCAAGTAACCGTAGAACGTGTATTGCGAGTTGTGTTCCTTGATCCAGAGCGTGCTAATCCTGTAAGGGGTTTATACGTTTGGAGTATTAATTGTCTCATTCAAAAGTGTTAGATGTTATACTATAAAGTGATAGTTCTGATTCAGTTGTATGGTATAACTCGTCTACATAAGATCAACTCCCATTTTTTAATTGGTTTCGTCTTGAATTTTTAAATTAAGGCCCTTGAGAAACTGAAGCGCCAATTAGCCGAAGCTGATGCTGCATTAGAGACGCGTAAGAAGCCCCCAGCAGACACAGGCCCTAAGGTGATCGGGGAAGGTCTCGTTATAGATGAATGGGTAAGTATTCAGCTATTGTCCGATCATCATGACTCATGAGAGTGTATCTTGCAAATCCTATCTAATTGGCTAATTTAATTGTGTCGTCTCTCTTTCTCTGTTCAGAAAGAACGAAGGGAGAAGTATCTTGCTCGGCAGCAGGTTGAAGCTGTAGATTCTGCCTGAAGTGCTGTGGTTTGAATTTGATGATTGCTGATGGGAGAAATCTGATAATCCTTGTTTGTGAATTAAAATGTATGTAATAGGAATATCACTTTTGGTTTTGGTACAATGCTTCATTCATTGTAAATATTTTCTTTAATGTTGAAAAATTGAACTTTTCATTAACAGATGCAGAATTTCTAAATTTTATCTTTACCCAAGGAATCTGTAACTTAAGTTCGTCAATTCTATATTTTCTTAATAAGGACTTCAAGATTTTTTATAATATAATTTCTGCAATCATTCCCCCTCACAATAAATGTAGTCTTAAATTCTGATAAATGATGAAAAATCTTGTTAACGACAAATTATAAACAAACTTTTATTTCCATTAAATAAGAATTGGGGTACAAGGATACACCCAACCTTTACATAAGAAAATTGAGTCCAAAGAGATTATAGTAAACAGAGGCTCCGCTCGAAATTGAAAACTAAGAACAAGCCGATCTAGAATCTTTTCGCCAACTGGAAAATGAGAGACTCCTTGCCTCGACACATTTTGCTACTATCCATGACCATGATCTTGCTATTATTTCTTCCAACTAGTTTAGTGTCAGCGTGTTACGCGATTTTCTAATTAAAAATTATAATATTTTTAATAAATAATATGAGATACAGGACAAACATCGGATAGAATAATATGAAAGTTATTATTATTGTTATAGTTTCTGAATAGGTTTCTCTACTATTTAGTTTACAATTGAGAATAATTTTTTTTATTGCTCTTCATTGCTATGTATTAAATTTATCTCCCATTTTGTAATATAAATTTGATTGATCATAAAATTAATATTCGTATTTTGATATTTTAAACAATATTAATATGTACACAACAAATATAAACAAAATTATTTTTTATTTCTAATAAGAAAAAACATACATAAATAGTATAAAATACACCTAAACCTATTATATCAGATAATAAAAATAATTCAGTAATAGTACTATGATATATTTCAAATCGCGAAGCACGCGGGTCTAAATACTAGTATTTAATAATTAAAAATATAAATATGTTCATAAATGCACTAAATATGAATTAATAATTGTTTAAGATATATATTAGTAAATTCTCTTAAACCTTTGAATAAGATTATTGTGTCAAATATTATTTATCCATTTTAATATGAAGTTGAAACCTACAAATCAAAACAAAATAAATCGACTAAGAAAAGACTAATAAATTAAATTAATTAATATGTAATAATGAAAAAATAAAAATAAAGTGAATGAATTATAATATAAAATACTTTTGCCACATAAGAGAAATTATAAAATAAAATTATTTATTAAGAAATTAATAATTGAATATAATTCACGCTAAGATAAAATACATTTAGAATGTATATTTTATTTATCTTAAATCAAGTCAAACAAAAATTAACAAAAGAAAGATAAATGAATAATATTATATAGTTAAATAAAACATAAAGTAATAAATATGAGTTACACATTTTATAACATTCACACATATTTTAAATACCTAAATAATTAGATATTAATTATACACAAAAACTTTAAGTTTCATGACACATAAGATTCTTTTATAAAAAGAACCAAATAGAAAAATGACATGTGTACTCAAATTTCTCATTGAATGACACATAGGCATGGAAAAAAACTATTTGTTAGTATATAGAGAGATATCTTTGATGAATCAGAATCAATACCCTCAAAAACTAAATCGTTTTTGCATTTCCATAAAGCCCAAGCAGTTCCAATCTAAATAGTAGAAGCTATTACACCTTTGGGTTGAGAACCGAACATTGCGCCATGTTGCAGAAAATGAATGAAAGGATCTTGATGAGGTACCATGTATAACTCTTGCCCATTTTATAAATATTTATCCATAATTTATTTGAAAATTCGCATCCGAAGAATAGGTATGTTACACTCTATTCTTCTTCGCAACACAACGAACATGAAATTATCCTTTGTGGGCAGTCTCTGTAACTTTCACACTATGGATTGTAACCGTCTAGGTGCTAGGTTGCCCCAAATATGCTTGAATATCTTTCTTTTGTCTCGGTCTTTCTCTTCCCTGCTTGTATCGGACAATAACATGTATGATATTTTGGTGGAGAATTGTCATTTTTTTTAATGGAATCTGTTGTAACACGAATAATCCCGCCCTATGGACAAGTTGCGAAGCTAACAAGTCGCCCGCCGACGACCAGATAAAGCGACTTGAGGGTAAGACTCTATGAACCAGAAGCTTGAAGATCAGATGCCCTGAAGGCCAGATGATCAAGAAGCCAGTCAAGAAACCAAAACAATCCTATCAGAAGTCGCAGGTCACAGGTCACAGGTCACAGGTCGCAGGTAGCTCACAGGCAATCAAAAGTCGCAGGCCACAGATCACAAGTCGTAGGTAAAGTCGAAGGCCACAGGTCACAGATCGTAGGTAGCTCACAGGCTGCCAGAAGTCGCAGGCCACAAGTCACAGGTAGCAGGTAGCCCACAGGCTGCTAGAGATCGCAGATCCTGTCAACACTTGGAAAACGCGCGACAAGCCGCAAGATCCGCCCCCGAAGTCCGCCCCGCAATTGGCAGTCACTAAATGCAACGACCTCTGACCCGGCGAGGCGGAATTTCCGGCCAGCGGGATTAAAGACACATTTATAGCATATTCCTTATGTAAATTCCCGCCCGAGAGGCGGGAATCCTTGTATAAATAGGCCACCGTGGCCATATTGAAAGGGGGTTGGAACTTTGATCCGAATCCTTAGTGTTAAAAACATAGAAGATAGTAAAAACACTCCTGGCTTGGTTCACCCCCGATGTAGTCTCTTCAAAGACGAACTAGGTCAACAAATTCTGAGTTTTTATTTTTTTTTTGTTCAATAATTCATTGTTTGATTAACTTGTTGGCCAAAAAATTAAACCTGGCACAACAGAATCCAGCTCCAGATATCTTCATTATTATGCATGATCGTGAACCTGCTAAGACACTGTAAAAGATTGTAAAGTGTTGATTATTCTCTTCTCTCTCTCTCTTAAATTTCTATTCCAACATAAATTTCATTCCCACCCTTCCCCTCCCCAATCAACACTTTATGTTGGAATAGAAATTTATGTTGGGATAGAAATTTGAGAGAGAGAATAATCAATATTTTATGTTGGAATAGACTTTATGTGGTTGGAGGGGTCACCTCTTCGTGTTAGTTTTAATTGACTTTTTCGTTTAAACTCACAACAAGGAGTCACCCACACATTTGACAAAAAAAAAGTTTGTTTCCTATTCGCCACATTTTTTTTCAACTCTGCTCTCATTTGTTCTCCCGCACTTCTCACATATATGTTACAAATATCCTTCCACCACTTGGAGGTCGCCCCAAACCTCCCACTCCCTCTATTTCTCACTGAACCAATCCCTTAAGATGATGATAAAAGTCCCCCATATTTCAAGTTTATCACTCTCGTCCACAATCTATTTTGTTCATTCAAAAACCTTCAAATCCACTTCCTAATCAAAGCAATATTGAAACAACCCACATCTCTGATCCCCAACCCACCAAGTTCTTTTTCTTTGTACACATCGCCCCACCTAACCTATGGGATTTTACTTTCATTCAAAAACCTCTAAATCCACTTCCTAATCAAAGCAATATTGAAACAACTCACATCTCTGATCCTTACCTTAACCCACCAAATTCTTTTTCGTTGCACACATCGCCCCACATAACCCCTGAGATTTTACTTTTGAGCTCACCAACCCACCCCTCTTCAAACCCTCACCCCACCCCACCCCAAAAAGGAAATCTCTTTGAATTTGGGTTAACACTCTAAGGATTTTTTTAGGTAATCGATAAAAGGATAAGCAGTAAATTGGATCGCAGATAAAACATATTGGATCAAGGTAAATCGGTCTCCACATGAGATGTGTTTATCACTCCACTTCGCCAATCTATTCCGAATTTTAGCAAGTAATCTTTTCCAAGAGGACACTTTTCAGTAATTAATTCCAACATTGAGCCCTAAGTAAGAAAAAGGGACTCGACCCACATCACAACCGAAAATGCAACTCATCTTATTCAGAATATCCCGACTTACATTTACACCTCACAGACAACATTTATTGAAATTTATTTTTAGTCCTGAAACTAGTTTAAAAATCCTCAAAATATGCTTGATGGTTCAAACATTTTCAATCTTAACAGGGCACGAGAATAAGATGTCATCCGCATATGAAGATGAGAAACTTTGATTTTTTTCATTGCCAATCTTAGTTGCTTCGAGAAAACCAACTGTTGGAAAATGGAGCAATTTTTTGAGGTAAATGAGGAATTATATTCTCAATAAATGGTGTAACGAACAAATGGGAAAGTGGGAAAGGAAAAAGCAAAAGGTTTCTATCCCACATTGAAAAATGAGAAAAGAGGAAATGGGTATATAAAGAGTCACCCACTTGTTGCTTGTAAAAAATATTATTCATTACCTCCACATTCTAAGTTCAAATCTCCTCCATTATTCTAAAAGTATGTTTGTTTGTATAATCGAAACTCAATGAAAATCTTTATTTATCATCGATGCTTTTATGATTGAATGTTATATATATTTCTTCGCCTTAGTTCAACCCAAAATTGTGTTAAATTAACAAACGAACTGTAACTAAAAAGTACGCCATTCACGACCTAGATGGAAATGAACAACCATCGCGAAAGGTTGATTGGTTTGTCTTGACCAAATGTCACACCGATTTGTTGGCGGACGTACAAGCAATTTTTTGAACGTTGTATTTTGAATTTAAAATGTGCAACGTTTTTCCAATGGAACCATGCAACGGTTTCTTGCATGTTTTTTTGGATTGAATTAAAACGTGGTTGTTTCTCATGGATAATAATGTTAAAGACCTAAAAATTAATTAATCTTTTGTGGTTAATTAATTGAAATTCAAACCCGAAAAATTTATGTTGGTTTAAGATTTTGGTTTCGATTAATTAATATTTATGGGCCATTAATATTCAAGATCCATTAGGCTCCAATCTTAATTCCTAAAGGCCCCTTTTAGTCCAATAACGAAAAGGTGATTAAAATAAAATAAATATTGGCTATAAGTAGCACATTTATGTGATGTTGGAAAACATTTTTCTTTGAATTTTGTTATGGAATGAAGATACATTCTTGAAACAATTATCTCATTAAATTCAAGAAATCTCCCACTAGTTTGGAGAGAAACACAAAAAATAGAAAATTTTCCTTGATTTTCTTGATAAGATATTATGGAAGATATACACCTTCATAAATCCGAAGATCCAAATTTGGATTCTTACACTTAATATTTTCGATTCACCGTTTTTTGTGGAATATTTTAATTATGGGAAAAAAAATATAGGAGATATATTCAAGATTTATCAAGCAAAGTTTTTCCCACATTGAAATATTACAAAAAAGTGAGCAAGATAAATAGATGATTAGTTCTTCCCATTATCATTGCTTTGTAAATCGTTTTATTTTTTCTTTTTGTTTTGTTCATGAAAGTATCCTTCCAATCGGATTGTCGAAAGGGCTAAGGGAATACTTGGGAAGTCCTTTTGAGACAAGTCCGTCCTACTCCCGAGAATCACTAGCCACACGCCAAAGATTCCGGTTTTTAAAATAGATGATATGTTGTTGCAATTATTATTTGAGTGAAGGGCATAATTGTTTTAAGGAAATCGTTTGTATTTAAATATTCACGAGACTTATTCCCCCATTTTCGCTTATTTCATTGTTTATTTTATTTTATCACCATTTTAGTAGAACGTCATATACCTACACCAAATGTTTTATTTTTATGCCATAAATCTCGCTTTTTAACTTCAATAAGTTTGATTTGAGTCCTTTTATTTATTTTTTGTAAATAAATCAATCGAAAAAGAAAATGTTATAGTGGGTCGCCTTGTCTAAGACCTCTCCAAATTTGAACACCCCAGTTGGGCTTTCATTTACTAGCTTTGATGTTGACGCCGTTGATACACATTCTTTCATTTATTTCCGTCATTTCAAATTGAAATTCATTTTTGTCATCATTTCTTTGAGAAAATTTCACTCGACTGAGCATAAGTTTTTTCGAAATCAACCTTGAAGATGACTCTTCGAATATTCTTTTTCTTTGTCTCATCCAAATCCTCAATTTTATAAATGTGTTTGCATGAAAGCACCACAACTCCGTCTAGAGTTTTAATATGTCACCTATAAAAAAATTGGACCTCCATGATTTATTTATTTGAATTTTTTAGAATATAAGAGAATTCATCACCTTACTAAGTCTCAATATTTTCTGCATTACTCAATCCACTTTGATATTTCATATATATGGCAAATGCCATCAATAATTATTTGAATGTTATTTATTACACGTGACATATATTAATTTTATATATTAATCTTTTTTTTTACTAAAGTGTAATTGAGAAAATCTTTATCATTATAATTGAGAAGAAAAATGGAATTTAGTTAAAGTCTATTAAATGAAATTTTATCTCACCTTTGAAAATAATAGCCACATGTTCCCACTCGAGCCAGTAATATTTGAAATTGAGGTCCAATTCACTTCACATTTCAAGTGCTGCATATAACGGAAACAGCGAATCAAGAAATAAGTTAAAACCTTTTCAAAAATAGAAATAAAGTTAAAATGAAAAGGAAAATTTCATTTTGCTTTTTCTCTTTTACAGATCGTAACGATTTTCGCATTTAAATAACTCTGCAACCTACAATCCCTAGAAATTTGCTGCGCCTCCATTTCGATCTTCTTAATTATGAAAATTCTGGAACTGTTTCTATTCTACTGAGCTTAATTAATATTATGTTTTTCTTTTCGTGTGTAATGCTTGATTCGTTCGTGAAATGATGAATTCTCCTGAATAATTTAGAGGTTTAAGATAATAAATGTGATTTTCTTACAACTTTATGTATATATGTTTCTTTTCCTTTCTTACTATAGATTAAAATTTTCATTGCCTTACAACATTTAATTTTTTCAGTTTATCAGATCGATTTTTTTCTCTCTTTAGTCTTTAGTCAAACTATTTCTATTTTTGGTCTCCAATTTTAAAAGTTCCGAATAAAGCATTTGATTTGATTTCACATTGATTTGGATTTCACAATTATGAGTTTTTGAATCTTTGATTTAGACTATTTTTGAATTTTTTTAGAAACTTTTCAAAAATCCCCAACAAGATTTATTCAAATCGGTTTTTTGGATTTTCAAAAAGTTTTAAAAATCGTGAGATATTCAATACATCCGATTTTAAAAAAGAAGACTCTTAAAAAAAATCTTTAGATATTTAATAGATGATATAAATTTTAATAATCTATGGATTTTCGATTCTCTTCAAAAATATATATATAGATTTTGGGAGCTCTCCAAAATCTCTTCTAACAACCGAGATTTCTACGATTCTCCTTTTAGAACTCAAGAAGGCGAAAGGTCCGAAGAAAAAAATCTTCGTAATACTTTTCATTTAAACAAGCAATACTTTTCTATTTAAACAAGTAATATTTTTCTATTTAAACAAGTAATACTTTTCATTTAAACAAGTAATATTTTTCTATTTAAACAATTTATACTTTTCATCTAAACAAGTTATACTTTTCTTTTAAACAAGTAATACTTTTATTTTAAACAAATAATACTTTTGTATGTAAACAAGTAATACTTTTTTATTTAAACAAGTAATACTTTTCTATTTAAACAAGTAATACTTTTCATTTAAACAAGTAATATTTTTCTATTTAAACAATTTATACTTTTCATCTAAACAAGTTATACTTTTCTTTTAAACAAGTAATACTTTTATTTTAAACAAATAATACTTTTGTATGTAAACAAGTAATACTTTTTTATTTAAACAAGTAATACTTTTCATTTAAACAAGTAATACTTTTCTATTTAAACAAGTAATACTTTTCATCTTAACAAGTTATACTTTTCATCTAAACAAGTAATACTTTTCTTTTAAACAAGTAATACTTTTCTATTTAAATAAGTAATACTTTTCTATTTAAACAAGTTATACTTTTCATCTAAACAAGTTATACTTTTCTTTTAAATAAGTAATACTTTTCTTTTAAATAAGTAATACTTTTCTATTTAAACAAGTAATACTTTTTTATTTAATTAAGTAATATTTTTCTATTTAAACAAGTAATACTTTTAATTTAAACAAATAATACTTCTCTATTTAAACAAGTTATACTTTTCATCTAAACAAGTTATACTTTTATTTTAAACAAGTAATACTTTTCTTTTAAATAAGTAATATTTTTATATTTAAACAAGTAATTTTTTTCTATTTAAACAAGTAATATTTTTCATTTAAAAAATAATTAATGGGCTAACTACAACAAAATTGCTAAGAACATGATTGTTTTCTCAAAGCCAACTACAACAAAAAGGAATTAAGTTAATGCATGGAGAAAAAGTATTGCTAATGCTTGAATGCTATAATCTTAAAATAAAATAAATATTGTTGCTTATGAGGCCGAGATATAACGGTAATGGAAATGAAGATAAGATGATGAGAATTAAATTCAAAAGATGAGAATAATAATGATGAATAATAATTTTTTTTTTTTTTTCTTGACTAATGTATTTTTGGTATTTTTTCTAAACAATTTGGATAACTTTTTTATATATAAAATATTTTATTCCATATACATTTGCATTTTCTTGAAAAGATATTAATAGTTTTCAAAATACAAGAATATCTCAGAAGTGTCTTAAAATCCATTTAAATCAATAAAAAAGTATATTCAAGATATTCCACAAAGTCCCACCTACTTATAAATAGGAATTTATCTATTCAAAAATCCATGTAAATCAATAAAAAAAGTTTATTTTTTCCTTTTTGTTAATTGTTCGCGAATATCCTTCCACGGAACTACTTGGGAAGTCCTTTTGGTTAGTCCGTCCGACCAAAGTCACCGCCATCCCGGAGGTATGCGCTTCACGTAAACCCGTAGATTCCGTTGAAGTTTTACGTGGTTTTTATATGGATTTTTTGCAAATTTGAATTAATATAGATTAATTCATGCTAGTAATTTTTAAACTAAAAAAAAAATTCAATAGAATCTCAATTGAATTTACCCCCTTAATTTGGAGTGACCGTTTAAGCCTAAGTGAAGTGACCCTAGTATATCTCCTTTTTAACTCTGTCTCTCTTTACTCAGTAATTTCTGAAAATGTCTGATCCATCGGAAGCAACTGCCGCAGTGAACAACAAGTCTTTGCAACCTCAGGTGAAACAACATTTGGAGGTGGTAGTTATATCTCACACTGGGAATTCCGGGTTTATAAGGGGCAGTCCCACAAAGTACGTCCCAGATGGCAACATGAACGTGCCGACTTCTCCACAACAGCCCATCACCAATCCTGATCCTGCTCAGGCTGTTCAGACGGAGGCCAATGCCCCGGTGAATGGATTGGCCTAGCCACCCTTCAACAAGTCCAGAGGATTTTGAATAAAATGCAGCTAGTTCAGGGCATGTTTGTTTTGAGATTTTGAGTTATATTTGATGTAATTTTATGTCAAACCATGTGTGTTAGAGAAGGATATTTCATATATATGGCAAATTGTTGTTTTTTACATATATTAATTTTATAAAAATTTTTTTTTTCAAATCAAATGCATAAGAATGGAGATATGACATTGTTACGCTATTGCTAGAGAAAATTTACGTAAAATCAAGTATTTATAAGTGAGGTATGTTTTTTCTGGGGAATGAATGTAACATCCAACGTCGGGACGTAGTAGTCCCAAAACAACATGCCCTCATGGTTTGGTTTTGAGTAATTTTCGTATTTAAATAACTCTGCAACCTACAATCCCTAGAAATTTGCTGCGCCTCCATTTCGATCTTCTTAATTATGAAAATTCTGGAACTGTTTCTATTCTAACGCTTAATTAACATTGTATCTTGATTCGTTCGTGAAATGATGAATTCTCCTGGTTTACGAGTTCTCGTCAAATTTTAATATTTTTCAGTTTATGATTTTTTCACACTTTATTAATTTCTGGCATGCGTTTTAATTCAAGTATTCACACAAAACTACTACGATTTTGGGTCAATTCTTTTGACTTTTCTATTAGTTTGGACAAGAAGCCTACCGGCTACCGCCTATGTGTTGTTTACAAGTATTTTAATTTCAAAATTGTAAGATTATCTTCTGCTAATTCCTTCTAATTCAATATTTCGGGCATGTTTTCAATTCATTTTTAATCTGAGATTTTTTTTTTTAAGAAACAACTGTTTCCAAAAAAAAATAAGTGATTCAAGTGTTGAAAAAGAGTTTGAAAATTTAAATACCATGCACCTTAGATTTCTATATTATTTATATGTGTTTTTATTTCTAAGCATTTATTTAAGTTAAGTTAATTATTATTATTCACTTACCTTTTTCAATACATATATCTTATCGACATAATATAAATGAGTCAGCCATAAAATCGAATTTGATTTTGATCTGATTAGGTATGTGTTCTGTGTGTGTACAGTACAATATTCCAACAAAGAACAAGGAAATTTTTGTATTCACGTTTCAAATTCAGAGATTGATAGCAATATAATATCATCTATTATAATTTGTTTACATCTCCCTCTTATATTTTAAGTTTGAATCTTAAATTCATGGGGAAATTGTTTTTATCAACGTCCTCTTTACTAGTAATTTCTTTATCGGAAGCAACTGCCCCAGTTTTTGCAATTTTTGGAGGTCTCACACTGGGATTGACTTTATTAAAATTTAATTTTTGTTCTATATTTTACATAGGCCAATTTGGACATTTTTGAATAAAATGCAGCTTTCAGGGCATTTTAAATTTTAATTTTTAGAGAAGGTGGCGTTGTATATTATCTTACATAAAATAAAATCAAGAAGTGATAAAAACGTCGTATGTAAATTTTCTACACTATTTAAAATCAAAATTTAATAGTATGAAATGACCAAAAAGTAAAAAAATACTATAAATTCTTTTGACTTTTCTATTAGTTTGAATTAAAATAAAAAAGTCTAATTCAATAGGATCAAAATTTTTTATGTTTTCAATTCATTTTTAATCTGAGATTTTTTTTTTTTTAAGAAACAACTATAGTTATAGAAAAAAAAAAAAAATTTTTCCTAAATTCATTTATTTATATTACTCCTAAATTTACCACCACATAACGCATTTTCACTTACCTTTTTTTCATATATATCTTATCGACAAATAACAAATGCAGTCTGCCCAAAAGTTTGATTTTGATCTTTAGGTATGTTTCTGTGTGTGTACCTTATTCCAACAAAGAACAAGGAAATTTTTGTATTCACGTTTCAAATTCAGAGATTGATAGCAATATAATATCATCTATTATAATTTGTTAACATCTCCCTCTTATATTTTAAGTTTGAATCTTAAATTCATGGGGAAATTGTTTTCACGATCCAAGTTCTATTTTACTTTTTAGAAGCGAAATTTTGATTTTCGTATATATCTTACATAAAATAAAAATCAAAAAAGGTATGTAAATTAAAAATAAAATCAAAATTTAAAATTCAAAATGACCAAAAAGTTATAAAATTACGATTGTTAAAATATAAAAGTCAATAGGATCAAAATAAAAAAGTGATATAGTTATAGGAAAAAAAAAAAACTATTTTTCCTAAATTCATTTACATTACTCCTAAATACCACCACATAACGCATTTTCATATATAAGCAAATAACATGCACTCTGCCCAAAAGTTATAAAAAAACATACATCTTGTTGCCTCAACCGTTATAATCATATAATTCAAAATAACATACATCTTGTTGCCTCAACCGTTATAATCATATAATTCAAAATAACATACATCTTGTTGCCTCAACCGTTATAATCATATAATTCGCCCAACATGAAATAAAGCATTCACTCATATAATTCAGAACAACCCAAATTCCAATGAAAAATAGAGCTGTATAAGGTAACTAAACATCTAAAATTCGTATCAGTAATGAGCAAAGAAGAATTCAAACGAAAAATTAGAAAAAATATTCAAGAAAACAAAACATAGCCACCATCCCAATTAGTACATCATCAACTCTTATAACTTGTCAGGCAACTGAAAGCTTTGTGAACCAAATATGTGATGAGAAGAGTTGTCCACAAACAGAGCAACCCCAGATTTAGCAAGCATTAAAACCCTCCCACAACAAAAAATTCACCGTCCCTGAGACCGTTTTCTTTGCGGAGATTTATTTGATGGAGCACAATTTTTCAAGGCGTCGGACCACATTATCGTTGGCCAAAACACGGTCCTTGTTCGCCCCGTTTGGGCAGTTGGTGATTAAATCCGATTCGTATAGAGCAACCATCACATTTGCACCTTCTTGATCCACTTTTGATCTTAATGCTCCTGTTATTGATACTTGTAATGAATCCGGTGTGGGCTTCTCGAAAGTTGCCTATTTAGAAAGTTGCACATTTTAAATTAGTTCGATTGACTCTAGGATTGAATTAATCTATCCCAATATCTTTTCGCATTGCATAGATGATGAATTGAGTAAATATAGTTATTTACTATGACAAATTACATTGTGGCTCACATGTCACATGTGGTGCCACGTTAAAAAGTTGAATTCCTTCTAAAAAAGAAAGCCAGCCAACAACCATTAATGTTGCACCCTACCAACTACTAACCACCAGCACAATAAATTGTGGAGCTATCGCAACACAAATAATTAGGTACCCTATATACATAATTTTTTTCTAATGAAAATATTTACTTCTTGATTTAGGCTACAAGTTATATCCTAAAGTACTCTTGTCACAAAAATATAATTAATCAATAGTTAATTACACGTCACCAATTCTTGAAAGGTTAAGTTCTCTTGAGCCTAAGAAACGTTCATGGACATAATAATACCTAATATGGAATAATTGCTACGGTTTTTATTTGACCCAATTCAGAATTCAACCCCAGAATCTTATTTACATGTGCTCTCATGTGAATTCAACTTTATTAATATTATTATAAATTATAATTCTAAATAAGACAAAAATTACATTCTAAATTTTAATGGTCATCATATAATCGCATTCTAAATTATAAGGCAATATTTAATTTTATTCGCGTCAGATCAAAGATTTATTTACATATAAAAAAAACCCAAGAAATTAAATTAATTATCAATCGGTGCGATTTGCGAACCTGAAAGGAGGGTGCAGGGGATCTTGGTGCAGCCGCGATGGAGGCCAACAAATCCTCCTCCTCGTTAGCCACGCATTGGGCCCGGCTGGACCACGAATTGGGGCGTGAACATAGTGACAAGGTTAAGGGCCTCAACGTAGGCCTTTTGGCGGACGGTCCATTGGGCCGACCCGTACGGGTCCTTCCAGCCCATGTAATCCCAGTAGTCCACGTGGTACGCCAGCAGTATCACCGGCGCCTCCAGGCTGAAGTCGCCCCGCCCCAGCCGCGAGAAGAGGTGGCGCAGCCCTGAGACGAGAAGAGCTCCACCACCACCGGCCCGCATCGCCGGTGCTCCTCCGTGGTGACGTCCGTCGTCGTGGCTTTGTCGCCGTCGTGCTTGGATTCGGAAGAGCGCCGCCCCAAACAGCTCAAGAGACGGGGCGCCATTTGTAACGTCTCGTCTCGGAATCAAGAAAATGTGATGATACAGATTCTGTTTTTTTTTTTGGTTTTTTGTTAGGGATTTTTTTTTAAAAAAAATTAGAGAGAATATTGTGGGAGAGATTGTGTTTAAGGGAGAGAGAGGAATGGAAGAGGTTAAGAGGGAAAAGTGGAGATGAAAATGG